>OY744526.1:145974007-146209007 GCA_963556195.1 Sepiola atlantica
GAAGCATCGGGCATGCTGGGAGTTAAATTCAAATTATGTTCGTTCTTTTTTTTAAGCATTGGTGATAAGTAATAAGTGTCAATAGTTCTTTCTACCTTAAGCTTATTTGGAGTTAATCAGATATTATTACAAAATTGCTTACATTTTTGTGACATTATCAGCTGAGTTTCAGTTACACATATCATCCAAAATATGTTTAAAGAGAAAACATGTTTACCTAAAAACATATATTGATTATCTGATAGAAACATTGATTAGTGTTATCTGACTTATATGTATTGATAAAGGTAAGCACACATGAATGGAATGTGCATTCATCATTGTTCAAACTTTAGGGATTGCACTAACTTGTTCTTCTAACTCTAGAATGCTCCGCGACAACGAGGTATCTCTTTAGATTTCAATAGTAGTTAACCACCATATCTGGTGTCCACATCTTTCAGGTCATGGAAACTGGTTTCCGTTTGTAGTACACTCATTGCAGTGCTGTCAATAAACAGTCTCTAATATTTGGTTTATTCTGTGGCACTGCAAGCCTGAGCAGAAGCTGCGTAGTATCAACACAGTACACTAAGTCTTTCTTTTCAGAGAAAGAAAACACAGAGGTACCCTTGATGCATGTTACGGAAAATGCTGATGCGAACACTGACAGAGAAGATGTTTACCTTCAATCTTTTGTCCTTTGACAAGCAAGATTATTTAACTCCTTTTGGGAAAATCAATGAGGAGCATCATCCTCAAAAATTACTTCTTTTTTTTCTTTTTCTTTTTCGACTTCTTCTTCTTCTTCTTCTTCTTCTCCTTCTTCTCCTTCATGCCTTTCAATAATCGAGGCATCTAAGTCAATATCAGGAGGTTTTACGAAGATATCCATTGGAATTTCATAACAATGCGCTACAGTACAACGTGCTGATTGGTGAGCAGGATACTTGATAATTCCTCGGTGGTTTCTGTTGACTCCATTCACATCAACAGTGCAGACGTAGCAATATGTTACATAGTTTGTCGGCTCCTTCCAAATAATGGGAATTCCAAAGTTCAGATGTCTCTTGCTATTGATCTTCCGACGTAGAGTCGCAGTGAATGTTTTGCCCACCATGTGTCGTGCCCAAGCTGTATCCTGGTCACCAGGTGTAATACCAAAAACAGCATGATAAGCACGCCTCATGGACTTGTGGCGGGCTTCCTATTAGGAGCAATAGTGAAATGTCCAAATATGTAGCAGAGAAAGGCGGTTATGAGAACAGCTCAGGCTTCTCTCTACACAATCGTCTTGCTGAATCCACGTCATTCACCTACAAAACAAAAATAGGTACAGATTAGTACTAGATTACCAAAATGCTAACTCTAACCTGCTCCACATATGCGTACTTGTGAAAAAAAATGTAAGAAACATCATGTGGCTCTAGCTGAAAAACTTGCCATAATTGATCAAGACCAATGTGAGTGGTGAATTCAGCGCATCAGATTCGTCCTAAATAAACTGAAAAAACACAGACAGCAAATAAGTTTTTGAGCAACCATTTTAAACAGGGTTAACAGATATGAACCCTTCTTCTGATGACTGCCTTCATTTTGGAAAGCGGGGTGAATAACCCCCCGTGCTGCTTTTATTATAGTGTTGTTTGTGTTAGTTTTTGTTTCCTATTTCCGGATGTTTATTTCATACCCATTATTACGTATCGGATTGTACGAAGCGTTAGTTTGTTAAGGCGTAATTGAATTTGAGTAAGCTTGAATAAATACTTATATCATAAATATTTGTTAAAGTACTATTAAATATTGATTTCATTTGAAAGAAAAACATTGTTTTTAATTCAACCATTTCAATTTAAACGTGTTTAATGAACATCATTCACAATATTCATCCTACTGATTCCGGCACTTCGTCGAAGTTTATTCTAATTCGAAACAAAGAGTGATATATTATATTTCCTGCCTCATAAATTGTTATTTCTCAGACAATAACGATGGCACTATTTTTCTACAATAGGAACGACAGCAGTACTAAAGAAACATATAGTTTTAGTAGTCTAAACACCGCCCTTAACATTAATGGTATGTCCAAATGACCGACTAACACTAATAGACAATTTTGAATTTCATAAAAACACAACTAATTACAAAAAAGGATTTCATTAAACAGTGGAAAACATTACACGCTCGGTTAAGCTGTTCTTTGGAGCAAGTAATACGTGAACAATGAAACCTGCGATTTGACAATACTTTTTTCCTTCAAGACGATTATTATATCTGTGTGTTTATGTTATGTTAATAATTGTATCATGTATAACTTTCCTGATCGAACATGTCGACATTTTGATAGCCATGTTCTTGTTACGTTGGTGCATTTATTCATGGTGTTTTTTGTTTACTGTTTTGTCTCGTTGTTTACACTTCTATTTCCCGGATTGGTGTGTCTATGTAACTTTATGAAGTTTGATATCGTGGTATTATTGCATTCAGCTCTCTATTTGCAAATTACTTTGCGGTATCGCAACAGTCGCTTATTAAAGGCAATAAGCCTTCCTAAATTAGTATTAAGTAAGAGTTTTCACAAAAGCAAGTATCGGCTGATAATAACCAGCGGTATTACATGAAGTTTGGTTTGCAAGAAGTCTCCCTAGATATTCAGTCCCCCCACCACTTTCGATAATATTTGCAAATTAATGTTATCATCGTAACAGCCGCTTACCATTGTTTTTTCGTTGGCACCGACTTTTGGTTTTCCTTCGTATTTAGGTGGCAATACGTTTCCCCAAGTTAACCAATCTCTCTACACTCTTACAGTTGAGGTATTGTGTTGGTTTCCCTCCTCGGTCATTTTACTTTACCCTACACGACTATTTTGTGTGGTATCAGCCGAGGCTTGTGTCATCAATTATTTTGCGGGGGAGCAGTTTATAAAATGTCTTGCAGTTTCAGAGTCATCGTGCCTATGTGTCTTTGTTTTATTTATATTGCAACTACTATGTGAGTGCGTATATTCCTAGTTCATGTAGGTTGATGTCCGCATTCGAATACTTTCCACAAAAGTTCAGTTGTTTTCATCATTGCTGTCCGTTGTATTATTACATTATCTGCTTTAATTCTAATTTCTTTCAGTCTTTGTATTACAATATTTTTGGGATTGTTCTAAGTGTTGTTTTGTGAATGTTTCCACGATTGTTTTTAGAGTCGAACCGTCGACAACAAGCAATACGTTCAATCGTTACCAGTTTGAGAATATACGTTTTAAATCCATGTTTGCAACCTATCAAAACACTGATCAACCAGAGAGATAGAGGTTTTCGTAATGCACACTTGATATACATCGAACTATGACTGACACTCCATTATGGACCCTGATAAACTGATAATTCTGACTACTGCTTACACAGGTTGAACTGAACTCTATTAACAACAGTCCAATAATCAGCTTGTTAAACACAACATTTGACCTCCTAAACACTGTAACTACTCTTTTATTTTAAACATTCATTCCAATATAACAGCGGTGTTATGTTGACGCTTTTTACGGTGACTACACTCACTCTATGTTCTCACCGCAACAAATAACTCTTGATCGTTTTTTTAATTTTTTTTATTTTGTGCATTAGTTTTTCAAAGCAACATGTTGCCGATTATATTTACATTGTCGGTGTTGTATCCTCTGATAACACTTCTTCATTTGAACTTCCTATGTTTTAATAAATGTTGTATTTTTACCATTTTAAATTATCATCTTTCATCTTTAATATATGTATATATATATATATATATATATATATATATATATATATATATATATATATATATATATATATATATATGTATATATCATGAATGAATGTTCCCGACTAGCAAGTGATTAAACATGGTGGCATGATTAGTCTGAACCGCCGTCTCAGTAGTCGGTAAAGAGCGCCATGTTCATAGGCATTAATTGTAGATGCCCAGCAGGTAAAACCGGAGAAAAGCGCCTCTAGCTAGTTAACGTGATGGACTGCAACAATTTCCCGCAAGAAATACTGATATACGTTAATCCGATGGGTCAGTACATAACGGGGCATAATAGTGGGTATTTTATTGGCGATAGAAAATTGTAAAGTAGAATGGAGTTTAATCAGAAAGGGGATATGAATAAGCAACTAGAGATATTGAGTAAAACGTCGCAAAATTATACGTGTATATGAAATAGAAACTCAATATTAAAAGATCATAATAGTGATGAAAAATAAGCGACACAGTTATTAGTAGAGTTATAATAATAATAATAATAATAATAATAATACTAATAATAATAATAATAATAATAATAATAATAATAATAATAATAATAATAATGATAATAATAATATTCTTAATAATATTAATAGTAATAATAATAATAATTATAATACTTATAATAATAAGTATAATAACAATCACAATTCTACGAAAAGGAAGAGGAAGATGCCGATTAAGATGGAGATGAATCGAGAGTAAGGAAAGCAATAAACAGAGATTCAGAGGAAGGAAATATGAGACTAAAAAGAAAAAAAAGAACGTAGACGATGAAGGATAACACCAGAAGGATACATTGATGTTGTAGGCATAACATAATACATCGATGAATTAAAAGTATGATAATGAGAAGAAACAGTCGATAAAGGTATAATAAGACAATAAAAAAGAGAGGAATCATGAGTTAAAACGTAGTCGAATATGAAGAAGAATACATGATACAAAAGATGACGACAACAAAGGTATATACGAATAAATCACGATAGAAGAATAAATGCATGGAAGAAAATGAATTAAAATAGATGATATAACCAAGCAATTATCTATGAAATGTATGACATATTATATAAATAGGGAGTTTGTCTGTTGTTTCCCCCGTCTGTCTTACAAGTTTTTAAATGTAATAAATACATTGCAAAACAATGGAGAATAGTGCATTTTGCTAATCTAATATTCCAATCTATCGGATTTAATCTAAGTATGAAACCATGTGATCATATATTTAAGTATGTTAACATCAAAACATTCCATTCTTACGTTTGTATTACTCTCCCACATCGTTCAGATGTGACACAACGTCGGTAAGTGTGATTGAAAAGCTAGCGCCATAGAGGGCCTACAACAACTCATGGGAAGCTCCGTCGGCATACCTCTGTAGGCGATTAGCAATACACCAAAGGGAACGTGAAACTGCTAAAACTGCACAAGACGATCCCTTACACAGGCAAAATGAAGATCCGAGAGCCGGGACATACTGATCTAAAGGGTATAGCATCGATCGGAACAGATACTGCACTTTAGACTCAGCCAAAAATACGAGCATTACTCTTTAAAATGTATATCAGGATTAAATATTACAAAAAGATGTAACAAAAAACAAAAGTGGGTAGTTGTAAGGGGGTCGAGAGCTGATCTACTTGTCTATGCCCTAAAACTAATCACCGAAATCAACCATTCACTCTATGGACTAAGTGGGGTTAATTTTTTTAGTTTACAAAATGTCCAATCCTTATGGCGGGAGTGAATACGCCTAACAAATACCTCCCAAAAATAAATAAACCCAAAAGTGACAGAAAAATAAATACAATGATTACTGTAAGCTGCTCGCTGTTTTCCGAAACGACCGAAAGCTAGAGAGTCAGTCCCTAAGTTGGAATGGGTTTTGCTATGGGAGGAAATAAATACAGATATAGTTTCCTTAGGGATATGCGGCGTCCTGCAGGATACATAACATTAGGGCAGGTCAGATTAAAGTAAATCAGGAAGCGGAAATCTTAGAGAAGTTCCGACACTTTAAATAACGTCAACGGGTCAAGACTCACTTTTACTACTAGCTAGAGGGGCTGATCAACTACTGGAGGTTAAAATAGGCAATCAGAACTAAGGGCGGAGTGTGTCATTATTAGAAATAAGATACAACCAAAAAACTATTTCGTACGAATGAATATAAACTAGTGGTGTGAATCCACCTACGTTTAAACTGTAAAGAAAATAACTTTCTTTCTATCACATTTAATTTTGATGTTAATATGTCTTAAAATGCGAAATAAAACATACAATTTAGGTAAACAGTTTAATAAATATGATTTCAATCGAAGGTCAAATCATCATACCGTGAAAAAGTCAAGTATCTGGAGGAATAAACAGAATAACTTATCAGGAAAGAATAAAGTAATGTTAAAATACAATATATATATATATATATATATATATATATATATATATATATATATATATATGTATATATATATATATATATATATATATATATATATATATATATACATGAATACCCATGTTAAGAAACATACTTTATAATTAAAGCCGGTTTATAAAAGCAATTTTTAATAACAGAACACGAAAACAAAATCTAAAACACTAAATACATTGATGAAAATATTCAGAAAGTTTAGTTGAAGCAGATATTGTTACGACTCCACATAAAAACCTTATTATAATCAGGTATAGCATAATACAAAAAGATAAGAGTTTCCTCAAAGTGTGATACAAAGCTGATACCTACTACAACACGTTTGGCTTCACCACAGTCAACTGTATACTTAGTGTTTTTCAGAAATGAGAAACAACATCATATATCTGTCTAAATTGAGGGTGAGTCTCTTTCAAAGATGTTCAACGGAATGGCGTGGCCTTCATTGGACATATTTATCAATAAGCCATCACATGTTGTGAACAATTGCTCATGGTGTGCTGCGAGGTATCATGCGGGCTGTCAGTTGTTTTTTGCACGTTTTTGCGACCGATATTGGCCGAACTTATTCCCGTGTAAGAAAAATAAGAGCATTTCAGTCTCGACTGTGTTTTCCTTTGTTGGGTCGTTTCGTGGCGTTTGTATTGCAGTTTTTTTATATTCCTTATGAGATGTTGACCCGTGCGAATTTTGTAATAAGAGTAGCGAAGGGGCTCGAACGGCACATTTCGACACAGTCATACCAATATCTCTTACCGGGGTGCGAATTGTCTTGCCTTTAATTTAGTCGCACGTTTTTACAACTTTCTTCATGCATGTTGTTTTACGGACGGTTAGCACGCCTACTATGCTGTATCCTGCAAACCAATGCTTTCATATTTCCATCGTAATTCTGTAGTTTACATGTTATGATTTTAACGTTTTGAAAGAAGCGCTGAGATGCAGCGAATCGATGTTTTGAATCCGCCAGCAATTACTATGAGGCAAGGCGCTCTCTACCACTAATTTGGTGATTTACTCTGAGCGCGAACGGAGAATCCGAACTATATTGAAGAACCAGTTTGGATGCGATCGTTCATTCCTACTTAAACAATTGAAAAAAAACAACATATATTTAAGTAGTTAAATCGAAAAAGTTGTTATTACTTGTCGAATTTTCTCATATGGTAGAATATCGGACAAATTCGTCACAATTCCTCTTTGACGTTAAGGTTGCGAGATCGAATCACAGCCTCGGCGCCGAAATTATTTATTGTTTATTTAGTCGTTAATATGCGCCCTAATGTATTTGTTATCTTTCGGACTTTGAATTTAATTAAATAGTTATTACCTCCCTCACCCCCTCTCTCTTACGTTTACAAGAATTATCCAAAACGAGCAGACAGAGAAAGTGTTCGTTATATTATAAGTGTCAAACGCAGCAATAAAACAGTTATAGTTTTCTATTGTGTTGCTAATAAAACTTTCAATTCGTAAAAAAAGTATATTACTTATATGCAATAACGTTTCCTTATGATATAAAGCAGGGATAACAAAGATTTTAAAAAATAATAATGGTTGGAAACACTGAATTCGAACATTTTTGTAAGGAACCGTGTATTAATTTATTAACACAACACGTCTTATTTTATTTCTTACTATTCGACTGACCTTGAAAGAAGTACCTACTTAGTAACGTGGTCAGTAAATATATATATATATATATATATATATATATATGTATATATATATATATATACACATAATGTATATATATATACATAGCATATATACATATATAGATATATACATACATACATAAACACACACATGTATATACTCATAGTAACAAAGATAATACCTTAAAATAAAATGTTTAAATATGAAATAATCAGATTATATAAACTATAATGGAAGTACCACGAACAAATTTAAATTATATCATATATTAATTTGTAATAATTAATAGCTACTACTTTTTAATTAGTATTTAGTTTCAATTCTTAATTTATAATTTGATTCTATTGTATTTTATAAAAATAATTTATTTGAATTAGTTTTAAACTATGCTTATCTATTTGTAATTAAATAATATTTACTGTAGCTGAAAATGATAAATAGGTATTGCTTATAATGTGTAATAATTATTTTTCTGTTATTTTGCGTAACATGTAAAAATCATATGATGTCGTTTTAAAGGTGATATCTATAGGATGTATAATATTACATCTAAGTTACTATTATATTCATCGAAGAGATGTTGTTTACATTTTTAAAACATATATCTGCGTAATCTCTAATGGTTTCATAATGTATATCTCCTTACAAAATTAATGATCGGGTATGGTTAATAATCATGAGGAAAAAACGCATGTATTGAAGTCCTATTAACAGTTTTGCATGCAAATATTGGTTCCCTATGGCTCTTCTTTAGACACAATTTTTATTGAGATATGGAAGTATCATCCTTTTTACTAGGGTATTAAAGAATGCTTGATAGTGTATGCACTTAGTCTTGAAATATGTCCTAGTACTTGCTAGCGTAAACTCACTTTTGATTAGGAATACATTCTTAATACACAACTCCCATGCATACTATACTATCAACCATATTATTTGTAGTCGACTGTTATTTTTATCCAGCAATTACACTGTTCATTTTTGTGTCAGCTATTATATTGGGTTTGTTAATTGGATTGTGTGTTTATATATCCATGTTACTAGTTAAGGATATGCCTGTTCTGTTGTTTAAGTATTTCCAAGTATTTAGTACAACTATAGTTAAGATGTGACAAGGTAACACAACAACATTTTGCCTATAAAACATTCTTTATTTTGCTAAATAATTAAGTACAAACTGATAAAAACATAAAACTATATTCATATTGCAAGTAGGGTTTTACAAAATGATTATATAACACTTATGAACAAACGTATATATTTTAATAATAAATTGTTACATATTATCAACGCAAAGTTTAAATAACAACTTAGAATATTTGTACACACATTGGAAAATAAGAGATCATTTAACCTATATTGTTAAGTGATTACCATAAATAGTTTTCAAAGCACGTTTACATTCATCAGTAAATAAAACAAAAACATGCACCCTTTTACATACTTTTAAAATGTTAATATATTGCTATGACATTTACTATGAAACGTACTGTTAGTTACTAACATGTATCTGTCCTTTATCGACATAGGATTGAACTCCGATTTATTACGTCGCTAGCAGATTTAATTGAAGCTTTCTCAAGATCCTTGCACTACAATGCATATGTATATCATTTTCTGTAATAACCACAGCGACTGGCTCTGTTTTCGGAGCTCCAAATACCCAGCCAGTGTGGAAAGTTCAAATAACCCGCTCAGGAACGCTGATCACTTAGCATAATTGTTTATATCACAATAAAGTGCAGACCCCAAAAAGAATCGGCGTTAGTCAAAACGGGCATATGTTACCAATTAGCTGATTGGGATACACTTAACAATGTCATCAGAAATGCATGATGGAGCAAAATAGTGTCTGCCTATGGAACACATTGTGCAGAGAGTTACGATAATGAGATAAATCAGTCTTAGAGGCATTAATATGCACGATGATATTGCATAGCCAGCTTAAGTTTCTCAATAGGTTTCTTAAACATTCACATAAATGAGCAGTCATCGTTCCGTCGTTTCAACCACCGTAAGTAAACATACAATTGATAAATATTTGTAGCAACAAACGATCACTGTAAGCGTATAGCAGCCGCAGATAAGTGCATGTATATTGAGATGTGTAGCAACTGTGTTGAATCTAAAAAATAAGAGCTCGTTATTTTTAGATAGTCTTCGATAGTGCTATGAACTAGGGTAAAAACCTATTTCCCAACTATGTAACAAAGATTAAGTTGCTTTTTAGCAACATATATGGTTGTACTACTTGCACAGATGTTCGTCAATAACTTTAGGTGTGAATATGCTGACAAAACCCGTTTCAATTTTCCACTCCTGACAAACACTGCAATAGATGATGCAAGAATCACGATGTTGCGTGTCCGTGGTATTTGAGAACCTCCAAAATATTTTTATCCGAAATGTATTTGTTAGTGGGTCCTCTTGAATCCATTTAACATATGTCGTGCATTGTCTTGCTTTCATCATAGCTGAACATAAGAACAGTGTCGGGAGAAATGACTCGAAGAAATATGAACCTGAGCTAAAATTTGTTAATCTATAATCAACCTGGAGATAGTTCATCACCTAGAAAATAATAAAGTTGTCTCTGAACAACTGTGTAAATTTAATCCGGCGCATCTACTACCGATGTTATAAATATAATCTCTTGGCATATACACGCCACCCTGTATAAGGACGAAACTTGAGCGGTTGCACCGAATATACCCTAAACAATTGTAAAAGACTGGCATGCATGGTATTTTTAAGAAAAACAACTTGTACGGTTTTACAAGGTAAATATTTGATATAGTCAGACTAATAAAAGGAATATTCTGAGTGTTCTTAATGGGCGTAGATTAAAACAACATTACACCAATACAGGTGTGACACAGATATAGATATTTGGATATATAGTTATTTGCTGGTGACATAATGCTCTATTACAGGCGTGAGAAAAAAATTAAATGCAAAGTAATAGGTAAATCATTTAAAAAGTACAGCCAGTAAATAGTGAAATATGAGTCAATCACACTAATATGAAGCCTGTGTCCCAGCACAACTCACCACAGAGTTGAGATAAATATACATCACTACAGACGATTTACAAGCATAGTAACTGAGGCGTTACAGATGATAGGTTGAAAAATTGCATATCAGACAATTAATATGGTTACAAAAAAGCTTAATTCCCATAACTGCAATACTGTATAACTGCTAATAATCTGGCATGGTGCATTAATGCAAACTAATTGGACGACTCCAGCGCCACTCATTCTGAAAACGTAATATTACAACAAGTTTTGTTTAGATATAAAAACATTCAAAGACGTGGTTTGTCTCATCAATAACACATCAGAAAAGGATTTGGCTAACACACTCACTTAAAGCTAAGTAAGAACGAAATATAAAACAACTAAACACATCACTTAATAAGAAAAGCTTAAAAACGGCATGTGTTATGGTAAAAAATACGCCAATTCATGAAACTCACAGATCAAAGCAATGCATACGCACATTCTGTCTTAGTTGGTTGAATTGTATATGCAGTACGAAATAAAAATGTCAAATTCGCTTAAGTCAGCAAGCGCATTCAATTATTTAATATAAGATACCCCGTGTCCCTGGAGAACGTAGATAAACTCTGGAAATTCCTGGCACCGACCATTAACTATTAAAGGATATGTTGTTTATGATTTTCTGGCGCCAACGCAGGCTCTAAGTTGCTAATAAGTGATGGGAGCTTGCAACACTGATTATTGATTATATTCAACTTCCAACCCAAGTGTATGGGTCGTCTTTGAATCAATAATGTGCATTGCTTATTTAAAATAAGTGTGACCGGTAAAAGTAAAGTTTGAAAAAAATAAACAATTACAACTGACTCTAAACATACACAGTGGCTAAAATTATCATGTTCGTCTTTTTATAAACGATATTTAGGCCGGAGCCATTTCCGTATGTTTTCGTGTGCACACTCCAGATTTCTACATCAGAAATTATCATGATCGTGAACGTGATGGTAAGGCATTTATATATATATATATATATATATATATATATATATATATATATATATATATATATATATATATATATATATGAGGCAATATCCTAGATTAATACATGGATTTTGTTTTAATTTGCGAATTTATATTCTTGAAAATACGGTAATTTACATATGCATTTTTTGTTAAATATAACAATTCACAGGATATATATATATATATATATATATATATATATATAATAATTTTTTTTTTATGAACCAACTATCATGGATTTTAGAAGATACATCTTCTGAAACCCGCTGAGTAACATTAGTAAATTATTATTTTTCGTGTCATTTACCATTCAGGTTTGCAACCACCTAAAACAGCAACTACCCGCAACCATGGTTTATCTTCTAAAAGTATAAACTGATCTTGATGTATTTTTGCATATATATTAAAGGAACTACGATAAGTAAACCATAACTTATTTTTTTAGCGAATGTAAACTTTTTTGGTGTGAAAATATATATATATATATATATATATATATATATATATATATATATATATATATATATATATATATATTTATTTATTTATACAGGAATTATTTTCATGAAAAGATCATCATGATTTTGTAATATATATTTAATGCGACTCGTAAATACCATATTCACAACGTTTTCTTTTTATAAACTTATCAATTATAGGAATACGTACACCGAACAGTGCACCCCCACAGCAAACACATTTAAAATTAATTCGATGAAAACGTATTGTTAGAGAAATTGATAGCCTTACATCAAAAGTGTATCTTTTAAGCAATACATTTTTAAAATGTCAGTTTGCATAACTACGTGTCTGGAGAGTGTATTCTACTCGTATATATATATATATATATATATATATATATATATATATATATATATATACATATATATATATATATATATATATATATTCACATATTATATATATGCATATATACACATATTATATATTCACATATTCTATATATACATATTATATATATATACATATTATATATATACATGTTATATCTATATATACATATTATATATATATATATATAAAGAGAGAGAGAGAGAGAGAGAGAGAGAGAGAGAGAGAGAGAGAGAGAGATTATGGTTACCACCTACGTGATAAAAAACTTTCTACATTAAAACGGATGATCTTGTATATACTCCAACAAGAACAACCCCACATCCCCCTAACATCACCAGAGGCGAAACTCTCACCTAAAAACACTGACACATAAAAATCTAGTTTACTGATAAAGGCAAGGAATTCTGTATCATCTCTCAATACACCTACAAAACACTCGCCCTTGAACACCTTAACAACAACCATTTATACACCCCCGCCCGTAACTTTTCAGCCACATAAGTCCAACACTCCATTAACAACACCTGGTATCAAAGCGGTATCACACGTAACCTTCCCCAAAATACAACATCAACTTCACCACCGAAAACAGCAAACTCCCCACCTTCTACCACCTCATTTAAACACACAAGACCAACACAGACACACAAATTAGACTTATAGTCTTCAGTATTGAAGGACCATACCATAAAATCTCATGGTTTATTTCTCAACTACTCAAACCTCTACCCCACATTCCCCGCACATGTCAGCACCTCCGACCAAGTCATAAGCAACGCCAACAACTACAATAAAACAACTATGTAGTTAGCCTTGACGTAACATCCCTCTACACATCAATGCTCGCACATCCAGCTATAGACCTCATCACGGACCACGTATCTTCCTCTTACAACCTTGAGCTTTCTGGACTAACATCTACTGACATACATAATCTCTTATGCATCATCATGAACAACCCATACTTTACTTTTCAGCAGCACACTTTCGAACAAATCTCTGACCTGCCCATGGGTTCTAGCCTTTCCGGTCTCTTAGCCATCAGCTACACCAACCGGTTTGAGCTACGAGCACTTAACTCCTACCTCTACTGTATATTTTTCTCCAGGTACATAGACGACATTCTAATCAGAACATCTTTTCGAGACGAAGCCACACAAATATTAAACATGTTCAACAACACCGACCCCCACATACAATTAACTCTAGTACACACCAACAATACCGGATCACTCTCTCTCCTTGACTTCAAACTTAATATCACCGCAGACGGATCTATATATATCAACTACTATAGGAAACCTGCCTGTAAAAACCTCTTTATACACTTTAAGTCTGCCCTGCCCACAAAAGGAAAATGAAGGTATGCCCATAATGAAATCACCCGAATACGAAACAAATGCTCTTCTGCCGCTGACAAAATAACACATACTAAAAACTTCTACCAAACCTTCCAAACTCATAGCTACCCTGCCTCGCACCATAGCCCACCTAAATAAGTCAAAAACACGTAGACAACGCATCCTCTTCAACACCGTTTTCTTTAAACTCCCTTTCTTCAGCGATTAAAATCACCAGTTCCATCCGCAAGGCTATACATAAAGAAAACATTGATATACCACTTACGCACACTGGCACCACCTTACGTCAACACCTATATAAGAAACATACTAACCACACACCCGCACCCTGCTCTATGACAAATAACCTTATCCCCAACACTGGTCTGTGGTATCGCACCAACTGTGTATATAAACTACAGTGCAATAAATGCAACAAGTTTTACATCGGAAACACAAGAAGACCACTACATCTGCGCATAAAAGATCACATGAACGCCCGTCTAAACTCTTTCCACAAGAACACATCGATATGCTCGAATACTCACCATTATATTCATGTCTCAATTGTAGTGTCTGTCCGAAACATTGTGTACCTTAGAATCACAGAATCAATCCTCATCTCCAGGTTGAACCCTCTCACTCAATCAGCGTAACGAGCTCAACTCACTGTTATTCTATAATAATCTACCATCTCCCCCACTGGCCAACCCTCATATCTAACACTCTTTATATTCAATTTCCACCACTTCACTAATTACTTACCTTCTATATTAAGTCATCACACCCCCAACCAATAAAATATGCCCTTCCCCATATGAACATCAATCTCAACACACATTCAGCCACAAACGAAAATAACATAATCAACCTACTCATCTAACCCACCTAGAAAAATCACGTCATAGCCTGGCATTATTAAAGATATTTAAACACATGTAAAAGTTATAAAAATAACATACAAATATTTAAAAAAATAAAAATAATAATATTAATAATTATTATAAAATTTGACAGAAAATATGATTTTAAATTTTACAGAAAAATCATTGGTACTTAAGGAATGTTTCCAAATTATCATCCAAAATACGAAAAAAAACGAGAATGTTCGAGCACGTGACGAGGGGCCCCTTCCCCCATTCCGGTAGTTTAAGTCTCGACAAAAAAAGCTGCCAGAATTTGAAATGTCTTTTTTTCTCTTCTGTGAAATGTAAATCCTTACTTTAATATTTTAAACTTGTCATTTGATTTGATTCGTTGCCCAAAAATCTGACAGAAAAATTTGATTTAAAATTTGACAGAAAAATCATAGGTACTTCAGAAATGTTTCCAAATTATTATCCAAAATATGAAGGCTAGTATATATTATCCGGCGTAAATTTAGCAGACAAAAACGGGAGTGGAATCTATCGTCTATCCCCCGGCTGTCAAAGATGTGCCTTTACAACTTATACTATGTAGTAAAGAAACATATATATATATATATATATATATATATATATGTGTGTGTGTGTGTGTGTGTCTGTGTGTGTGTGTCTAGTAGAGAATGGTACCTTGCTTGAAGCATTGCTGGGTATAGTAGTAGTATGTCTTTTAAAAGCTTTGGGCAATGCAAATTCCGGGTAAGATGCAAGTTGTAAAGAGCAAAAACAATAAACGAATACGAAATATGGCTAACTCTTTATTTTTCCTTAAATCTTACATAACAAGTATACCCATTCACAGATTTTCTACCTTCTCTCGTCTGCTGAGGATCACATCGATGGTGTTCAGGTTCTTGGCCATCAAGCTAAGACGAGAATGGGACAACGATTCAAAAGCAGCGATTTACCTAATGAACACTCTCGAGGGACAAGAATTTCCATCAGAGCTTGAGTACTTGAGTACTTGAACGTACCGGTGGGAAGCTCAGAGCCCACGCGAGTTCGCACTTTGGATCTTATTCTGGATTCTGATGGGTTGATCCGCTCAAGGGGAAGGATTAATCGATCATTGCATCTTTCCTATGAAGTAAAAACTCAGATGTTGATAGGAAAACGTCATCTGATTACTAGACTGATAATCTTAGACTCCCATGCAAGATGTGCCCATCTAGGAACTAGATCAACCTTGGCTGAGTTAAGGCGAAGCGGCTACTGGGTCCCTCAGAGAAGACAGGCAGTCAACAAGGTCTTAGCATCTTGTGCTAGATGCAAGAGGTACACTTCCAGATCCGTGCTACTAAATTCTGTGGCCAGCCTACCGACTCCTCGTGCACATTTTGGAGTGCCTTACCAACAGACAGGAGTGGACTTCACCGGCGATCTTTGGGTAAGGAATGGAAGCCTGGACAGTAAAATGTACTTGCTTTTTTTCACTTGCCTGAATGTGAGAGCGGTCCATATAGAGGTAGTTCCGGACATGAGCGTGCTGTCCTTTTTTCAAGCTCTCGCACGTTTCACTAATCAACATGGAGTTCCAGAAGCCATATACTGTGACAATGCCAAAACCTTTCTCGGAAGTGGGAGACAATTTAGTCATCTTTCTCTGCTACAGGAGTATCAAGATTCTTGGCAGGGGTTAATTGGATTATTTTACTCTCTTGACAGTGCTCTCCGATATTCAGAGATCAGTATATAACCGACCTTTGGCATACCAGGTGTCTTCGGATAATTATGCTACGGCTATGACTCCCAACATGTTCCTGAAGCCCAACTAGAGCCCCGGGTTAATACTGCGGTTGGGGAAGATCGACATTGCTACGTCGGTTCAACCTAAGAAGGAGAAGTTTATCAAAACTATGGTGCTCAGGGACCAATGTTTGTCAGAATTCCACGAGTTATAGTACAATGAATACCTTCTGGATTTGAGAAAGAAATCTCCAGGACGTTCACGATTGCGATCAGAGTACCGCCTTAAGAAGAATGATGTGGTCCTTGTAAGAGCCCCCTAAAGCCAAGGCCGTTTTGGATTTTAGGGACCATTTTGGATCTTATCCCAGGCGATGATGGTGTAGTTAGATCAGCCCGTGTCAGGAGAGGGGATGGTCTTGAAGAGGTCCACTCGCTGAAACATATGTATTCTTTGGAACTTTCTCTAACACCTGACGACAGTATTACAGAATCTCCGATCAGTGATTCAATTCAACCAACTGGGGACGCCCCTGCTACGGATGAGGGCAAAGAGCCTTCGTGTTCATCTCCATGTCTGGTTGTGTCCAGTATGCAATGCCCCTCAAAGAGATATGGACATGATTGGATGTGATTTGTTCGACGAGTGGTTCCACTTTCGATGTGTCGGCATTGACCACCCACCTCCAAGACGACAAAAGTGGTACTGTCGTGAATGTGCCCCCCCCAGAAAAGACGCAGGGGTAGGCCGAGCCTACTCCATATGTAAAACTCAATTGTGGGCAGGTATTCGTTGGGGAGAAATGAGGATACTTGCATAACTGTCTCATGCAAATTGTGATTGGGACACTACAACCGTTTACTCTTTCTGAAGCACTCATTGTTTTTTTTTCTGTTCTGACCTTTTTTGTTGTTGTTTTGGTTGGCAGTGTGTAGAAAAAAAGGGGTGGTACTTACTGATTGTGCTGAGCGTTTGGGGGATATGTGGCCAACATGAGTTACAAAGAAGGAATGACTTTTATAGTCAGGAATGAGTGGGGAATTGTGGGAGTAATTTCACCTATAAATACGGGTGAAATTCTCCTGTTGTGGTTAACCGTTACAGTTCTATTTTTGATTGATACCAGACCCTGTTGGCGTGGGTCGCTTAAAGAGAACTCGTTTTGCAACCCCAGCAGCTGAAGACTTCCTTCTGGGTACCGCCTCTTAATATTTTTTCCATTTTATTTTAAATGATGTAAGCATATTAAATATACGTCTCGTAATACCATATGAATAAATGTTCATCAGACCTTTACGGCAGACATTGCCAAACACTTTGGATATATCAAGCGCAAACGCCCTAGCTTAATATATTGTGTCCAGTGTGTTGTATATGCGATTGGAGATGACCGTTCGAATATCCGCAGTAGATTATGCTTGTATTAATCCATAGTGATGGTCGTGAATAATTTTAGCATTAACGAGGCGACAGAACTATAGCTAGATTGATTAGAGATTCATAGATTTTAGCGAACAGCAAGAGTAGACTGAGGTGGACATACTTCTGGTTAGTTTTATCTCGATGAGTCTTGATGTGTGGCATAACAGAGAAACTTGTCCAAGTAGAAAGGAAGAAATATTCGGCAAGACGTTTGTTATAGACGTTTCGCATTAACGAGCCTACAGACTAGATTGATTAACGAGTCTAAAGTTTTTTCAAAGAGCGGGCATACACTGAATGGACGATGATTCTGGTGGTCAGTTCTATCTCCAGAATATTTGAAGACTTGTACCACACAAGCAATTTTCCAGCTATATAAGAATCAATATGCGGCAAGGCATTTTTTTTAGAGTTTGGAGAGAAAACTGCATATTATGCAAATAATTTCTTTATAACTGGTGCAAGATCAGGCCTACATACTTTGGAGTGTCAAGCTTTTTTATGATGCCTCGAACATTACATAGGATTATGGTTAGGCCATCAAGTGCGGTTTTAATCCGCAATGGAAAATTTGGGATAGGGTAGTTGGTGGAGTCCAAAGTAGAGTTTTGCACAAAACGCTGGGCAAGATGTTAAGCCGTGTCAGTTGTCGTGCAAACGACACCACTATGGTTTAAAAGCGAGATAATTGTTTGTTTCCATATTATTCAACACAATATTGACAATTGTGTTGACATCGGGAGTACTTTGATTATGTGACCCAATGCTTTGGCTGGCCATCTTTGTATACTTTCTCTTTGATGTATATATTAATGCCATACATTTTTCTCTTGAGACTATACGTCTCTGTCTATTTGTAAATCATATGCTGCTGTTGAATTGGCGGCATGCTTGCTGCCTCTGAGCAATAGCAGCTGCACATTTACTGGTGAACTATTGTGGTGAGTGGTGATGGCTGCTAGAATTTTCGCATAGCGACATGTACTTCAGTGAGTATTTTGATCAATTTGGTTTACTCATATGCGCACTTATTAACAGGCAGAGAAAAGTTCTACTCCGCAGGCGTCTTTGATGTGATCTCAGACGGATTCCAATCAGCCTGCGTGTAGCATCTCGTTGTTTAGAGCAACAGCTTATCCGCTTTGGGGCGAGATGCTAACATGATATATCAATCATTATCACAATGTAATCAGTATCCCTGAGCGGGCTATGGAAATCTGTCGCACAAGCATCGGGCAGTAGTTCAAGAGAAGATCAAAGAGCTGAGGCAAGTTGGTCCACACGAGCTGAAAGGCATGCGGCGAAAGTCTTTGAGAAGGATTGAGCTATAGAGAACCACTTTTGCGAAAATAAATTACTGATTATTATCAAATATAAAACATGAAACAATTTGTTTTTAAGTTTTACAAATAAAATTATTTTTTCATAGGTGGGCTTCTGTCTCTGTTTGAATTCCATTCGGTTGTCTTTTGTCCAATCACCGCTAAATCCCCACTCCAATGAGATTATTATCTGTGCGTCAATACTTTAAAACTATTATTTAAGCATGTTGAGTAGAGAATCAGTTAAAGACAAAACCTAAACATGAAATGAGGTCTTATTTCTGAGAAAAATCTATCGTCTTGGAGCAGGGGAGGTATATTCATGCGTTTATTTTTTGTGGGCAAGGGCTAGGTGTGAGTGGTTAGACATTATATTAGTACACATATAGGGAACATACTTAAAATGTTTAGTATGTCCATGAAATGATCATCATTTTATGTATAATCAATAGACGAAACTGATCTCCCACTATATATTCTAAAATATTTATCATGTCATGTTATTCATCGTGTTATTATATAAACAAAGCAGAATCTCATTTAGGTGGTTGATGTAGTTGTGTTAATCTATAAATTTGTCATCATTGTTATTAGTAATATTAGTGCAATTTATATGTATATATATATATATATATACATCTTTATTTTTAACAGTAACACAAATCAAGTTAAACACTGACATGATTTTTATAATCAATATACAAAATATGAACATTCTTTGTTACCGGAAAGATAATTTGTAGTGAATTAAGAATGCTCCACCCTCCTAATTTCAAGAATGGTTTTAACATAGTAAAAATATTATTTAGAAACTCATTCTTAAGATGGAAGGCGATTTTATTAAATCTTTGTTAAATATTCTGTTCCTACACCGCCTTCTTCTTTTGTATAATAATCGTCGACTAGTTCTAATTGTTTATAAACATCAAATAGCATATCTTAAATTAATGTCCGAACTAATACATATCGGCTTTGTTTAAAAAAACAATCTTTACTTGTCTCACAATTCTCAATTAATTACACATAATTTAAGAAAAATAGTTGTGGACATTTCACGGTCTCCCGGTTGCAGTAATTAAAAACTTATGAGAAGCAACACATCTCAAATTACATTTTTAAAGAATCGAATAAGAATCTGTAATTTTAGACCAGGAAGAGTAGCGTAATCAGGAGACATGTTTAGATCATCCAATATAATATATATATATATATATATATATATATATATATATATATATATATATATATATATATATATATATATATATATATACACATTAAGTGTAATGTATTAATAGGTACAGCTATATTGAATGTCTGTTCCAGACTTTATTTCAATCTATTTCAATTCATCATGTCTTTTTGACATTATCAAAAGATCACTTCACATAATGACCAATATCTAAGTTCAACTAGAAAAAATAGCAAGTTGTTTTCCCGGTCAAGATGATAAGTGTCAGCATGGTATTTACGATCTCCAATATAAGGACTGTGGTATGATGGCAGACTGATACAAATGTGGCCCGCCTTATAGATTCTATTCGTGAACGAAATTGGCTGAAGTCCAGACAACTCAGACAGTCGATGACTTCGTAAGTGTTCCTATAACTCTTTTGCCTTTCGCATCTGTTTTGATCCCCTTTAATTAGACACAGTATGTCCGACGTGTTCTTCAGCCGCTGTAAATAGAACAATTCTAGCTCATAGCATAAAAGTTACATTAAATTGGCATTAAAACTGTAGTTCCTTCTTGCACTGACATATACAGACAAATACACACATATGCATACATATTTATATATATATATATATATATATATACATATGTACGTATGAGTATACATGTATTTGTATGTATGTATCTTATAAACAAACGCACACACACCTTGCATCTCTAAATACAGAAAATAGCACGAACATGCACGTGTATTCTAACACGCACTTTCACTAAGGAAACGCATTAATAAAATAGAAGCACACACATACGCACGTATACCCACGCAGAACGAGAACAAATACAGACTACCGCACCAGGAAAGGCTCACATACACACATAGAATGATATACACCAATTCCCATTCTTTCTTTTATGGACAAATACACACGATTAACACCCCGCAACTATTTAAACGAACATATAAACACATCCCTTCACACATAAACTCACTGGAATATATGTAAAATCCAACAAAAGTCGGTGTTTCGAACAAACACATGCCCACACACAGAAACGCATAAAAAGGAAAACACTGACTTATGAGCACGTACGCGTACAAAATATAACACACACTTGCCGTAGATTTACTCGGATCCTTATAATATTTGTCTACAAAATATATGCCTAAACCACAACGTAATCGCAAACTAATCATATATAACTCAACATTGGAGTAAACGAATGGAGGTGGACATGTCGCAAACCACAATAAGCATCAGAACGAACACATACTCACAAATCGACGTTAACTTACGCAAAACTAGATACATATTTACACCCGAATAAACGCAACAATAAGTATAAAACTGTGGGAAAGGTAATTCACAATCATATAATTTTGAGTACAAACTCTACAAGACAAACACATCACATGCACACGAAATAATAGACATATATATGCGTACATATTACATTGAACGAGCACATATACACATATAAAACTACATATTATAGGATCCAATATACTAAGTGAGGTAAATATACTATAACACATTGAAGCTTATAGTACTAAGACTTTGAAAGCCAAACTCATGTACATACATACTGCAGTAACACATATTTTAACATAACACACAATGCGTATTATGTCATACACACACAGAAAACGCACGAAAACAAGCAAACAAATATGATGCAATCGATTAAAATCCGTCTCCCTTCGTTCTTACAAGTAGATTCTCATGTGAGTATCTCTTGTTAAGTCTGGCTAACCCACATATAAGCAGCTACTTCCTCTGAGTCACATACATCCTCACCGATACACCCTATGTTTGAGACAGACAACAGTGTATCCCCACTCGTAAAGAATGTAAACATTTATATATGTTAAACGTGCACTCACTCACAATAGCATACAAAAACATATATAGAGGTATACATTATGTGTAAACGCTGGTCCGTGATGGATAAAAATACAGATATGCATGTGAATTTACAAATCCTCTTAGTCGTATTCCAACTCTATCAGATCTAGTGCGTAAAAATACATCATGTTTTCTCTCTAAATTATACTATACATAATTTATCCTACTTTTATGTGTAAAATAGCGAATTAATGTTAATGACATATTACACAAGGCCTCATTTCATGGCATTAAAATAAGTATTATACCTTAAAATCAAGGAAATATTGCTGATAAATGAACTATATAGTGTAGGTTGAAAGTTGATAACTATTAATATGCTGGCAAACGAATAAAATGTCCGCTAAAGTATGTTTACTATAGCAATTTGTCTTAATTCAACCGTTTACACTACGTATTGTGTTCCAGAGATGACGACAATAGTGCTATGGCGTAATATGGAGCAGCTTATGACAGCTATCGTCAATTAGTATTTTAGAATAAGTATTTAACTTTAGCATTAAATAAGCCTACATTAAATTTATTTGCGGAAGAATAGTTGCAATAGGCAACATCAAAGCGAGGCAGACTAAAACTGATACACACGTTTTACAATGGAAAACAAATTACACCTCTTTATATCACGCACCCACACACGCACGTCCTTAACATAACGCAGGTGCACTTCCTTTTTTAAGTACACCCTTGTACTAAATAGAAAATAAAGTATGAGTAACTCATACATAAAGAAAGGTGCACATGTCCCCTCATTACAATATAATGTAGCAGTTAGTGGTATCATTCTATTGTTTTATTTTTATTTTTTAATGTTTTCCGACTTAAATAACCACAATATGCCTGGTTACGAGACTGTCAATGTGATGTGTATGTTGTTTTGTAGCACTCACACAAGTTAAGCCGGACTTCAGCTTTACAGAGCCAGTGTCGGTATGTTAAGGTCGTAATGATGTTAAACTTACAGAAATCGTTTACGATGTGTAAAATTATGATTTTTTATTTGAATTAATTTAGTCATTTTTCTAATTATTAAGACGGTAGAATTTTACAGATCGTGTATATGATTTACTGCGGTACACTAAGACGTAACTCTTAACTATGCGTTAAAATATGCAACAATGTGACAAATGATCTGAGTAGAAAGACAATTGATGGGGTATTGTTAGTCAGTTGCATCCAACCAGCGTTGATTACGAGCAGAAATGGTTGTTATCAGTCGTAATGCCATATTTAGATTAGGCAAACTAACATAATGGGGATTGGGGATGTAGCTTGGAAGGTGATTAGCTAGACAGGTAATCGAAAAAGAAGGCACACAAATGCATGCTTTGAACTCGTTTGGCTTAGTGTTACACCACTTGTCTGGCTTTCATTCCAATTACATGATTGGCCTATCGGAAGCGAGAAGATGAAGATAGGAATACTCTAGATAAATGATGGTTATATTTAACACTAGATTTCATATATATGTGAATTGTTCCGCTCTTAAAGTACTGCGCATTTCCCCGCATACCTATTGATCAAGGAATAAATTAATTTCGATACATCTTCCTCCGTCTCTACCCACGTTGTTTCATTTTGAAATGTTTAACTCTGGACACCTTACACTCCTACTTACCTCCTAATCAAATCACACATATATAACAACTCTAAGACAAGAAGAAAGATTAATTACACTTTAATAAGAATACCAATTAAATATGTAACAATCAGATTTTTTTTCATGTTTTAGTAAACGCTTCAATTAAACAGAATGTAATTCGAATGATTGCTTATTTATTTGCTATATTATTATCCCAACTTTCATTTTATCTGTTCGCATGCTTTTAAGTTATTTTTTTGTGCAACTTTAGTTTACTAATTATTATTGTATTGTCGATATTTGGCGGGTGCACTCGCTCTCTAGAGTGATAACCTACGTCAATAATTATGTCATATATTATTTTTATATTGGAAATAGTTTTTGATGGCTCAGTTTACTTCATTATTCACAACATTTTGCGTTTTTACTTATTTTTTATTGTCTCCTGTGATGTCCATTTTTATTCTTCCTATTCGTCTCACCATAATTGACAAGCAAAACTGAGAATTGAGTTTTTGCAGACGTCATGAAAAGACATTTTCTGGTCACGATATTCAAGAAGTATGATTGGAGACAAGATGTTTTTTTTCTTTCTGATAACAGAATATAATTATATATATATATATATATATATATATAAATATATATATATATATATATATATATATATATATAGTTTCTCATAGTGAAAAACAACTATCTTACACATATAAAAATACACATACATATACAGCACAAACGCAAACGCATATATAGGCACATGCATGTATGTATGTATGAATGCGTTTCTGTATGTATATACGAGCAACACACTGAACATTTTCGCTTTGGAGTATTTGTTCGACGTGTTGCCTGTGTTTATGTTCATAACATTCCCCTTGTCTACTCGCCGGCCTTTACCAATTATTCCTTGTTACAGTTGGTAACCGTTATGGTATTAGAACCGGCAACTTCATATAAGTTTCCACATTATCAACTGGTATTAGTTTGCTATACTTGTTTATTCAGCAACTCGAATGTTACGGTGTTTTGAGGTAAAAACATGAATTGAGTTCAACATTTAAATAGCAGTACATCCATTATTTTATATTGTTAAATTAGAGGAAAGGGCGTTTTACAGTAGATAATACACATGTGATTAATACTCACATATTCCCATGAGCGAAAACTTGATATGCATGATATGCGTTCAGCGAAATACCAGGTAACACTCTCCTACCTGTTTTCATTAAAATGCTTAGCTTTCATCGTGTTGTAGAAAATACTGGAGTACATTTCTTAAACATAGTCCGTATAATATCCAATATTCAACAATACATGTAAACTTGTTCAATCCTATTAGAAGCTTAGAAGATTTTCTGTTAATAAAGATCATTGAGATACATTTGTTTTTTTTAATATAAATCAATTGGTCTGGATACAAGTTTTATTACGAAACGTCAACATACATTTTTGTCGTACGCATCTTTTTTAATTCAGGACGAAATATTTTCGGATGTGCAACTTGAATATATATCACTTCGTCTGTCAGTCTGTTGGTCGACTAAACCATGACGAGTAGGTGAGACTGAATGTAGAAAATATACTTTTGATAAAGTAAAGAAAATGCACTCACAAAAACGTATAAAACATAAAATATTAAAATGACATATATTTGGAATCGTTAATAGATTATTTTATGTTAATAATATAAATGAAGCGAATGTTATAAGTTTCCTAGCTTTGATGGGTGTTATTACTGTTCTTTTATAAAGTACATATACACTAGATAAGTAGCAGACTAAGGTTAACGTGTTCATAATGCAGTTTTAAACAATGTGCTACATGATTGTTGTAATTATCTATGTGTTATATGTAACAAGGTTATATAATATGTGCGAATATGGTGGCGATTATTGGGTGTACTCTTCCACACTTTTTCTATGTGGAGTTGTGCCTCAACACATCGAGCCTGGCTCTTCTGTTTTATACTACTTTTATACAATCAAATATATATATGCAGTAATTTATGCAATGCTTGTTTTCAAATTATCAGTAGATTATTCATGTTGATTAAAAAACATAAGTGTATACATAACTAGAATATAAATAACTATAATCTATTGTGACCATTATATGCTAGCCGTACTCTATAAATACACATTGTAAATATGAAATATGTTTAAGTAACTATGACAGAACTCGTGCAATTTAACATGCAACAGCTAGACACATCTGGAAAAGATTATGAAAGATTCAATAAGAACAAAAATTGTAAATGGCAATAGGCTACAAACACATAAGAAATACTTATAGAACAACAAAATAAGCCCACGCAAAACTACTGAAACAAAAGAAATAAGCCGACGAAAGGCTACAAAAACGAAGAAAATTTTCTAGAACTAGAATAAAATACCGACCAAAAGTAGCAATGTAAACAATATCGTACACGAGTGAAATTCACGAAAACAATAATGTTTTATCGCGAAATGTCGTGTGCAGTGCAATTGACAATTTCACTTATTTCCCAGACGAGTATAAAAATTGCATCATATTTCAAGCAGTGTGAGTATCTATACAAAAGTAACTGTGAAAATTAGGAAGACTCTAAAAACGTTTGGCTTAAAATGTGGGGCCACTGTACACAATGCGGTCATGGACTTTATTTTATCTCGAAAAACGAGCGACTTGACTTTTTCGGAAGCTGTTTATATTTTAATAAAATTATTCAGATGTAACACTTCTACGTTCCACAAATGGTGAATATATTTGAAATAAGTTAAACTGATGACGAAATCACGTGACGTTCACGTCAATCGTTAATATACACACTGACGATGTAAAATTTGTTGAACGTAGCACAACTAACTTTAATTGTTGAATTGTCGTTCAAGGACAAGTTTCAGGAAATAACGCAGTAATCAGACGTAGGGTTTTGAACAAGTGAGAAAGGGAACTTAATTTTATATTACAGGCATTAGCCGAACACTGGTAGAGATTCATGCGTGTTAAACAATGTTATAAAGACATAGAAAGGTCGGGCATTGCGCATACGAGCAAGATATGTCAGAAAACACATTTTAACTCTCTTTCAAAAGCAATTGAAAATAAAAAGGGATGATTTTCACGCTTTTACAAAATACGTCCATCCTAATAAAAGACAAGAGTAATTGCCGTCGATCTTTTTATTTCCCTAACCCTAATCCTCCATTCTGTTATGGAGTGACTATAGAGTGTTAAGAAGAGATAACATTTAATAAAACTCGGATCAAATCCACAAAAATAAACGAACAGAACGGTAGAATTATGAGAAAATGTATACGAGTATATATGCTTAATAAAGATGAAAGATCACTATTGTATTCTTGTTAAGACGTGTCGATTATCAAACATGCATAGACGGAAAGGCTTGTGCGAAAGCACCACTAAAATAGTGAGAACGGTGACTAGTGAAAAAAATAATTCTGAGGTAGGAATTATACATGAAATTTCTTTTAGAAGATCTACCAACAAAAGTACAAATGTTCGTATTGAAATACACCAACAATGTATTAGTCACAAACGTATTGCAGCTGTTAAAGCTCGGGCGGTTACATGTCGACATTTTTGGCAAGAAAATAATTATCGGGAGAAGGAATTTGATTTCAACCATTACAAATTGTATTAAATAGACTCTAAGATATTTGTCTGCAGAAACGTAAGGCATAAGGACACTAAAGTAACGATACTAATACTTCTTTGGGTAACAAGTTGGAATTAGAAAGAAATGCAGCACAAAACAGATTTTAGACGAGCTAAGAATGATAGAAATGTAAGAATACCTGTTTAGAGGCTGAATGTCAAAGCAATAACGACATTTATTCAACGTTTCAATTACAAATCTAGAATATAACACACTTGAGGATATTAGATCCAAATTAGATGTAAGCCTTCAGTACTCTTATAAGAGATACATAACCCAAATTAGAGGGGCAATTAACGGAATACACTAACACAACTACTCAGGATCATGTGCCGGTTACCAGATACGAAACGTTGGGCATTCAGCTACTCTAAGCCACGTCAGTATAGCGGCAATCCAGAAAGTAAACAATACTTTCATTTCTGAGGAAGAAAGGATTGGGAAAAAAGGGGGTTAGAGTTGCTGACATATAATCGACTAACTGAAGTGTAAACTCACTAGAAATACCTTGGATGCATGCTTCACAGTGTTTGAAAAAAACAAGTTTATACCGGAAGCCAAGACTGACGTACAACCATTCGTATTCTCTGTTGTATCATTTTTTTTTAATATACTTGTTTAGTTTTAACTCGAGTTCATGTTTTCTTTTCAGCCCCATTACAAGATCAAACCAACTACAACGCGTACAAATGATCCAGTTAGATATAAATGCATCAACTCGGGAAGTGTAAAGCAAAACAGAAGAAAGACTCATCGCAAATTAAGATCATATATCCTGAGAATCATTGATTTCGATTGACTTTAAGAAATATTAGTCTATTATAAAATCAGAATAGATTTGAATATTAAGCCAGCTAAAAATCCTTACACATTAAAGACAACACTCTTTATATAAACCTGTGACCAATGTCCTGGCCAGTAATCTTGATCGGGCATGTAATTATTTGTGTGACCATCGAAACACACATACTGCTGTCAAAGTGTTTGTAACTGTAATTCAACGGTGTAGCGACGTTTTCTTAACATATTACAGCTCCCATGGCGATGTAGAAGTGCTGAATATGTGTTTGATATACACTTTTAAAACAAAAACAAAAACAATAATAGCATGAATATTAAACATAGAATATGTGACGCTGCCATCCAGCAGAAGTATATATATATATATATATATATATATATATATATATATATATATATATATATATATATATATATATCATCAGAAACAATGCTATCATGGATGGTGTTTATCCATATAAGGAACAATAAAAGTACTACGATTGATCCATGTGAGAGATTTGCAATTAAGGCATGTTGTTTGGATCAACACCCATTCAAAAGAACTTGTATCTTTCTGTTAGATAGTAAGGATCTAGGTATATGAAATATCCGTCCAGTAATATCAGGTCAATTAATATTTTGTGAGAACATTTTTATGCAATGCTTTGTCAAAGACTTAGATATATTAAGCTCTAGTGTCACTTACATTGTTCAGTGTATGATATATGCGTTCATAGATGACCGTTAGGATATCTGCACGAGCCCGTGCTTGTCTTAATCTAAACTGATGGTCTGAAATATGTTTAGCATTAGCGAGGCGACGAACTATTGCTAGATACTTCTGAAGGCTAGTTTATTCTCCATGATGTTTTAGTCTAACATGACAGAAACACTTTTTCCAGCCAGAAAGGAAGGATTTATTTTATTTTATAATTCTATAACAGTTTCCGTTTACATAGTCTTCGCTTGAAACAAAAAACAATGTCTATTATTCACAGTCACACACTAAACTGTGTCGCCAGGACAGATTGATATTCCCAACACATATTTCTAGATTCAATGATGAAATGAAATATAATAATTAGGAACAGCTTGTCGAGATGAGTTTTTTAAGGCCTCTTTCTTGACTATAACATATTACGAGCAGATACGTTTTCAAGACAACATACTACACTAAACACCTTTGTTCAATTACCAAATATATATATTTTGCGCCATAATTACACTCTCAAATAGGTTCACATGAAAAGAAGTAGATCGCACGTTACTAAAACACGTTAAAACCTTCGGACGCTAGACTATTATTTCTCCGACTAGTGCGAGTAAAATTATGGGTGTTTTTTTAAGCTTTTTCATGCTGGTATACTAAATAAAACCCAAATTCCATATCGGATAATTGTTTAATCACACGATACTACTTTATACTTTGGTAGGTAATAAATTCCCCCTCTTCTGACATTACCGTGCGCTTTTAGCGATTTGTAGTTGTACTATTTTAACAGAGATTTTAAAAGTTCACTATAACAACTTCGCACCGAAAACAGTAAAAAATAAAATTTACATCATAATTTCCCGTCCATATAAACAATTAACTAACAAGAAGTGAATTTCATAAAAATAAGCAAATGTGTTACAACTCAGACAATGCTTGATGAAATCATTGATTTTTCAACTAAAGTGTATAACATCTATTTAGTTATATATGACTTCACGTAATTTATTTTGAAACAAAATAATTAAAACATCCTAATCAAATATAACTCTAATTAATTTAGTCTGTATAATAAAATAATCTATTTCCAACGATTACTTCAAATGTATATATATATATATATACATATATATGTATACATATATATATATATATATATATACATATATATATATATATATATATATATATATATATTTGAAGTCATCATTGGAAATAGATTATATATATATAAATATATATATATATATATATATATATATATATATATATATATATATATATATACATATATATATTTATAGTAAAATACACATGGTTGTTCTACGTAATATGTACCAAACTAATTTGATTTTTTTTCTTAACTAACCCTTAAACTTAGGTCATGGAACGGGTTAGGTGAAGCAAAACAAGTTGATTTCGTATAATGTAGAAGTATCTACTACTTTATTAAATGTGTTTTGTAAAATGTATTACAACATATTATTAAATGTATTGCTGTCTATGCGACCGAAGTACTATTCATATATATATATATATATATATATATATATATATGTATATATATATATATATATATTTAAAATAGGTTACGGATAAGTTCATAAGAATATATGCCTTTTCCCTGCCCGGAAAAATGTTAAAAAATCGAGCGTGTGTCTTACTCTGTCGTCGTGGAGAGGAAGAAAACATGGACTAATCATAGAAATGAACTAAATAAAATTTGCAAAGATCTAAACGAAATATGTATTCATTAGTATATTTTGAATGTTGTTGTGTCGCCGGTTTTTCGCCTTTACGTGATTTGTCAATAAGACATTGAATTATCATTATATTTACATTTTTCAAATAGTATGTAAGGTACTTTAAAATGTTCACCGAACTATTTTCTTTTTCACTATAGTAATAATGTGTTATTCGGCAACAGTCTATTTATTTCTGTAAAAAGACCAATACGACATAAAGGCAGCTTTGAACTATATGTCATAAAAATCCTATTTAAAAAGAAAAAAAGATATTGCATCTGTTCGTGTATATTTGTAATTCATATAAAATTGTTTTCTGTTTCCGGTGTTAATTTGATATTGTCACCTTTCTTTATTATCTTTTAAAAGAATACAACAACAAGCATATTGATAAAGCACACGTCAGTATTGTTATGGGGTAGTTTTATTTATTGCAATTTTATGGAATATGTCCAAAGTCCTACCACTATTAACCAAAGTTTAATCGATCGAAATATAATTGCCTCAATCTAGAAAAAAATCCCTTTCAGCTTACTGACCATAGAATATTATTATTTACCAATGTATGAAGTAGTATTGCGTGATCCTACGTTTATCCGAGATGGAATTTAGTTTTTATTTAGTATAAAAGCATGCATAAGCTTTAAATAACATTCATAGTTTTACTCGCACTTGTTGAGAAAATAAACTAGCGTCCGAAGGTTTTAACGTGTTTTGATAACGTGCGATCTACTTCTTGTAATCAAGAGATATTTGAGAGTGTAATTATTGCGCCAAAAATCTTAAAACCGTATAAGCTCGTAATATGTCAGAGTCAAGAAAGAGTCCTTAAAAAACCCATATCGACAAGCTGTTCGTAAGTATATTAAAACATGTAAAACGAACAGAATATAGGACAATAATAATTTCGACGCTGCCGAAAAGGTCTACTAGATTGAAACACAATAACACATTCCTCAATACAGAAACAATTCTCTTAAATAATCCGCAGACCAAACAGATAAAAAAATAATATAACAGTTTTATAAAGGATACTAGAAGTTCTGCACTCCCAAAAGATGTACATGAGATTATAATCTAATCACAATTATTCTCAATTTGAAAGGATATATATTTCAATCATAACAGATAGCTTCACGAATATGTTTGAGTAGCATTTACTTTTTAAATATGAGTGTTCGGTGCTTTCATTTTTACGAATAGTGCAAGTATGGGATCTTATTCCATTGATGAGAAGATGGTTAATAATTGATTAGTTGTGCTACTTGAAAGCCGTACCCATTTACTGTAGGGCATTCAAGTGATGGAATTCGATATAATTATGTTTGCTTTACGTGCATCTACATGAATAATAGATTTCATTAAAAACATGAAATACTTATAAAGGTTCCTTTCTTATTTTTCTGATTTGTTTTGCAGAATAAATACTCTATATTATATTTCTTAACAATATAACTTTATTTATTTCTATTAACCAGGTAAGGTCGAACCAAGTTTATATACATATATATATACATATACATATATATATATATATATATATATATATATATATATATATATATATATATATATATATAATCCAGGTAATCCACAGGGTAAAAATCTAAAGAGTAGAAATTCAAAGGGAATCAAACCGGGCTTATAAAAGAGTGCTCAACTTTAACCCAACATACGTACACTCCCTCTCCAACAACACCAAAACTATCATAAAGCACACCCCTAAATATATTCAACAAAGGATAAGCAATAACTCCTCAAACGAAACGATCTTTAACAAACCTAAAGAATGGCATAATAAAGGACTAAAAAACAGTTGGTACAAAAATACACACATTCAATTCATCAAACCTACAACAACTAGCAATTAAAACAATAAAGCAAGAAACAGGAATATAATATATTATACACCCCCCTTCAATCACGCAGTTAAAACCAAACTTGGTAAAAGATTATAAGACCTTATCTAGACACACTTCCCTCCAAACAATATTTTGAATAAAATATTTAACAAAAATACACAAAGTTATCGTTGCAGTGAAAATTTAGAAATGATAATTAAAAACACAATAACCAAATCCTAAACAGCAACATAAACCCTGAGTCAAATAACAAAAAACACTAGAGTAAAGTCCTTACCCTGCATAAATAAAACTGTATGTCCTTTGCAACAACATTTTTTAATAACAAAAACTAGTTACCAAGCAACAATCTCGACTAAGGAAAATTCAGCTCTACAAAATACTACATAGGTATGACAGGTAATACTTTCAAAGAAAAATACAACGGCCATAAATGTTCTTTCAACAACCAAAGCTACGAACATAGAACTTTACTTTCAGGTAACCATTAGGAATTAACTAATAAAAAAAAATCACCAACTGTAATATGGAACACTATCAGAAAAACTAGCACCTGTAGCTCCCAAACACAGCATGCTATTTATGGCTGGGCGACAAACTTGAAATAATATTTTGAATAAAATATTTAACAAAAATACAAAGTTATCGTTGCAGTGAAAATTTAGAAATGATAATTAAAAACACAATAACCAAATCCTAAACAGCAACATAAACCCTGAGTCAAATAACAAAAAACACTAGAGTAAAGTCCTTACCCTGCATAAATAAAACTGTATGTCCTTTGCAACAACATTTTTTAATAACAAAAACTAGTTACCAAGCAACAATCTCGACTAAGGAAAATTCAGCTCTACAAAATACTACATAGGTATGACAGGTAATACTTTCAAAGAAAAATACAACGGCCATAAATGTTCTTTCAACAACCAAAGCTACGAACATAGAACTTTACTTTCAGGTAACCATTAGGAATTAACTAATAAAAAAAAATCACCAACTGTAATATGGAACACTATCAGAAAAACTAGCACCTGTAGCTCCCAAACACAGCATGCTATTTATGGCTGGGCGACAAACTTGAAATAATTAAATTTACCGATAGAGGAACACTTTTAAACAAGAAAAAAGAAACATCGATCAATTGTTAAAGATCACATCTCCTTCGTAATGTGCACAATACCCCCTGACCAATATCATTAACATAAAAAAACTCAATATCCACCAACCCCCTAAAATTAACACGTATAAACATCTCCAAACCAGATAGCTTTAACCCTTAATTACATGTATAACATAATTACCCCCTTTTTAGAATAAATACAATAACACCCCTAGGTGGAACATCTAGACATGTATGTGTAGGTATGTTTTGTTGATATATGTGTATGTATGTGTGTGAAAATATGAAATGTGTAAGTATATGTATGCATATATGTGTATGTATGCATATGTGTGTATGTATGTATATGTATCTGTGTGTTCACCACATATTACCAAAATCATATTTAAATCATATATTGCTTACATTATTCAAAATTACTGCTCCCACCATTTCTAGTCCCCTCACCAATGGACCATAATTTCCTTTTAAAAATTTTAACTAAAACACCTTACCAACAATATTATTTGTAATCTTCTGACAAGTAGTAATTCCATTACAACTTATAATAAAATGTATTAATACCACTGCCATTAATTTATATGACTTTTACTAAAAATAAAATAATTACCACTATGTTTTATTAAAATGCAGCTATTTATTACTCAAAATAATTAAAACTAAATGTTAATATGTCGAAATATAATAATACAATGTATTAATACTATTGTTATGAATCTATATACGATGTTTACTAAAAATAATCACCACTATATTTGTTTAACTATCATTTATAATTAAAATACATTTATTTACTACCATTACTTATTGAAACTAAATATTACTTTAAGTAATTATCGTTGAATTTAGCCGTCCATATTCAATCTGTCGAAATACTATTATTCCTTTTACACGCGATGAAATCCCACTTGCAAAATATATGTCGCGTGTCATGGCGTCGGGCAAGACACATAACCCCCTCCCGCCCTCAACAACTGTAAATGGCTATAGACACCCGCTTCTAATACCCCTTCTACCGCTCTTTCTTTCTCTTCTCCTTTCTCTTATTTTCCTTTCCGTCGCCCTCCTGCCTCAGCTCAGCGTTGAATAAAAATAAAAATATGAATTATTGTAAAATGAAACTTTTCTAACGGGCACTCTTTTTAAATAATTTGCCAAATGACTATTATTCCTCCTTCTTTTGGCTTAGCTCCATTCTTCCTAGAGTCTATCGGCCGGGTTGGATCACAAAAAAACCTTCTGCCTGATGAGACCTCAGCTCTTGATAGCTGTAGATCGATAACTTCGACATGCCAGTCAGGCAGACTTTGTACATGTTTGAATAAAAATATTACCTATATATATATATATATATATATATATACATATATATATATATATATATATATATATATATATATATATATATATATATATATATAACTAAGTGTGTGAAATAACAAATGTGTTCACCCTAGTAAAATTTTCTATCCAAATGTATGTGCATATTGAAAATAATCTGCTATATTTGTTTCTTCATAAGCATTTATTAATTACACCTTTTATTTTTGTTACGTTAGACTGTCAATCATGTGCAATATCACGTAACAATAAAATAAAAAAATACAGATTTACATATACTCATATATATATATATATATATGTATATTTATATATATATATTTTCTATATACATATAACTTTATATATATATATAAATATATTATGTATATATATGTCTATATTATATATACATATATGATGTATATGTGTATATATATATATTTATATATACATATATGTATATATATGTATATATATATATATATAAATATATATGTATATATATGTGTACATATGTATCGATATATATACACGTATATATGTATATATATATGTAGATATATATATATACATACCTATATATATATATATATATATATATATATGTATATATATATATATATATATATATATACATACCTATATATATATGTATATATATATATATATATATATATATATATATATATATATACATATCAATAAATTTGTCGATTTGAGAGTTGCAAGAGAGATGTGCCAATGGACAGGAACTTCAAGTGCATTACACTGAATATTACAGGTGGAGTCAATTGAAGAATAACGGAGAGTTACGCGGAAAGCGAATTTAATTGGCACTTACGGGCCATGCAATTTGATAATTAAAAGCCGTCTATGCAAAATGACACCCAGAGGCAACAACTAAATGTCTACCGACTAGATAAGAAAATAAATCGAAGTACGGCGATATTGAAAGAAGCGTTTTGGGAGAAATAATGTAAGATAGAGAGGTTTACGAAAGAAAAAGAAAGAGAAAAACAGAAATAGTAAATTAAATTATTAAGTAAAGTGTATATATATATACATATATATATATATAGATGTATAAATATATATATATATATATATATTTTTATATATATATATATTTGTATATATATATATATATATATATATATATATATACCTATACGTAACATAGTTAAGGTACAAATAGGATTAAACATCTCTCTGTATATATATATATATATATATATATATATATATATATATATATATATATATATATATTTATTTTTAAATACAGATTTTAATCAGACATGGACCAGTGGTTTCTGACAAGAAACGGGTTGAATTCCCGATTCCGTCTTCTTCAGCATAGTCTGAAATAGTAAATGATAGAATTTCTTCAAAAAACACATATAACTGTTATGAAACGCTATGTACACAGAATTTTGAAATATAATATATATATACATATATGTCTGTGGGTTCAGTATATGTTATGAGGGAAATATGTGCATATATATTAAAGTAACATGGAGGCATGCATATATATACACACAAAACTTATAATTACTGACATGTGAGACTTCTAGTTAACAATTTCTCCAATAGAAGCTTACCCGAAAAATATATATGAATTGAATTAGAAAAACATTAATCTACTTACTTACAAAAAAATAAAAAAATCATCTCAAATACTTATTGTACTTGACAACTACCACAACAAAAACACACTATACACCATTCTCAAACAGATATCCAAACAGTTACAAAAACACCCGCCTAGACAGATATTAAAATAAACTGCCTTGTATCCAAAACGGCAGTCTCTGAACGTACATTCTGTACTAATATCTATGAAAATACACCCTCTTCACCCTCCGCCCTAAAAAACATGCTACAAAAGTAGAGTCAAAATATACCAGCACAGCACAACTAACCACATATCTACACTTTCAGACACGAACATCCAACATTAACTCGGCCCCTCTAACTTATGATTGTGCTAATGCAGTTTACTTAATATACTGCACCAGTAGCCCAAAGATAAACTACGTATGAGAAAAAGGTCTGGAATATATTTAAACATACATTTATAAAGAACCTTACAGAGTGCCCAGTAGTCATGTATTAAAACATCTCAAATCGACATAGTTGGGTTAAAGCAGCTGTATCGGAATAAATATAATATGAGAGACAAATTATACGAATATTTTCTGAAAACACACAAAGGATCTGCTGTAGGTTGTTAGTGAAAAGTATTAGCATATGTAGGTGTTAGCTGTCTATAACAGCCAATGTGGAAAAATAATGTATATGATATAGTAACTATTAGACACGTGTCTCGTAATCTCAACGACTCATCAGTGTGGGAAGAACAGCGAAACTTAAAACCGAGAAACAAGTGACAAAAATTCGTTCCTATGATAGCTTAACCAACGAAATAATTGGTTGTAGTAAAGGGAATCGCATCGCATTATAAATGATGGCATTCATATATTTAGTATATATTTTACGAAACACTTAAGTAAATATTTCAATTACCTTTACTAAATTTACTCTTTACAATGTTTAGTGGAAATCACTATTTCAATGCGGCAGATTGTATATAAATGATGGATATTATATATATATATATATATATATATATATATATATATATGTGTGTGTATATATATGTATCTATATATATATATATATATATATATATATATATATAGATATAGATATAGATATATATATATAAATATATATATAATACATTATTTATGAATAAAGATTGAAATAGTATTATTTACAGTCCGGCAACGTTTCAGTATAGTAAGTTACAATTTGATTTCGGAAGGTGCGAACACAGTTCACAAATAGAGACTTAACTCGACAAGCTATCGTACTATCTCCCTAATATATATATATATATATATATATATATAACTTCTTTGTAAAATGGTAGGAAAAATCCCAGCAGAGTGCTCGATTAATTAAGAATTAAAGTTAAAAATTAAGAGCATAATATTTATTTATTCTGGTACAGAAAAATTAGTAACACATTCGTACCGTCGGTTTCAAGCACGGAAGGTCTTACCCATCCGGCTCTCTTCAGCTTCTGTTGTCCTGGACTAAATAATAATAAATAAATATATATATATATATATATATATATATATATATTTTCCACCGATCATTAACATACCTAATATCTAGACTTATATACCTCTCCTGCAATTTAGCTCCATTTATCCTTTTGCTTCAGCTCCACTCCTAACCCCTTATATTTATCTCATTGTTTCTCCTGTCCGTAATTCCACCTACAAACTCCTTCTTGGCCTCTCTTCCCCCCCCCCTTATTATCCCCTACACTTCCACTATATCGTCCTTATATTTGGACTCTTCCTATTTGCAACATATTCCCCTGTAACTTCCTTTTGTTATCATTTTATCTACGACATTTGAATTCCCCTCCAATTGGGTCCATTAATACCCCCCTGTTATTCTTATCAGCTCTCTAACACACTAGCTTCTAAACGCAGGTCTGCTTAATTTTTCAATCCAACCCTGGCCCATAACACTTATATTATATAAACTGTTACTAGCATTTCTGTCCTATCTCCTTAATAGCCTCCATAACCCCTTTTGAGTAATCTTTTTAACTATTTGATTGATTCGAGCTAGTTACATAACTACTTATTCTGGCCCATTTTTGAATAATCCTAATCCCTCTAAATACTCGCGAGCCATTTTCTATCGGCCTATTCTCTCTTTGTTACACTTATCTTATCTTTGACCAATTTCACCCCCCCTCCCAAATCATATGTTCATACTACTTGGAAACCCCTTGCAAGTTTCCCTTATATATCTAATTAAATTTAAACTGTAACTGTTAATTGTTACCCTGTTACGACTCACTCACCATTTAAACCATAGATTATAAATTTGACACTGCACTCAAATTTTTGATTGAACTAACCCAACTCCACCCCTATTACTAGAAAATCGAAACAAATTTTTTCTAACAATCTATCCTTATCCCTTACATTGTTCCCCTCTCCTAAATTTCAATATACCTGAGTAGAACAGACTTGACCTTTAATTTCACTAACCCTTTTCCCATTAATTTATTCCCCCCCTTATCTCCTTGGTCATTTAATGTCCCTCCCAATTATTCATCTAACCCTTAATTTGGTTTTAAATTAAAAGTAAATAAATAATTTTTTTTAATTAACTATTCCTTAGCTTTTCAAATTAGTATTTTAATTTTTTAATTTTTTAATTTTAATTTTAATCATCCACTCTCTCACATTCCTATATTTATTATACCATGCTTTCACTAATTCTATTTTATTATTTATTCTTTAAACACCCTGAAACCATATCTGATATCTACAATTCAATCTGCCTTTAGCCGCCTGAAATGTTGGAAGCTCACATTTTTTTATTTCTATTTTTAGAATCAACTATTTCTATACCCATTCACCACTTAAGATTAACCCCACCCCCAAAACCTACACCCTACCGCTCGCCCGCACCCTTAACCCACCTGTCACTTTAACTACATCCCCATACCAACCCGTCCTCCTTTTCTTTTTTCCCCCAAATTCACAAAGCGACTTTTTAAACTTCCCCGTACCTCCTAACCCCCCCCCCATCCTGACCCCAACTTTGAAACTTTCATCAACTTTGGCTTTTTTTGTCCCATTCTGAGTTAATCCTTGTATGAGATCCTACTGTTTTACTAGGCCCGGAAGTAAATAAAAAAAATGGCCTGTTTTCCTATTCTCAGCCTCTTTTAAGTGCATTTGGACTTATCTACTTTAAGCACCTTCTCCAATCTGCTCCCATGCAAAGAGTTTTTCTTCACTTTCTACAATTTCACCGAACTTTTTCAACGGAAACTTACCACCTGGTCGATTTGCATATCTTTTTCACGGAATTTTTCTTTTCATTCAATACGTTTTTTGACAAAAATTATTTTAATAATTTTTAATAATAATTCTCATATTTTTCAAATATTTGAACTTTGTTTTTTTCGAAAGCCAACTTATCCATCTGTATTTCTCCTCTGATGATAAGATTTCGATCTTTGAAAAGCCTTGGCTTAAGGAAAGAAAAATCAACACTAGTTTATTACTGACAACCTTGCATTGAACAATTGAAATTTGAAATAAATTTGGACAATCGTCGCATATTTATCACTCTTTTTTCTTCTATCTCTACTATTGCTCTATCTCGTATATTGAGCTAATCCTTTTCACAATAGGTTCCATCTACTAAAAGTTTTCACTTTGGTTTATTTTGATCCTATATATATATATATATATATACATATTTATATATATATATGTATATATACATATTTATATGTATATATATATGTGTATATATATATACATATATATATGTATATGTATATATATATATATGTATATATATATATATATATATGTATATATATATGTGTATATATATATATATATATATATATATATATATGTATATATATTTATATATATATACAAAGGGAAACAGAAAGGGAAGTAGAAAGAGCAATATAAGGGAAAAAGAAGGAGAGTTAACGGACGTGTGGTGAAAGAGGCAGCGTCTGAAATTTTGATCGGAACTAGACTGTATATTCGATATTGTTGTTTCTAACATTTAGACTATCAACAATGAACCAGGAGTAGCGGAAATATCGTTTTGAAGAGTAGCGTGAACATTCCCATATAGTTTCTAATAATTTAATTTACTACACTTAAAGACAGTTGTTGGGCAGGTTTCATAACCAAGAGACTAATAGTTTCGCAGTACTACTCTTATTAAGTGTAGCTAGAAATAATTATTGAAACTGCTCGTTAAACGCGACCGCCTATTTGGAGGGTAGAGATCTAACCACGGTCGTTTTCCGACACTAAGTGTTCAACCATATTGTCATCATGCTCACATGTGGTGTGCATGTGTGTGTATGCAGGTGTATTAAGGGTTACATAGAGCTAAATATGTAAATATTGATCATGCTACTATATTAAGTAAATATTAAAAAAAGAGTAAGCTGATCTTTTACCAACATCCCGTGTGTATGTTTTAACGCGATATATTTATTTTTCGATTGTTAGTCTATGTTTCGTAGGGAAAAAATCATTAACGTGTACTATTGCATACTTGACTTATATACCCACTACTATCTCACATTCGGTATAGTTCCAATCACAGTACAGAGCGTCATATAATTTACCGTAGTTTCGTAGACAGATACCTAGCCAAGTTAATATATTTCTTTACCATTCTTTTACCGTAGATAATACGAAACAGGCGGTATTTCTATTTACACCTCGTGCTTATTGAACTCTTTGATGTTGCTGAATAGTATTGCGAAAAGCAAATTGATTTTGCCATCGCTTATTGAGAGGATGGCGGTTGTAAAGATTGCCGGTTTTGGTGGCGCGTTGGTCATCATGGCCAGCGATACGTGGACACTACGTGCGCAGAATACATAAAACGTCAGCTACTGATCAAATTTCAGGAAGGAATAAAGAATCTTATTATAAGATTTGATTAGACTTGGAATAACTTCTATAGAAAATGTCTGAATTTAGAGATAAATAAGTTGATATCTATCTGATTCGGAAGGTTACACACAGTTCAATATATATATATATATATATATATATATATATATATATATACATATATATATATATATATATATATTCACAGTTCCTATATTGAACTGTGTGTTACCTTCCGTTGGGTAAAATCCCCGACTACGAATCAGTGTCGATTAGTGATCGAGGTTCGCCCCAACCGACCGTTGAGAATTAGTTCCTACACTGAAGATTGTGTTAGCATGAAACATCGATGTCTATAGGTATTCAAATAATTAATATTTATTTATAAAAATATTATTGTATATATATATATATATATATATATATATATATATATATACATATATATATATATATATGTATATCAAGAAGAAGGATACCGGCCTCTGAGTAAAATCAATTCCAAAACAGAAGTGTTTCGCACCACTTATGTTTTCCCTTACAACGAATAAAAGTAAACTATCATGGTTCTTAACGTAATGTCTAGCATAATAATTTAAATTATAGTAAAATTCCATGCAACATTTTAATTTTTTTTAGTCTTTAACTCACCGAGTCTGAAAACAAAACTGAAATTCAGTGAAATTCTTCTTCATTAGTGTCGAAGGACTATGAATCTAATAAAACGTAAATCTGATATCTTAGAATGTTCAAGTGTAATGTGATTCCGGTATTATGCTGTCTAATAACCATTTTACCGTACCCAACTGTAATGTAAAAAGAAGACACGAATAGAAAAACCTTTTCTAAGGCTTTATTCAATTAATTCAAAACTACAATGCCAACAAGGCAAGAGGCCAAGAACGTATATATGGTAAAAGAAAGAGAACGCATTTAAATTAAAAAGTCACGTGGACAAGAAAACCCAGTAATTTTACTTTAACGGAAATATATGCAAGTGCACGTAATCCATCTCGTAATCCCAAGGTGCTGAGTTCAATCCTGGGCAAATGCAGCTGAAGAAATATAATATACATAACATTCTCCCCCACTTGTAACAGAGATTGTTATCAGAAAGCTTTACAAATCCAGACGCTGGACTGGTTTGCGAATCCTGCTAGACCGGCGGGGAAGTAGTTCACTATCAGAAGCACCATATCTCTGGGAAGGTTGATTCTCTGAATTCTGATTCACTAATTCATTTTCTGTATAACTTTCCCTAGGTGAAGGAGTATTTGTGGAACTTGTATCAGGCAAAGGGCACATGTCAGGTAGAACGTTTTCAGCAGAATCTTAAGATCAACCCGAGCGTGGAAAACGTGCTAAATGTCTTAGTGCTACTGAATCTTCCCGGCCATCATGATATCGTATTCTTGCATGTGTAGGGTTAGCCTCGAGGAGTTCCACTACCTCAACGATCGGGTCATATTTACTCCTGTTACCAAATCGCTTTAATAACACCTCCCGAGGCTCACAGAGCCAAACAGGAAATGCAGTGCCAGTGGAAGAGCGCCTTTTAAAATTGAACATGCGTTCGTGAGGCGTAGCATTTGTGGAGGTGCATAGTAGAGAGCGAATAGTTTGTAAAACATCCTGTAGAACATCCTGCCAAGCGCTAATGGGTAACCGTTTTGATCCCAAAGCTAATAAGATGGTGTTCCAAATAATGCCGTTATAGCGCTCACATTGGCTGTTACCTCTTGGGTTATACGCAGTAGTGTTACTGGATCCAATTCCAAGTCGCAGCAAAAATTGTTTGAATTCCTCCGACATAAACGAAGTTCCTCGATCGGAATGGATGAATGAGGGAAGTCCAAAAATAGAAAAAATATTCACCAGGCACTGAATCGCGGTTTGAGAGAAGCAATCACGACAAGGGAAAGAAAACGGAAATCGACTGTATTCATCGACGACTGTAAATATGTAACGGCAACCTGATGAAGATGCCGGGATAGGTCCTTTGTAATCGACAGAAAGACGCTGGAATGGAGCAGTAGAACGGATAAGAATATTATTAGTAGAAGTAAAGAATTGGGGTTTTATTTTGGCGCAAGTAGTACATTGAGATGTCACACGTCGGATTTCATCAAGTGAATATGGCAAATTTTGTGACCTTACAAAATGCCAAAAGCGTTGTACTCCAGGATGTATTAAGGAATCATGAATTGATTTTAGTTCCTCCAAGGAAGAAACAGCAGCACCACATACTCTGGATAATGTGTCAGCGACAATATTTTCATTCCCGGGACGGTGCTTTATATCATATGAAAAGGGAAGAAGTTCTATTTTCCACCGTATAATTTTATCGTTTTTAATTTTTCCACGATTAGCAGGTTTAAACACAAAAGATACGGCTTGTTGATCAGTAATAATAGTAAAATGTTTACCAACAATGAGATCTCTCCATTTACGAACACATTCGACTATGGCATATGCTTCTTTTTCGACTATATGAAGTCGCATTTCAGAGAGGTTTAACGACCGAGAAAAGAATGCTACAGGTCTCCCAGCTTGTAAAAGAGTGCCTCCGATAGCCTTTTCTGAGGCATCGGTTTCAATAATAAACGGCAATTCATCATCAATAACTTTTACGGATGATTCAGCAATGTCTTTCTTGAGTTTTTCGAAAGAATTTACAACTATAGGAGGCATAGGGAATTGTTTATTTTCGACCAGTGGACGAATTTTGTATGAATACTTAGGTATCCATTTCGCATAGTAAGCAAACATACCAAGACACCTTTTTAACGATTTTGAATCGGAAGGGGGAGGCATTTGCAAAAGAGGTCTCAAACGCTCTGGATCAGGTTGAAGAGTTCCGTTACAAATTTGGTATCCAAGCACGTTAATAGAACGAAGTGAAAACTTTGATTTTTCCCGGTTTATTTCGAGGTTGTATGTCGAGGCAGCTTTTAAGAAATACTCCAAATTGACGTCATGCTCCTCCTGGGTTTTACCGCAAATAGTTATATCATCTATATACGAGAAGTTTCCAGGTAATTTGTTATCAGAAATGAAAGAATTCATAAATCGTTGAAAGGCAGAAACCCCGTTTGGTACCCCCATGGGTATTCGTTTAAATTGGTACAGACGGTTTCCAGCCTGAAAGGCCGTATAGGGGCGATCTTCAGGGTAAATTTCAATCTGATAGTATGCTTTGGACAAGTCAATTATACTAAAGATACGATACTGGGCTATTTGGTCAACGAGATCCCCAATTCGTGGCAAGGGGTATGCATCAAGTAAGGTGAAACGGTTAATAGTTTGGGAGAAATCGACTACCAATCGTTTCTTTTTATTAGTTGACGAAGTCACAACAATTTGAGCGCGCCACGGAGAGTAACTTGGTTCAATTATATCATCCTCAAGCATTTGTAGAATTTCTTTTTCAATGAATCGAGAGTCCTCCGCACGGTAATTTCGGGACCCAGTAGCAATAGGTTTGCAATCACGGGTCAAGTTTCGGAACAATTTAACGGGTGCACAACTGATTATGGTTAAAGCGCAGATTTTTAGTATATCCTGAGACCCTCCAAAAGAAATAGTGATACTCTGGTGTAGTTTTAAGAAGGGCACTCCGAGTATAATATCCATACAGGAATCAGGAAGTACTGTGAAGTCAATTTCTTTATATTCGTAACCATTGAAGATAACGTCCTCAGTACAATATTCAGATAGCTTGAGGGAAATGGCCGATGATGCCATGGAAATTACGGAATTCCGTTTAGAAGTAGACAGTTTCATTGTTTTAACAATACGAGCACTGATGAAGTTATCAGAACTGCCGGTGTCTATGAGAGCAGTTAATCGTTTACCCTTTAATTTTACAATTTTAGTAATAGGAGGGAACCTATCATCATCTTTAGCACGGGCTACTATAATAGCTGAGGTGGAACGTGAAGGTGTAGACATGGTAGAACGGCAAACTTTGGCAAAATGGCCGAGTTTGCCACAGTTTCGACATACTTTATCGCGGGCAGGACAGTGGCGGCGATCATCCTTAATGTGACGTTTCCCTCCGCAGTTGTAGCACTTTCCATGAGCAGGAAGGGCAGCAGACAATTGTACAGATTCACACTCCATAGGAGCAGTAATAGTGGCCTCCTCGACAGAATCAGTAAACACATTTTTAGTCGTGGTAGCAGCAACGGTAGGTCCAATCTGAGAAGCGTATGACTCAGCACGAAATTGAGCCTGTCCTAAAGCTCTAGCACATTGAGTAGCCTCCTTGAGATTTAACGTATCATTTTCAAGTAGTCTGGCACGTATTACGGAAGACCGAAGACCACGTATAAATGAATCACGGACAGATTCATCTCTGTAAGTGGTAGCAGTAACATCTTTGAAGCAACAGTCTGCGGCAAGTCGGTTCAAGGCCTGAAGGTACTGGTCTACAGACTCATTTTCCTGTTGTAGACGTGTAGAAAGCAAATGTCTAGGAAGAACCTTAGAGATCTTAATTTTAAGGCAAGACTGCTGCCCTTTTTTATCAGATTTTCATGAGACTAATACATCTAATTATAGTTCACATTATGCTTCCCTGCGCAAAAGTGTAGTCTGCGAAAATAATAAATTGTCGAGCTATTAGTTTAAGAGTTAATATGGTGTCTACAAATGTGTAGATATATAAAATTAACTAACTTTATATATATATAAATGTATATGTATATGTATATGTGTATGTGTCTATATATATATATATATATATATATATTTATGTACTTATACATATATTTATGTATATATATATATACATATATGTATATATATATATATATTTATGTGTGTATATATATATATATATATACATATATGTATATATATATATATATATATATATTTATGTATGTATATATATACATATATGTATATATATATATATATATATGTATGTATATATATATATATATATATATATATATATGCTCTTCCCAAGTGTAGACACACTCCTGCTACCATTAAAGACAGAAAACATTACTACAATCACAAACAATGAATAGATGAACCGAAAAGATTACATTTCAAGAGGTAAAAAATAGGGACTTGCAACTGAATGTAACTTAATGTTGCAAATAAAATACAAGCACTTTACAATGAAGATTTCATTTCGTATTATTTACCCAGCTTCATATTTACTACCATATTAAAAGCGTATGATACCATATCGTCAATTTTCTGAATTCCGTCGATCAGAAAACATTAAAGTATCACTGATGCCTTACAGGCTTTAAGTGTGGGGGGGGGGTCATTTTACAAGGAGTTTATATATCAAACACGATCACTTATACAAGGTACACAAATAATTTTAAAATAATCATATTTAAGTAAAAACACTGCGGACAAAGTACTCTGTTACCGTCCGTCTGTTAATAGCTTGTATGGTCTTTGAAAGTTGATGGCTTTTTATTTAAGAAGAAATAACTTGTGTTATCATCCAACAACTTCGAATAGAAAAATGTACAATATTCTTATTTTTAGGTAAAACATTATTTACATATAAAATTAACATTATGTCTGTCTATATTATATTCATTTTTACAAAGGTATCTATATATGTAAATTTGCAGTGTTACATACCCATATTATATAATCATGTATGTTAAATATATTTAATGAAATGCTAATCCTTTTATTTCAATCCAAACTTCTGTGTAAGTGTCGCGGTTAAAAATATGTTTGCGGGATTGATATCTCAAATTGTTTTCGAACCGGACATCTCTTTTGACGTCATCTGGAGAATAATTTTCGATACGATCTGAATATTATGTCAAATCTTGTTCATGTGTAATTCTTGAGATACTCCTGGGGCTATTGGGAAATTAAATCATGTTTCCCATACATTTGCCCACGTGTATAGCGAGTAGAAAGTAGCCATTTAGTTTACTTTAGGTAGCATCACTACTCTCACTTCTTTTATGTCATGAGCGATGTTTCTGACACAGGATGAAAGATTGCTGTTTCCTGGGTTGGAAACATCTATCTTACACTTGGCGGTTTTCTTACCTTGAACTAGTGTTTTTTTAGCGAATTACATCAATAACAATCCATGGGCCCTATTGGGATTCATTGTTCTTTGTGGTTAGCAAAGTTACCCCAGTCAGGAATTCATCTAGAAAGTGTCATTTGAGTTCTCCCCCTTTGCAAATTGGCTGTTTGGATAATTTGAAAGCTAGATGGTTCTGGTTGACAGTCAATTTGCGTAGGTGGGCCAATAAGTGGTATAAAAACTGTACTCTTTTCATTGAGCTTTGGAAGAGCAGTAGGAAGAGCAGAGTGAGGCTTAAAGAAGAGACTGTGAAGTTCAAATAATTGTTCTTGAGCTATTAATTACCGATATGACGTTGAAAGAGATGAACCACTGTGGTTTGCCACTAGATCTTTTTTTATTTGCTTCACGGATTGACCACAAGCTATTTCGGCAGTAACTATGGCAGGAAAGAGGATCAGCAGTGAAATGCTGAAGACGTTCTCTCGAGAGGGGGGGTGTAGTAGCCTGGATGAGCAAGGTAAAACTTGTCGCTAAGTTGCAGGACATCGCAGATGTAGCCAGCTTAGTACCGCTGTATATTGATGGTGATGCTCTGGCCCTATATCCGGAGATGCAGGAGGAGGATCGGCTGTCTGCAGACACCATTGAAGAGAAGTTGAGGGAAGCCTTTACTGAAAGATCATGTGTTGCATATGGAAAACTAAGCCGTATGGTGATGGCCGGAGATTGGCGGGACTAGCAGGATTCAATGGAGGAGGCCGTCGACAGATGGTTAAGATGGCTTTCATAAATGGCTTCCCAGACCATATTGCCATTGCTCTGCAGCAACTGCCTTGTGTAAATGCTATGGAGGTGGCGGAGTTGATTACACAGGCTAGGGTGCTGGCCAGGTAAAAAGAGCGTGAGCAGGGAAGCGTAGCTGTCGCTCAACGAAGCAAACTGCTGCAGGAGATTGTGAAGGACGAAGAGCCGAGAGGGCTGTGGCAGAGACCCAGGTTAGCTGGCAGATGCTACCGATGCTAAGGCCGCATATGGCGAGGGAGTGCAGGGAGCGAAGCCGGAAGTCACGTGTTACCGCTGTGGGAATGTCGGCCACATCAGCAGATTCTGTCCCCAGGGAAACGGACAGGGGGAAGCCACTGCGCCGAGTAGACACGAAGGTGGTGGGGTTCAGGTGACATAGAACTGGATCAGGTTGGCGATTGACGTGACGCACTATAGACAGAGGTCGTACCTGTCAATGGTCGACTGTAGATCGGGAAGAGTGGCCATTTGGCGGGTGATCAAGGCGGAAAATGCAGGTGAGATTGCAAAGGTCCTGGAAGAGGTGTTTTTGGAGAGGGGTCCAGTGACGGAAGTGGTAATGGACAATGGAACTGCCTTTCGCTCAGAGGGCTATCTTCAAGTACGAGTGGCGACATCCCCGAACTGCGCACGTGCCACGGAGGAAGGGGAGAAGCAAGCGTCTGTGCGAGTGGGAAAGGAAGTGTGGATCAAGCCGCCTGACGCTCGGTGTACTACACGCTGCGGGAGGGGCAGTGTGACAAGTGTCCAGTCCCCGAACAATGTATCCATCAACGGCATCCCTCGACACATCCTTGATGTGCGGCCGGCAGTAGAGTCATCAGAGGAAGAAGACAGCGACGTCGAGCCAAGTCGCGACGTTCACGAAGAGGCACCGCGGAGATCGCAGCGAGAGAGACGCCCGCCATGTTGGTCGAGCGACTACGTGATCGGTTGACTAGTGATGTTCGTGTTGATCAAGGGGGCGTGTGGTTAGCAAATTTACCGTAGCCAGGAATGGACCCAGAAAGTGTTGTTTGAGTAGTTCCCCTTTGCTAATTGGCTGTTACAGTAAATTTGCATAGGTGGGGCAATAAGTAGTATAAAAACTGTACCCTTTCATTGAGCTTTGGAAAAGCAGTAGGGAGAGCAGATTGAGGCTGAAAGAAAAGACTGTGAAGTACAAAGAATTGTTCTCGAACTATTGATTACCGATTGGACGTTGAAAGAGATTAACTACTGTGGTTTGCCACCAGATTTTTTTTTATTTGCCTCTACGGATTTACCACATTCTTGAACATGAACTAGCAAAACATTTTCTCAATATTGGAAGCGTCTATTCCTGACATTATTTAACGTTCTGGTTTCGTATCGATGTCCAATAATGTATGAAACACTCTCATGATCTTCCTTACAACGATTGCTACTTCTAGCGTAATCTCAAGATGGAAAATTTTTATTTGGGGCCAACCTATATACATTAAAATATTTTTGAATTACCTTTTTTGCTTTCTTATCCGCTTTTTTTAACGTGTCGACGAAACGTTATGCTTGAACACTGCTTCTCGCATGGTACGGCGCGATCGTGATAGAATTGTTTAAATTCACTAAAAATAAATTGTGTACCGTTGTCTGAAACAATACAGTCAACAATACCGATCAAGGCACACAATTAATGTAAAAATGTAATCGATAATTCTGTTGTTGTTGTTTCTTTTTTACATTTAAATATTTCCGGCTTTTTCGAGACATTACCCACTATTCCTAATTCATTGAAACCAGCCAGTGCGACAGGAAAATGTATGTGTATCTTAGACTACGATCAGTCAATTTTCGGGTAACGTTTGAACATTCTAGGGCGTGTTTCTGCTGTCAGAGACAATTATTTGCATGGATTCAGCACATTTTCAGTATAGTTGTCCATAGTTGTTCGATATACATAACTATTCATCAGAGCTTCTATTCTAAAAATGTATGTGTCACATACAATAAATTATTGTAGTAATATTGTCTATAATGCTGCAGTACAAGAATAAAGTTGTTTTCTCTTATATTAGTGTGTAATATACTGACATCAATGCCGTACAGGCGTGCATCAGTAGCTACAATAATTTCGAGATCTGGATTGTTGTGCCTCAAAATTACTTGAAATGTCAGTATATATTTTAAATTTTTAAATATCGCTTTGCATTCTGTCGTCCAGACACAATATGTTTATTTTATATTGCTTGTTTAGATAAGCTCGCGGATTGTGCATGTTTGAAATAAACAGAGCATAATAATTTGCTACACGAAATAAACTTTGTTGTTATGATACTTTTTCCAGACTTGACATATGGTATCGCACCAGTTGCTCGGGTCTTGTCTTCTACCATCTTTGTATATACATTGATAAAAGTATTTTTCCCTAAAGAAAAACGCATTTCTTTCCATCAATTTAAGTGCATAGTCCTGCATTCCTTTTACATGGTTCGTGTGCATATGATTAATATGTCTCAATGGTTATACTGATCTCGAGAATGCAATCTGGTTCGGCTGGTGCACATTCTAGTCCCCTAAGCTATGTGCCAATTGCTAATAAACAAATGTATGGCGCAATCACAATATGAGGTTCAAATTTGTACGCACCTCTTGGCGTAGTGATACAACTATGCTTTGGCGATTCGTCGTTAACAACCGTTTGTAGATACGTATCACTTCAATCAAACTTTGTAAAAAATATCTCCTCCGTTGAGTTCAGAAAGTATCTCGAGTAAGAATGAGGTAGTTGTAATGTTTTAGTGCATAGTTCATACCTGTTAAAAATTTAGCAATACACTTGTTTATTTACTTATTTTTACCTAAACTGTAGGCATAAGCGCACTAGCTTTATTCTACTTATCAGAATAGTTCCATTATTAAGGGTATTGATACACTTATTCGTTAAAAGTAAGGACATTGTTTCTGTTTTATTTTCGTTCTAAAATAGTCTTTACAATTTAGTCGTTATCTGTTTTTCTATTAAAAAACCGAAACAGTTCAAGACTTCTAAAGTATTGTATGTTTGTTTTAACAGTATGAAAACAGTCGAATCGTGTGTAAGATTTTGTGTTTTGGTTAGAAAAAAAATGACAATCTTTCAAAGTTCTGAATTGATTTAAGGTTAGTAATCAGTTGTATTTTTGGTTTGTTTTTTTCTCTTAAAAGTTATTAATTGTTTTTTTCTCTGTTTTTTTTTTAACCAAAAATCACAAAATAATTAATTGATTTTTTTCATTGCTGAAGGTAAGAGAGCAATATTGTTGTTGTGTTATGTTAAAAAAAACAGTCGTTAAATTATAATGATCAGTCTTGTGATTGGTTTATATAAGAAAATAGTCATGTAACGTAAGAAAAGTGATGTGCAATTATTTTGAGTAAAAACTAAACAGTCGAGTTATTTCATATTTGTTACATGAAACGTACTTAAAAATAACAATCGATTTTTCTTTAGTGCTTTTGTTAAACTTCTCCAGACTGTTTTACTTAGTATGCACTTTTATTTTTTTGTTTAAATAAAAAGGTAAACATTTCAATGAGATAAGTCTTCGGTTTACTGTATTTTATGTCACAAAACTGTAAATACATTATGTAAGGCTGATACTGCATTGTGTGCATGTTCTTTGTTGGTCGTTAATATCTTCCAGCATTCTGAAGAGTAGTATAAAGTATCATATATATCCGGATGTATCTGCTGAAATAAAACGCTTCCGATATTCCCTTATAGCTTGAATACATCCGCGACGCCAGGTGAAGTGTAATGGACATTAAGTGAGCGTCACTTGTTTATTTGGTTTCATCTAGGGTTGTATGTAGTAAATAGTATGCGTTGAAACGTTTAATAAAGGACAGTGTCTCAATTGTAATGATACTTATAAAGTGAATAACCCAATAACAGTGAGTCACGTCGCGACACTTTATCGAATGATAGTGAAATTGTGTGTAACATTATTTGTGGGACTACATATTTGAGAGATACAGTTTAGTCGGAATAAATCTAATAAATTATAAAAGGAGAAAAAATGTACGCACAGTTTCCCTTCAGTAAGTGCTATAAGTGGTGAGTGTAAATGATTTTCATAGGGCTGTTCGCTCATTTTTCAGTGTATACTGCAGTTGCAGCAGAACACTTAGTTTACTTTATTATATATACATCTATATATATGTATATATATATATATATACATATATATATATATATATGTTTATATATACATTTTCCTTAAACTATGTTCACTTTTGTTTTTACCATGTGGGAATTCGTGTAATATATACGTATACAGTGTATGTTCAATCAGCATGTTCTTATTTATCGTTTTAGATGTATTAACTCATCACGACTCCAGTATGTGTGTTATAGTTTTAATGAATTCATTCATGGTTCATCTTTTTACTATTGGCTTGTTTCTACTTTTGCAGTCGATATACAAACAATACATTTTAAATAGGAATAATGTTATTGCTGCTAATCTGCTATGTTTTTACTGGTTTGTTATTTAGAATTCCAGAACTCGTAATAGTTGTTTCCGGTACGATGTTGTCGCTATTCTTAGTACACGTATCTACAATTAGAGATTTTTTTCAAAACTCATTATTCTCTTTTCATAGGTTATGTCGTCTTGTGTACGCGAGGTGTTCTGTTAATAAACTCTCGCGTGTTATTCCCTGTCATGGTAAGAACAAAAGAACAGTTATTATTAAGCGCCATAAAAATCATAGAATGAAAGAGATACGCACACAATATTATATATAAGACAAAGTGATAGCTTCTCCATGTGATAAAAGGCTGTACACAAAGTATGGTGCTGGAAACTATTACAGTAATCAATTTTTAACTTAAAGTCAATATACAATAGTCAATTTCGTTTTTATTCGATTTTAACGAGTGTATAATTCAGTTTGCTTAATTGTTCCCGTTTTGATAAGTTATATAAAAGTGACAGGTAAATGAGAAACTCTTATATTAGAAGCACTTTTAACCTATCTATTTCCACCGTAATCAGATACGGATCAATCTTACGGTAAGTCTATATTTAGAAACCTAACGATTCGTGTATAGTCTTATGTTGATCTTAACTAAACCGTACGTGTGTGGGTACTCTCTGATTATGAATATTGCTGTCGTATGAAAACCGACGGAAATGCGGAAGAAGTTTCTGTTAAGCCAGTGTTGCTCTACTTTATTTTAATACACTGCATTTGTTATAATAATTGCTCGTTTTATTCTTTACGATATTTAAACATCAGCAATTACACCTAGCAAAAAGTAAACAAATGTATACTCTAATACATTTTCTTACATATTGTTTTTAGACATTCCTGGGAACTAGTCTATAGTACACACCGACCACTTACAAATTAATCTATTTTCATTACTTGATACATCTTTTATTAACGAGAGTAAGCACATAACATTAAGGTAATACAAAAATATATATAAAAATCCGTATTATTTTTATATGTCACTGCATGAATTGCATAACATATACCCGTATGGAATAACTTAACAAGTTAGTAAGCTGACGTAAGTATGTTAAGTTAGAAACGTATTACAGTCATCTTTTGGGGTACGGAGAGGACGACTTGATTATGGCAGTACATATGACTTAAGAAACACACAACATACAAATTACATCATCCTTATTTCAGTCAACAATTATGTTTAAAATTTGTTTTCCGAAAGGTTCGATTAATTTAAAACAAAAGTAATCAAGTTGCAAATGCTCTAGGTGTGGGACTCGATGTCTTCTTAACATCAATCTACTGATTATTTTACTTAGAGCAAAAAGCGGTTATTTATTTACGGTATTGCTTTTATTAAATGTGTTTATTAAATGCACACGGGAAATAACATGTGTATGAGATCAACACATAAACACATATTTGATGGTTTTACGCATAGTAATATTCATGCATCTATCAGCATCGTATATAAATAAATAAGAATGTGGTACGCTAACAGTGGATTATATCAATTAAAATTGTATTACAACAGCCGTTTCTAGTAAACAACAACATATTTACCACAACAATATAGGTGTTTCAAGTATAAATTACATGCGCAATTTATTAGTGGTTAGTTCTGAAATTAAAATATATCTTCGAAATGTAATCAATTTCATCTAAATCATATAAGCAAAAATATACGCAAACCACGCTTACTTAAAACGAATTAACAAAACCACTATTTGCATCTAACATTACGTCAACACTTTTACAATAGCTCAGTTTTGTCATTAATAGAAGTATGGATTAATTGTGCAATACCCTGTTCTGTGATCGTTATTTATATTTGTGTGTCCTGAATACTTCTTGACATTAAAATAACATCAAGAGTGGCAAAACACCTTCATAACTGTTAACATGTGTTGAGCTTCGAATCATATGAATAACAAGAAAACGTAGAACAAGAAAAATAATATTAAGAAGACGAAAAATGTACAGCATGACAATACTCTACTAATTGCTAAATGCGACCAAGTGTTTACTCTGTGTTATTGCCTACTCTTAAAGATTACCAACTTGAGTAAAGCCTGCCCCCCCCCTGCTCCTTCTTCGGCTCCTTGCTTGCTCCTTCAAGCGGCTTCTCTTCCAGTGCCTGTCGATGTCCTGCCTTCCCAGTCCCTGAAGGTTCTAACACCTGGAAACGGTCACACGAACCAAACGTACTTATGCTACGACATGTCCCTTCAAGGACGTCCGCATCAGACTGTGACTTCGAAAAATGCTGTCTAGATCTAATTGTTCCTGTTCCTGTTGATCCAAACTTTCGTTTGATCAAGGTTTCGTAAAAATATTTCGGTTTATCAAACACTTACTGATGCTTAAGTTTCAGATCCCTTGTTATCAAAATTAAAGGAACGCCATTCCTGTTATTATAGTCTTCCTGCTTCCCAATAACCCATTCGTATCCTTACTCCTTCTTCAGGCGCCAATTATGTTCTTCCAACCTTTGTTTGCTATTTTAAGAAACATTATTCTTTACATTACAGTCAGCATTCCAGATATGTTACTCTTTTCTTTGCTTTTTCCGAAGACGTCACCAAATATGTTCAGCCGAGTCTTTCTTTCTGATTTATTTATAGACCTATGCTGAAATAAATACACCCTTTCTTTAGAATGTTCTATCTGCGTTAGTACAATTTTCTTTGTCATTGTGGTATTTGGCCTGGGTCTAGTTTCTTTCTTTTTAGACCGATACCAAAATGAGTACAATATGTTCGTACACATGTAATCTAGAGCTCTAGTGTTTCACTGTGTGACAACACTACTAAAAACTTTTACACACACTATATATATATATATATATATGTACGATGTAAACATACATACAATAGTATATATAAACATGAATATATATATATATATATATATATATATATATGTTAATATATGGGGGCTTACATTATAATAATCTCTATAGTATATATATATATATGTATATATACATATATATGTATATATATAAATAAATATATATATATATATATATATATTCATATTTATGTACGCTTATATATCTATATATACATCATAAATATACACACACACACACACACATATATATAGATACAGGGTGTGTCAAAAAAATTTACTTACTCTTAGAATGACGAGAAAACCTTTTTATGAACATAGAGAGAAATGAAATAGCTTCAAATACATCTGTCTCATGTATTCGATGCTATTTCATTTCACTCTATGTTCATAAATAAAAGTTTTCTCGTCATTCTACGAGTGAGTACATTTTTTTGAGACACCCTGTATCTATATATACATATATAGGGTGTGTAATGCAGTTTTTAGTAGTGTTGTCACAAGAGAAAATAATAGTGTTCTAGATTACATGTGTACGAACATATTGTATTTATTTAAACAAATACTTATACCAGTCTGTTTTTGCATACATATCTTCAGTTGTACAGACACACACATGTATATATATATACATATATTTATATAATTTTTTATGTATCAATTTTTAGTATTAAATTCAACAGTGCCCGATACGTAAGTAGAGCTAGGTAATAAGCTAGTAAAATATATGTATGGCAATTAAGCTACACAGAGGCTCCCGCGTTTCATCCCCCGGTGGAATCTTCAGACTAAAATGCATCTTAGCCTGAAGATTCCCCTCTAGGAGGGAACGTGGGAGCCTATGTTTAGGTTAGTTGCCATGAATATATTTTCATAGCTTACTATATATATATATATATATATATATATATATATATATATATATATATATAAATATATATGTGGACATATATACCCATATGTATACGTGTGTATATGTATGCACTATATATGTATATATAAATACACCTATATATCCATTTCTATATGTATGTATGTCTTCATGTGTGATTGATTCTACACGGGCCCATACAGCAATCGTTTATATGAATAAAGTGTATGTGTGTGTCTAGTTAAGATAATGCTATCAATTAATTATTCTTCGTTCCTTCGAATCGTAGAAACTAATTTTCATTCCAAATTAGGTATCGGTAGGAACAGAAGACGCAAACCGTATTGCAGCGAGTTTTCGCGCTTTTCGCCTTCATCAATAATCGATCAGACTCTGCCATTTAATTCGATTTCCACGTTTGATTGTTGATTTCTTCAGTGTTTCCATCGATTGCCTCTTCCTATCTTATTTCCCATACTGTTAGTTTTCGGCATCGCCAATGTCGACCATTCTAATGCTGATAGTAGAGTAGTTTAAGACGTAACGCCTACAAGAGTTTTCAGAATTCTGTTTCGTTTCAATCATTGTTCTGATAACTCTCACGACAATCTATTTTCTTTTCACGGTTTGAGGTTCTTTAAATATTCAACATCGTAAATGAATGCGACAAAAATTAGTTGTATTAAATGAACGTTCGAGATTTTATCAGAGGGGGTAAATGATATAGTCTGAATTTGACATAGAACGTTACGTACTTTCTATTGTGTTTATCACATGGGCATTTTTAAATAAATTTCAGATATTCCTTACACGAAGATTTCAGGTGTGCGATGACGTCTGTTCGTTACGTTAGCCCGTTCAACACACTTTTTTTGATATTTCTTACGCGTTGGTTTTAGGGGTTGAATGGCGTCTGTTCGTTAGGTTAGTTCGTTCGACACACATTTTTAGATATTCCTTAAACGTAGTTTTCAGGGGTGGGGTGACGTCTGTTCGTTAGGTAAGTTCGTTCGACACACTTTTTCAAATATTCCATTAACGTAGTTTTAAAGTGTGTGTTGACGTCTGTTCGTTAGGTTAGTTCGTTCAAAACACTTTTTTTATATATTCCGTACACGTAGTTTTCACGGGTGGACTGACGTCTGTTCGTTAGCTTAGTTCGTTTGACACACTTTTTTAGATATTCCTTACACATAGATTTTAGGGGTGGGATTACGTCTGTTCGTTAGGTTAGTTCGTTCGATACACTTTTTTTGATATTCCTTACACGTAGTTTTCAGGTGTGGTATTACGGCTGTTCGTTAGGTTAGTTCGTTCGACACACTTTTTTAGATATTCCTTACACGTAGTTTTCAGGGGGGATGACGTCTGTTCGTTAGGTTAGTTGTTTCGACACACTTTTATATATATTCCGTACACGTAGTTTTTAGGGGTGGGGTGACGTCTGTTCGTTAGGTTCGTTCGTTCGACACAATTTTTTTAGATATTCCTTACACGTAGTTTTCAGGGGTGGGATGACGTCTGTTTTTTAGGTTAGTTCATTCGACAGACTTTTTTTAGATATTTCTTACAAGTAGTTTTCAGGTGTGGTATTACGTCTGTTCGTTAGGTTAGTTCATTCAACACACTTGTTCAGATATTCCTTACACGTAGTCTTCAGGGGTGGGATTACGCCTGTTCGTTAGGTTTGTTCGTTCGACACACTTTTTAGATATTCCTTACACGTAGTTTTCAGAGGTAGAATTACGTCTGTTCGTTAGGTTAGTTCGTTTTAGATATTTTCTTTCATCTATATTTACTTTAGCGGTTAACAATTCCAGACAGTTTTGCGCACTATTTTCGTCGCAGACACGGCGTTTCTCATTTCAACTTATAATACTTCTTATTCTTCCGAATAATTAGGTTCGATGTACTGCAAAGGTGTATCCGATGATTATTTTTCAAATCTTGGATCTTCGAAGATTGTGTAGTAACTGCCTATAATCCATTAAATTAGCTTCATTCGCAGTGTTGCAGTGCCTAATCTATAGATTTATAAAATTTACAATTATTTACAAAATTAAAGCCTAGGAAAAATTAATCTTAAATACATTCGAGAAACATCAAGGTTATAAATAAAAGGTGGACGATATTAAAAACTATGTACACACATATCTATAAGTATATCTAAATGCATGTACGCGCGTTTCTATATTTAAAAAATACAAACCAGCCGATATGATTAAGTTAGTTAAACTGCATTTTTATTTCTTACTTTTTTATTTGGTTTGAATTTTGTGTCCTATAAAAGGTGCTTATTCATCTAGTGTTTTGTATTACTCTGATATGAAATTATTTTCCACTACTTCTTCTTTATTTCTTCTCGCACAAGAATGCGCTCATAATAAAAAGCTTCATTTTTGCTGATGTTATTGATCAGTAATGGTATGGTACCGTACCGATAACGGAGATTGGCCTCTTCAATTCTCAGTAAATACAACAAGCATCTGCCTCTTAGTGGTGAGCAATCCCCAGTCACACTGGAAGTCAGGACTGACGTACCACAACTCTAGTTACTCTGTTGTATTTTGATTTTCTCCAATATACTAGTTTTATCTAATCTACGTGTGTGTGTTTTTATTCCGATCTCTAAACTGGTCACAACAACTGGCGACATTAAATATTTTTCTTGAGAACCCTTAAAAAATAATCCACAAGAACTGGTGTAGTGGGAGTTTGAACTTACACCACCACAACGACTGACGACTTAGTTACAGTGAAAAGAGGCTGGAGAACCATAAAATGGATGTCGCAACGGTCATATAAGTGGTGTATTGAGAAATCCCAAGAAAAAAAGTAGAACTCAACAACAAATTAACCAGACTATATCCTAGTTCTTACAACTGGCTTCACCGGTGGAAATCCAAACTTTTATAATGCTATTCTAGAACGTTGTTAATTTTAAAGAAGAAAAGAATACATGATTGCGTTCTCTCTCCAAAAGAGAAAGCGTTACTCCTGCCGAAAAAAAACAACACATTTTGTCTCTGTGTATTAAAGTGCCGGCCACAAATACCACGGCTACGCTAAAAGCACGACAAAAAATCAAAGTGATTTATTTTTGTCTAGAAACATGTGTGTACAACTGAGATTACGTCCAGCATACACGATATGAACGAAAAAAAACTTGCTAATAAGCCGTATTCTTAAACTACGCATTTACAGTCTAAAAAAAACGTATTCTAAAAGGGTACGTTGTAATTAATGGATGCTTCAAAGCTGCTATTAAGAATAGTGACATTTCAAATGAAACAACAATTAGAGAAAAAGAGGCTGACAAAATACAACAGAAAACAGAAGAAACGGGATTAGAGCAAAGAAAAGAGGCCGGCGAAAGACTACTGGAAATTGAGGAAATATGTCAAAATCTCATTTTATAATTTAATGAAAGACTACTAGTAAAGAAGAAAGAAAGCGACTAAAAATAAAATAAAGCAAAACGAAAAGATTGGAGAATTAATGCGAACAGTATCGCATAGAACTAAGAGTAACTTAACTGATAATACGTTTTCCAAGAATGTCGTTTGAAGTGCAATTGACAATTTCACGTGTTCATCAGATGAAGATAAAACGGTTAATTTGTATTGTAGAAAGTATGAAGACTTATATTAAAATGAATTGAAAAAATTGTGCAGACACTAAAACCGTTCGCCTACTATTTCGGGCAGTAAGCAACACCGAACATGCTTTGTTCGCGGATTCTATTTTGCCCCGAAAACGAGGGATTTGAAGCTTTTAATCTTGTTACGGGATTGTTTAGCGCCAATACTTCTTTTCTTCACAAACGTTGGAAGTTTATAAACCTGGTAAAAAAAAATCGGCAGTAAACATTCCAAGGATGTTAAATTCACCGAGCTAAGTGCTGAGGATTTTAAATTCTTAATTTATGTACGATGATTTAGTATCATAACAAAACACGCTGGGGTCAAACGGAAGGTTGTAAATTAGGTTTAAAATAAACCGAACGTAACACTGAATAAATTAACTGAAGACGTTCCGAGATTCATAGGTTTCCAAGAAGAATTCGAAAGATCGAAGCTTTAGGCATTGCACAGATACGAATATACGTCCAAAATTGAAATCAAACTATGATCCAAAACACTTTAAAAAACGGGTTTTTGCGCCTCGGCACAGACAAGCCAGTCGTGTAAATAACAGAATAAATTGACGCCGATCCCATTTTTTCGCTGCGGTGACCTGCATTGGTTTATGGGCTGACCATTCTTTTTTAAGACCTGCTTAACTTCTAAAAAAGTAAGACAAACATTATCAGTTTAAAACGAATAGAGAAAATAAAACGCTGGTTCAATGATACAAGTACAAATGATATGTAATGCATTCATATAAGGAAATGTTGGCACGTGAAAATTATGGATACACATATGATACTACAATTACATTCGGGATTGGACGTGCCAATAAACATCTACAGACGTGGAAAATGTTGATTAAATCTACCCTGTAAAGAATTAACAGAATATAAAGTACAGTGAATTGTTAAAGTATTACATTAGAAAATAAGATAATTATAAACGAGATTCTAATGGAAACTACCAGAAAGTTAAATATAATCGTGTTTAAATGCACTTATAACTCTTTTTTGCATGACTTGCCTTCAATCTTTCAATTCATAGGAGTTACAAATAATTACGTTTTGCCAAAGAATAGATTGTCGGACAACCGAATCAGAAACACTTAAGCTCAATTTGAAAGAAGTTTTGCCGAAGTTTTTTTTTTCTGGCGGCCTTGAATCATACGGAAAGATTGCGTCAAAATTTCGACTGAACGAGAATGTTCAGCGTGTATTTAAGAAAAAAGGGTTCTTGTTGCTTCGCTAGACGAAATAAATGAAAACTTACACAGACGAGTGACGGCCGGCATCTTATCGAAAGTGGAATACAGCCATTTGATTCAAGAAATCAAAAGAAATCCGTGTGGGGTCAGATTGTGTAAGTACATGCCAGCTCTGGAAATAAGCACAGCACTACAACCCCTATTGAGACTAGCAAAGTATTACCGTGCTATGCTGAATACATAATTTACAACGGATAAGGTATGGAAGTGGACACCCGAATTCCAGGATGCATTCGACAAAACAATTGAAACACTGCTATCGGCTTAATTTCTTAACGCATTACCCTCCGTCCAGACTTAAACATGATAGTGGCTAGCGACGCTAGTTCATATACATTAGCTGCATGCATTCTTCATGCAATACCGGATGGAACGCGTGCAGCCATCTCGCATACACCAAATACGCGGCTTTAATGCGGAGTTGCAGTACTCCCAAATGGTGAAGGAAGGTTTGGGAATCATTGTTGCTGTAACAAAGTTCCACCGCTTTATAGCCGGTAGATGTCCACATTAACGACAGACATATAAAGGTTTATCATCACTGTCGGTTCGAAAAACGCCTGCCGGTGTATAGGGTGAATAGATCAGAGATAAGGAACAATTGTACTGAACTATTATTTTAAAGTGGAATATTTACCATCAAATTATGTCTATTACGCGGATAGATTGTCTAGACTAGTGTCAGGACAATATGTATGAAGCGTAGCCACTGTGATTTCTTCCTTGCGAGCGGAAGGTGAGATTAATAATATGTTGTGCAACACGGTAAGAGTGCTCCCGGTGACTGTATATGACATTATAAAAGGGGCATCAAATGATGAATTCATCATCAGTACAAACGGCTCATAAAAGTCTACATTTTGCAAAAAGCATCTGCTTTTCCGTGTTGAGCAACCCCCAATCTGTACTTGCAGCTAAGATTGACGTATCATCACTATTGTTTCTCTGTTCTATACTATGTTCTCCAATATACTGTTTTGCCTAATCCTCGTGTTTGTGGTTTAATTTCTATCTCTAAACAAGGTTCCAACAATTAACTACATGCATAAAGAGGGGTAATATTTTAGTTAATAAGAACTGTCAAACTTTAATTGATAAAATTGACAAGACATTAAAATAGCTTCTTGTTACCCTTTGATGACATAGTTTCATCGTATTATAAGTATTTCTGTTTATCTGCAATTTACCAATAGATCTTTGTCTGCTCGATTTAAGTTACACTATTTGCGTTGTTGTAAAACACAACATACCAACAAAGCACGGATCAGATTTTTAAGAAATCGCTGAAGTTTGCTCATGTAATACGGCACAAAATTTAAAGAAAACTCCCTCTAAGTTCAGTGGTACTTTTTCATGTGTTACACCAATAGAGCGTATTACTCTAGTCTCTGCTATACAGTACTGATTGTTGTCAGCAAACTACTGCATTGACGTTACACTCGAGAACACATCTCCTTATATATATATATATATATATATATATATATATATATATATATATATATATATATATATATATATATAAATATATATATATATATATATATTAAGCTATGAAAATATATTTAGGGCACTGTTGAAGTAAATACTGAATATTTGATACATAAAAACGTATATCTGCTTATGAATTGTATGTGGATACATGAAATAGTAATAGTATATATATATATATATATATATATATATATATATATATATGTATTACTATTTTATGTATCTACATACAATGTTATAAGGAGATATACTTGTTATGTATCAATTTTCAGTATTTACTTCAACAGTGCTCGATACGTAAGTAGAGCTAGGTAGTAAGCTATGAAAATATATTAATCGCAAATAAGCTATACAGAGGCTCCCGCGTTTTATCCCCGGGGGAATATATATTGCCGGGTGTTTATATATATACACAGCTAGCTAGTTAACAACTCGTATTCTTGTTTGTGAAGCCTACTGGAAACTACACTAATCACAGCCTCCAACAACATTAGACACCAGAATGGCTTCTACAATAAATCCCCCTTTAATAAGCAAAATAATCCTGACCGAAGAAAAACTAAACCTAGAGCATGGCTAACCTTTCTTCTCTTCGCTCTCAATTGCACGTATATACAAGTCCCCGCATACACACTCACGCACAAACTCCTTCCTGCGTACATTTTCATTCACCACGAATCTAAACCACTTACCCACAAATAACAGCCTCACCAATGAACACAATCTAAACATTCTCACAAATATTTAGATATTTAAACCCCTTTTGCCCTCAATTTAATTTCAAACAATCAACACTACCTGCACAAAACTACATTTCACCTATTTCTCGCCAAAATTAATATCAGTGTTCTTATACTCTTTCTTTTTCTTTTTCCCCCTCATTGTCATATTCACAGCACATTTCAACACGATCCTTCTAACTTACGTGTATTCACACATTCCCGACACAACCAGCTGGTCAATACTCTTACCCTCCAACAATGTAACACGTAACCACAACAAAATATCCCCTCCCCCTCACCAATCTCACCCTTTCGATAACTTCTTTCATACTCTTACCCACCCACACACCTACCTTCAAATCATCTTAATTTTTTCAAATATGTTTAAAGAACTATGATACTACCTACATACCAAAGACACAGAGCCTCCCCGCTTCCCTCATCTTTCATCATCCCCTAAAAATCCATTCTACACCTAACCACAACAACCTTAGCACCCACTCCTCTCTCTCACACCTTAAGACACATTCACAAACACTCCCACCCCTCCCGTTTTTCATTCACAGTCATCCACATTCATTTCACTCTCTGCCACCGACTTCCTTCAGCCCGGACCTTGGTCCTGCGCTCACTGTAGTGGCTACTACTTCTTCTCATCAACGCATACTGTCAACTCAATAGTTGTATGTACTTGCTTCTTTAAATCATCATCCTTAGGAAGTCTTACAAATAAAGGCGAAACGTTGAAAGATACATGAGAATTTTTTTTACTCATTTCCCACACACACACATATATATATATATATATATATACATATATATACATATATATATATATATATATATATATATATATATATATATATATGATTATTTTCTATTTACACATACATGTACAACATCTGCGAAACTGGCATGTCGATGTTATCGATCAACAGTTATTATAAACTGAGATCTCATCAGGCAGAGTTAGAATCCGATCTTAACCTTAGATCATATTTGGAAAGAATGAAATGGAGAAAAAGGAAGAAGAAGGAAAAGAAAATTGAAATTTGAAAGTTTGGAAATCCACGTGGTTGTGACCGTTAAGAATTAGAATGTGAAAGTCAAAATCAAAATCGAAAAATAATAATAATAATAATAATAATTATAATAATAATAATAATAATGATAATAAATATAATAAAATAATAAAAAACTCAATATACAAGATAATATATAAAATATAGAATATATAGTAAATAAGATTACTTAAATTTTTTTTTTTTAAGAGAGGGAGATATTATCAAGGGTAGAATAAAAAAAGATAGATAGATATGGTAGATAGGTAGATAGTTAGATAGATAGATAGATAGATAGATAGAAAGAAAAATAGAAAGATAGATAGACAGATAGCAAGTGAAGTGACATCGTCTACAGGCCAAGTGGCCCAGACAAAAATGGAGCGGGGGATGTGCATGCAATAACGGCGTGTCAAAAAACTTCGACGGTTTTTTTTCAAGAAACGTCAATGGAAATAACATCGACATGCTAGTGTCGCAGATTTCTTACATGTCTGTGTAAATAAAAAATAATCATATAGGCAAGCTCTATTTGATATTGAGCACTCTTTTATAAACCCGGTTGAAATTCTTTGGATTACTACACTGTGGATGTTTTACCTGGATTATTATATATATATATATATATATATATATATATATATATATATAAGTCAGAAGGATCCGAATTGCTATTTGGGATTCTGACAGAGTGTGTTCTTGAAGCTATTTTAAAAACACTTTTGTTTCTGCGCGTTACGAGGAGTCGCACAATATAAAATCGGCTACTGACTCGCATTTCCCTAGTCTAATAAATTACCAGTATAAGAGTCATCGATGTTGGAGAATTAGTTCGTTTTGGTATTGATCATGTAGATACCGGCTTGGATTGAAACTCTGTCTTATTTAATTCTTTTTGATCAATTGCACTCGTTTTGTCTATGTATATTATAAACCTTTAGTAAGCTATACTGTCAAGATATACATCATTGATGGAATTAATGACAGCAAAACAGAATCAGACGAGTGAAAGAACTGCAGCACAGTGATCTGCACGTATTTCGTCAGCGTTTAGTATGATTTCAGATCTAAAGAAAAACCTGACGTTTTCATTCTAGCATCTATAAAGTGGTGTTCTCTTGTTACTACAATTAAAAGTAAGTTTCAGGTGAAAATAGTAACTATTTCACGTTGGGTGACACGTATTGTTCACTCTAACATTCAGGCATTTCTGATCAGCCGGTTTTAAACTGGAAAAGCAAAGCATACGATACTCTGGTGTGTTTCGATCAGCTGAGCGTATTCAATAAAATATATTTTTTTACTTTTTCTCGTTTAAAACAAGTAATTTTTTTAAAAATAATCGACTCTTTGAATGTTTTAACAACGGTTTGTTAAAATGACTAAGCCCGAATTACACATGCGGCCAAATATAACGCCAAATCGTGTACGCTAAAATGCGTATACTTACATTTCTTATTAACACTTTAAATGCCATTCCAGAACCAACATATTTCAAATTAATATAAACATATATAGCAAGTGAACATATAGCTGTTATAATTTGAAGTATGCTCTTGAAAAATTATTAGTTTACTTTTTTGTTTAATTATGGAATACATTATATTAAACTCTGCATAACTTACCAGTGTGTGTTATCATTCTACGAGGTGTTTGCTTACTTTCCCTTTTTGTCTCGATGACTGTCATTCGTTTATTTTGTTTTGTTACTATGTTGTGGTTCTTTCTATCTCGGGGCTTGTTGTTGCTTAGTATGTAAACTTGGCATGTCGAGCGTTACGCCAATGCTTCAAATCTCTTGTTGTAAAGTTATTCTCGCCGTAGCGTTTATTCGCGTCTTGTGTCGTCTATGCTAATTATCCGCTGCTTATATACTTTCGTTTAGTTAGATTTAGAAGGATTGAAAGAAGACAAATTATAAAAATGGGAGTTTATTCAGAGAAAAATGTTAAATTATCACATGTACACGTGTACACTTAATTATGTAGGCGACACACACATATGTTTACATAGGATGATATTAGATAGATAGACAAATAGTCAGACGGAGAGTCTGGCAGAGAGATATGAAGAGAGACAGACAGCAAAAATTGCCGCATCCAACCATCCACAGGTTTGTCGGCGTCAATACATTTTGACAGCTACCATTCGCGTTAACTTCCTAAATCCGTCTCATTTCAAATCTAACTGTTCTCCCGCGCGTTCGTCCCAGGGTACGTCACATCTATTGCCCTCATCTGCATATAGCTTTGATGGGTGAGGTCTAAGGGGAGAGACGAAATCTCAACTAGTGGTAACAGCTTATTCTCAACACACAATTTCAACATTATTTGTTCCACACACGGACAAGGTCGCTTTGACCGCACTCATTCCCCTCTTCTAAAATATATGTATGTAAAACCTACACGCTCATTATTAAACAGCGGAGTTGTTAATAAGAACACTCATTAACTTGTCTAACTTACAAAACATTGTATTGGAAGGTGATAATTAACAACAATGCATGTTTCCTATGTCTTATAGCCGAAGGGTACTTACCACACACACATATCATATTACTTGTATATGTTATATATTTTCCATGTCATCACCTTGCATTCATTTGTATATTTCAAAATATTGTTCTAAACCTGGCGCAATGTGGAAAACTTGTGATTAAAAATATGTGATTCTTTCTAGAGTTAAGATCCAATTCTTACAGACGGCGATACCAACAAAGTATGACTAAATAATCAAATAATACTTAAACACTATTACAGCTTACGAATTCAAAGAATTCACTCGACGTGGATAAAATAAAGAATTTACTTCAGATCTATGTACAAGTTCCCGAGTTTGACATAAGGTTGGCTAAATTATAAGATATGCACAAAAGGATGTCGTGCGTTATATCGATCGAAACATGTAATGCAAAAATGTGCGTTATTATGGATGCCGATATTATTGCTTACTGTGAATACATATGAGCAGAACTAGTGCACGTTAATTTGCGTTAAGATATATCTATACATCTAACTACGCCGCATAATCTACAAAATAATGGTTATAAAATAATTATGTCGTACTACTGAATATATTTCCAAATTACCGCAGTTCTAAAACGTGCATTACATTCATGTATTTATATGCAAGGAAAACACTTCGACGTTGCCTGCAATTGAATGAACAACAATATATCTGTTTCCATCTCATAGTCATATAAGCATGTACAAGTTCCAATACTTATGTTTACATTTATAATATTCAGTTTTTACGTATGGGACACAATAATGTACTAAACGCGATTAGATAAGTGTGAGATTAATTAAAATACATGTCAACAAATTAATAGTGTTCAAGTAGAAAGTCGTACTTTCTTTGTTGGGAATGGATTCCTTCACATACGCAAACTCAAAAGTATTAGTGTACCAGATTTATACATAATAATATTTGAGTATCCAAGAAACGTTAACAAACGAACAAAATCAAATATATATATATATATATATACAACCAAATGGTACATGCAGATATTTGTATTAATATAAAAAAAACAACTTATCTTTCTTTTTTTCATCTTGACTTTTTATTTAATATTTCGCTTAATATAAACAGTCTCGACAGACCTTTAGACAAATAAAAGGTATTAACCTTATTTTTTCGTAATAGTCCTTCCTGGTCTTCCAGAAGTGACGCCCGATGTTGTGTTGACTAAGTGTTGGTTATATCAGGCGAAATATTAGTTAGTCCACATAACATCGGATGTCACTTCTAGAAGACCAGGAAGGATAATAACGAAAAGAAAAACAAGGTTAATGCTAGTAATTCTTCTAAAGTTCTGTCGAGGCTTGTTATATCAAGCGAAATATTAGATAAGAATGTCAAGATGAAAAAAAGTAAAAAAAGGTCTGTATGTTTTTATTTTGATTTTAATAAAAAAAATATCTGCATCTAACACTTGGTTTTGTAAGGAATTTTGCCTCTTTCTTTACGTTTATATGTATATATATATATATATATATATATATATATATATATATATATATATATATATATATATTAGAGAATAAGTGATTGAGAGAGAAAAGGTAAAACAAATGATATTATAAATCGAAGATTCTCTCGTTTGTCTAAAAGCAATCTATATTTATATTTCAACATGTCTAACTAAACTCTTATATTTAAAATTGAATGTCATATTTTTTGTTTACTATATCCGATTTGAAAATTCATTCATAAGACATGTATGTAATTAAGACAAAGCACACAATTCAATGATATTATGAAACTTAATAGAATGTCTACTTAACACTTTTGATTATCTGGTACTTTTTGAAACAATAGATTTCCTGATTCAGATTACATAGTATACATATTGCATCAATGAAAATAGGTTTTCAATAGTAATTTAGCTGCATTGAAAGCTGTTGAGCATTTGTATCTGACGAATACAGATTAGAACCAAAGCCTGAACTTCTATATCCGCCATACCAGAATTCATTCTTAATTGAAAAGGCTTGTTAAATTACAAATGTCTGTAAATTTGAGTTTCGTGATCTCTCCCGTGCTTTATAATAATAATATTTGATTTGAGATCGTACAACTACCTCTTAGAATCAAGATAACCGCCAAACCCCGTACCATCAAGCATATTCTTAGAACTCAAACTATTAACTTTTATCATTGTTAAAAAAAGTTGCAAAAAGAATGTCTTCATTCTTAAGTAGGGATATTTTGCACTAAAATTCGCAAATGTTAAATAAAAGATGTATATTAGCAATTATATATATATATATATATATATATATATATATATATATATATATAAGTATTACTATGTAGGGAGTATCTTTGGTGTATTAAGCCAGGGGTAATGTCTTACAGGATGGTTTCATAACAAGTAGAATATATAATGACTTATCCCCTAATAAATGAGAAAAGCAGAGCTGCCAGCGTTACATAATACCATCTAAACACGTCCTAAACTAGATCCGCAAAAAATGAAAGCATAGTTTATACATGGGTGGAGGGTTCAATGCTAACAGAACATATACTAAGTTACCGCACAAAAAAGCAAAGTAATCGCTGTATAGAAATTTAGATATTTCTTACAGTAGTCTGAACTAGTATAGTAAATAAAATTGAGCATTAAAATACTATGATAGAGCAATTAATATAAATAATATGATTTCGGCTTCAGGGATACATATACAAATCATATATATATATATATATATATATATATATATATATATATATTTATATATATATATATATATATATTTATATATATATATATATACATATATATATATATAGTGTACATGTATTATATTTGTTTCTATATATGTGAATCCAATGAAACTCCAATAGTGATAAAAAGTAGAGCTGTATTTCAGCATACGTTTTTATTCATACACATATTATTGGTTATGTATGTTCATGCAGGTTTCAGTGTTCATCTCTATCGAGAGTAAACCTTCTTGCTTTCTCCTTTGAGTAACATGTTCCTAAATATCCACAAGCTTAAAATTAAAAAAAGATGTATAATAGGTCTTTCTTTTAAACTCCACAGAACTAATCTACAGCACGCTATATTTTCTAATCAGCTGTCAGTTTTACTTGACAGGATATCTCGCACTATTATGCACACACTCTGGCAGGAATAAAAACGTGCTGGGGATCTATATATGTAGCACCCTCTCCTGAATTAGAAAACTTAGTCTAGCATAAGATTATCAGCCCGACATATTTTTACATGAACTTTAAACAGCATTAGTTACAAATATGTTCTCAATTGTTTACTTTGACCCAAGGTTCCGATAGTGTACACGCAGTACTTTCTAATTTGGGGATGTTCAGGAAGCCTCGTAATGTCACCGACTAGAAGTTTGTGAGATTAACAATCTTCACTTCTCGACTAATTTTTTGTAAGATTTTCTGAAGCGTGTGTCAGAAATGTCCACATACAACCCGGAAACATTGAGTACGTTGTGATTATGGTTGATATCACCTGAAACTCCCATCGCAAACCTACGCACTGTTACTTTATTTTACACTGTCAGTTCTAACAGAAGATAACCTACACCGGTTCTCACTATAAATACTGCGAGTCACCAGAGTCACGTGGGAGAGAAAAAGGACAGAAACGTTTTTCTGCTTTGTGTCACATTAGTACATTTTTTAAAATCTGTTTTATTGCCAGTTATTGTGAATTATTGTTACCGTTGTTATTGCTTTTTCGTTTATTTTTACTGTTGAACTGTTTTTATTTTTGACGTCGTTTTACATTTCTGTCACGTTTCTTTTGTACTTTTTTCCCCTGTTTTTTCATGCCTCAAGATTTTAACTAGATAGCGACCAAAATGACCGACAAATCTGAATGGTGTAAACAACCAAAAGTGTATATTTATGTAAAAGAATTTGTGGAGGAGGAAAGGAAATATGAACACAGAACATGGAAGTAATATGGATTTACCCAAACTCGAATAAATTAAAAATAAAGAACTGTAACGATGTTTGTGGTCGACAAAAAAATCAAAAAAATCTATCAGGGCCTCTCCATAGGTAAGTTGTAAACTACTGGCAACAGCATGATATAAACCTCAAAGGTTTATCAAATACAAGGGCTTTAATACATGGAACGTATTATTTCCTAATAAAGACATGTGTGCTAATCTTTCGCTAACACAAATAATCACACAAGGATACGTTTTACGCACGGAATGCATGGGTAGAAGAAGATCATCGATTTCCATCTTTAATGTGTCGTTTTACGTCAAAGGTGAGCATATTGGCGCTATTTTTCTCAGATATGGTGAAATAACAGACGTCAATTTCGGGGAGTTTCTAGACACCTGGAATTTCGAAATACTTATTGATGAAAAAGCTTACGACAGCATCCCCTACTATCTACAAGTCATGGAGGAAAAACTACCAATAATATTTACAGGACGAAGACCGGTATTTTGGTTTTCCGAGCAACTGGGTCATTTAACATTGGATTCCCCGCAAAAAAATCCATCCAGAAGACGACTACCCCGATGGCCAAGCCATCTAAGGCAGGCCCCCACCTCGATCCTCCACCTACAATTGGTCAGCTAATCACATCAGCATCTGACGACTCCGACGACGAGTTTCCTGCTCTGCCTATTTCGGAAAAAGACAACGAATAGATTATAGTTCCGGGTAAGAAAACTACGGGTCGGGTCTCTCTGGGGAAAATGAGAGAAAAAAAAGGCTAACACCCGACCCGCGGAAAGACAGTTTTTTAAAAGCCAAATAGCTTAAAACTAAATTAGATAAAAAAGAACGAAAAACAGAGAAAGAAGAAGAAAATAATTCATCTACTTCAAATAAAACCACTACCCCCAAACCAAGTCCCCAGCCGGTCACCAAACCAATAATCTCTAAAAATCACATTCTGCCAAATCAATGCCCCCCAAATCACTGGCCCAATTTTAGATAAACCTTACAAACTGATCCCACTTACTCCCATCAAATCGTCCCAAAGAGTAATTTCTCCCAAACTTTCTCCCTTTGTCTCCCCATTAAGTATCCCCCATAATACTCCACCTGCATCCCCCCACAGAGCAAAACCCTTCGCCTTCTCCAGCATCTCCTATAGGGCCTAGGTCCCCTTCCCCCTCCCAAATGGATGACATGCCTCCCCCTCCAGCTACTGCACAGAACAGAAAACGAAGAAAAAAACGCCTTCCACTCTGTGGAGGATATTTGCAAGGTTACCAATGTGCAAGATAAAACAGTGAAGTATCATCACCTCTCTAATGCTGGTGAGCTGCTAAAATTCAAAGAAGTCTGGAGTATAACCATAGAAGACCCGTTACATTTCCCCAACGCCCCTAGAATATTAACTGTTATAAGTAAAACATCTGAAGCGAAGGCTCTATGGAAGATGCTGGAAGATGCGAACAACACTTTTAATTTTACCCTTCCAATGGCCATCTTTAAAGATAAAGTTGTATCTGTCTTAAGGAAAGATTGTGCTGGGAAGGTTCCCATAATGTTACACCCCGCCCTGTATAGGGTCGCTAAACTAAACTATCCTTTTGATGTTGGTGGCATCTCCCACGATGGTCAAATTAATGATCAGAGGGCCGACGCTCGCAAATTTCTAGTCGCTACAGACTTTCAGCGCTTCGGAGTGGATATATGTTGTGTTCAGGAAACCCACTTGATTTTAGGGGACTATTTGGGTGCGCTGGTAAGGGTTTCCACGTTTATACAGCGTACTTTAATTTTTCCGCTAGGGGGGTTTCCTGGCTGGTAAGCAAATCTTTAGATGCGTCGTGTGAAACTTGCTACATGGATCCGGAAGGGAGACTTTGCTTTTTGGATATTACCATGAAGGAGAAAGCATTTCGGCTTGTCGGGATTTATGCGCCTAATAGCGATTCTGAGTTCGGTTCTTTCTTTCGGCGAATCGAGCAGTTCTTGTATTATACTACTCGGACGCTGCTCTAGCAGGAGACTGGAACGTGGTCCTGGATCCCGATCTAGATCGTAATCAGCCTAGGGGTAATAACACCGATCGGGATGCTAGGTTATTTCGGGACTTCCTCGATAAGTTTGATCTCATCGATAAGTACCGGAATAGAAAACCCCCGAGATAGGGTATGGCCTTGGACAGGTAGACGCGGCTCCGATTCGGTACAACTTTCGAGTTGTATCGATCGGTTCTGAATTAGGAGAGTCGAGGTAGGATTAGTTTTATGTCCAAGTGTTCATAACATAGTTTACTCAGATCATAGACTTGTTCGGGTCTGAGTAAACTTAGATAGACCTAAGCCTAGATGTGCTGGGTACTGGAAGCTCAACACTTCGTTGTTCGATTTAAATGGCTACCAGGAACAGCTTTTACTAACCTTACAGCGGGAATTGACGGGGGCTGTAATGGGGAATAGGAAGTAGGTTCATTTTTAGAAGGTGATTACGTCCTTTACTCCCGATTTTAGCAGACGACTAACCTATCAACTAGTACCGCTAAAGTGGCACTAAAGTCTAGATTAGATCTCGAGGTGGAGGTGGAGGACATCTTAAGTGTTACTATAATTAAGACCAAGCTGGCTTCTTTGGCTATCCAAGAACACCAGGCTTTAGTGACTAGGGCTCGGTTAAAAAGAGTGCCTAAGGTGGCGGCAAACATGGCCGCTGAACTGCGTACAGATAAACATCGACATGCATTTGATCGACATATCGCTCGTGTCTCATTGCCGGATGGGGAGCTCGTGACCACAAACGCAGGTATTCTGGAGGCTTTTCGTTCTCATTTTAAGGATCTTTCTACTCGAGAACACGGTTTGTCTTTAGCACAATTCGACCCCTATTTAGCCGACTTTTCTCGTCGTGAGGCAAGCGACATACGCTACGGCTATATTACCTGGATCGGATGTGTACACAATGTGAGGTCAACGGTGTCTTCTTTGAAGGAAGACACTAAAAAAGCCTCTCTGACACCCAGCTGTTGTCCCGAAATGCATTATATCGGGTTATAGTGCGATAACCTGTTCAAGATGATAGGATTGAATGGATCCGTTTGACGAAGGGGGAGCTACGCTCAATCTGGCCGTGGGTTAAGAAGTTTCGCTAATGACGAAGCTTCCTTGGCCTGGTTGATGATAAGGAATGCCTTCTAAGTCGGCAAAAGACTTCACGCAGCTGGCTTGAAAAAGTCGCCTACTTGCGTCCGATGTGGTGACAAAGACGAGACTTTGAGTCACGCTTTCTTTTATTGCCGCATCGTTCTGTCGCTAATCAAGTTTATTGGAGGTCTCAGGGTTCGCATTCTGAACGTTACGTCTTTCGACCTAAAACCAATTAATGTTTGTAGCAATTGGGCTCCGACAACGGATAACAAAATACGTGTTGTTTTCCTAAGCTTACTAGCGTCATGTTGTCGACACGTTTTAAAGTGCTCTACGACGGGCAAACCTTCACATCTCTCAGCCTTATTCGAATTTTCAAATATTTAATCAAGATTCGCATTAGGGCTGAGTTGGTGAAACTCACGCCGGCAGAATTTTGCTAAAGATTGGAGAGAATAGCGCGTGTTTGTCGAGTGACTGCAGCTGGCATTGAGTGGTATTTGGACGTGCTTTAGGCAAATGATATTTAGTTGCAGAACCGACCATTAATAACGATTTGTTTAAGATTTGCTTAAGGTGCCTCGATATAGTTATGTAAGTAGATGACTTAGCTAGTGTAGGATTGATATTCATTAGAGCCCCGTTTTATTTTTGTCCTCAACACCCCCCCCCCTTTTTTCCGAATTTAGTTTCGATAATGCCCACCCTTCCCCAATTAGGTGACAATTTATTTGCCAGAGATGCAGGTCACCCTTCGACATTTTCGAAGGAGGTGTCGATTAATAAAGTGTCGGGGCCTGCAACAACTTTCATCTCGCTTTTGACTGGTAAATCAGCATATATGCCACAGTTTAGAAATTGGGGGTCTTTTTACTAACATGGGTTTTTCACTGTACACATACTTTATCCTTTTTTTGTACATGAAATGTTATCGCCCAAATAACGCTATTGCATATGATTTATATATGGGTTTAAGTAAGTAGTCATAGTATAAGTTCTTTTGGTGTGTGGTGCATGATTGTAGTATGAATGTGGTATTTTGGTAAATGATGGTCATGAATGTAACTAGTTAAGTTAGTTAGATAGGTTAAGGACAGTTAGTAATTGGCCGAACCTTTACCACCCTCTTTTTCGGCCTTGTGCCACATTTAATATGTAATTTTCTTTTACGTATGAATGAATGTTTAACCTTCTTTCGACTGCTTCCCTCTGTATTTCTTGTTATCGGATTATTTCTATTTTTCGCTCTGTTGGTTATTGTTATTTTTATTGCTATTGTTGTTACTTGTTATTCGGACTCTCTTTTTAAGGCCGAATTATTTTCAGTCAACCTTTTTTTCTGTGCTGTTTGTTTTCTCTTTTGTCCACTCTTTCCTTACGGATTTAATTTCTCTCGTCGGTCATGGCAGCTCCATGCTCTCTGCCAAGGGAAAGTGTGACCACGGAGATTGGTTCAATGTCTTCCCCCAAACCTGGGACGTCGGACTGCGCGAAATCCCCGACAGTGATCATCAACTTTGATGAATTCAAGAAAAAAATAGAAACATTCAAAAGTTAAATAACTAACACTGGACTAATTATTGACCTACCAAAGCTGAAGGAAATACGGAAGAATACCCTCACCATGTTCGTTGTTGACCGAAACACAAAAAAGCAATCAGAGCATCTGTTGAAATAGTAAGTCAGCTACTAGTGTGAGGAGGACACATACCAACGAATATTATTAAAACCAGAGGCTACAATAACTGGGCTGCTTTGTTTTCAACAGAAAGCGAATGTATGGCACTTGCTAAAAACAGATTATAACCCAGGACTATGTGCTGAGGATAGAACACTTGGGAAGACGTCGAACAACAATATCAGTGGTTTATGTTCCCTTCTATATCGAAGGCGACCATATTGGTGCTTTTCTTACTAAATTCTTACTTATGTCCGTGTCTTGCGACAAGTATCTCTCGATATTGAACTTCGATATATTACTGGGTATAAAGGCTTTCAATGATATTCCTTATGACCTCGAAATAGGAGACGAGAATTTACCCGTGATATTCGCAGGCAAGAGACCTGGTTGCTGGACTTGTAATGAAATTGGACATAATACAGTACACTGCCCAGAAAATTGGATTTCCCCGGAAATCGCCTTCTAAAGACACCGACTAGATCAGTTAGAATGAATTCCCTGAATAAAGACAACCAGAGAAAGAGTGGGGAATATGGACGTTTGTACAAGGGAGGAGACGCCTGGAAGACTCGCCCTGGATCAAATGAGGAAAGAAGAGGAGGAGGAATACAAGATGTCAAAGGGATCTAGGGCGTGAATCATATGTAAATGCAGTACAACTCAACAAGCGTTTAAGAAAAGAGAAGCAAGCCAGCCTGAACTATCCTCCCAAGACAAAGTCCAGCAAACCGGCCCGGAAATCGAACCCCTTATACGAACCTACTACATCGCTTGTTTCCTCACCCAGAAAAGCAAACTCATCACACAAAATGCCGCCTCCAGTCACAGTTCCTATATGAGAAATAGCATACAAATTAATTTTACTGAGGCCAGCCTCTAAAAAAAACAAGATTAACACCGCAATTCCCTCTCCGTTCGTCTCACTGTAACACACTACAAAGCATACACCACCTGCTTCCCCTACGAAAACTCAAGTTCTCCCTCCCCCGTCCCCGTTTCTCAAACAGGCTCTAAGGCCCACGCCCCAATATAAACATACCTAACATTCCCCTTCAACGCCCTAAATTTGTGAAACCACAATTGCCACGTTAAAGGAAATACCATAAAACGACAGCTGTTGTACCCTGGTGAAGATATGCAAACTATCGACGGAAGTCATCACCACTACCCAGATTTAAAAAAATGATGCTTGCCTTTTCGGAAGCGGGTGTCAAATAAATCGAGCACCCTTACAAGTTTCCTAATGCCCCCCGATTTCTGACTGTTGTACGGCTTAGAGAAGAACCGAAATCACTTTGGAGAATGATCGAGGAAGCTAAAATAACATTCCACATATCGCCACAACTTGCTTGTTACAATAATGACAATTTAGGGATTTTAATAAGATCATGTTTTGAGAGAGTCCCAATCCTTACACCCATCCTTATATTGACCAGTGAAAGTAATAATCCCACTTGATGTTGGCGGCTTGTCCCATGATGGCCTCATAGACATTGTGATGAGCACTTACCCTATTGGAAAGGCCGTCCGCATTTTGACCCCATCAATATTCGTTTATGAAACCCAACCCTAAGGTACACCAATGTCTCTCAATCCAGCTAGTGTGAATGTCCGGGGCTGAGGGCCGGTTCTCGCAAAATTCGAGTTCGACAGGACCTTCAGCAGCTTGGAGTTTATATATGTTGTATGCAGGAGACCCACTTAATTCCAAGTGATTATCTGAGTGCGCTGACTAGGGACTTTGGTGACTATTAAGAATACTTTGATTTTCGCTCAAGAGTTGTTTCCTGGCTAGTAAAGCGTACCTTAGATGCATGGTGTGCCCCTTGCTTCATGGATTCGGAAGGAAGGCTTTTCGTTCTGGATGTTACAATAAACGATAAGGCATTTCGATTGATTAGGGTTTATGCTCCCAATAGCCACACTTAGCTTACCCCCTTTTTTCGACGAATCGAGCAGTTCATGAATACTTCTGGGACAGTTATCTAAGCGGGAGACTAGAACGCGGTCTTAGATACCGATTTAGATCGCTTGCGTAATCTTTCTAGGGGTACTAATAACACCGGGATGCTAAGGCATTTCGTGAGTTTCTCGATAAGTTTGATATTGTCGATAAATTACGAAATGAGAAGCCCCGTAAAGTAGTATAGACTTAGACAACTAGTCGCCGCGGCTCCGGTTTGTTTCAGCTTTCGAGTTATATCGACCGGTTCTTAATCAAGAGAGTCGACATAGGAGTATTAGAATGTCCAAGTTTGCATAACATAGTTTACTCGGATCACAGACTAATTCGGGTTCGTGTAAACTTAGGTAGACAAAAACCGAGAATGCCTGGGCACTAGAAACTCTACACGTCGTAGTTCGACGTGAAGGGTTACTGGGAACAGCTCATACAAATAATATTGCGGGAAATGACGGGTACTATAATTGGAAATAAGCAGTCGATGAAACTGAAGAAAGTAATTACGTCCTTTTCTGCCGACTTTAGCCGACGACTCAACCTAGTATCTAGGGCAAAAAAATCGACACTAGAAACTTGATTAGGTTGGGCGGTGGAGACGGGGGATAGCACTAACGTAATTATAATTAAGGCAAAGCTAGCCTCTTTGGCTAGCAAGGAGAACCAGGCTTCAGTAGCTGGGGCTAGGTAAAAACGAATGCCTCAGGAAGAAACACATATGGCCCCTGAACTGCGTGCAGAGGAGCGGGGACGTCCTACGGACCGACATATCGCACGTGTATTGATGGACGTACCGTGACAACTAACTAAATTATTTTGGAGGCCTTTCGGTCTCATTTTTAAGATCTTTTCACCAGAGAGGCCGGTCTGTCATTAGCGCATTTCGACCCTCATTCAGCCGACTTTTCTTGCCTTAAAGCGACCGAAGTGGCTATGGCGAAGGTTGTATAAGGTCATGTCGGCCTGGATCGGTCTCCGGGGATCGATGGTTATCCCTACGGAGTGTATTTGAGGCTGTCAAACATTTTTGTACCCTTCCTAACAGTTTAATTTAACTCTTGGTTTAGGAACGGGTCTATACCTCAGCATTTTACCAGGGGTATTGTGAAGCTTTTACGCAAGACAACATATGATGCGGATAGGATAGGGAATTTTCGACCATTAACAATATTAAATACAGAGTTAAAGATTTTGGCCAAGATTTAAGCCAATCGTCTGCAGGTTGTCCTGCCTAGTATTATTAGCCCTGAACAGACTTGTGCTGTGAAGTGTAGGACTATACAGGATACCTTGCACGCGTTACGCATGATCATTGAGAATGTCGACTCAGAAGACGGGCTGATGAGTTTAGATAAGTCCAAAGCATTTGATAGAGTGGACCAACGTTACTTAGATGCTGTTTTGTCTTCGGCCTTTTTTGACCCCAAGTTTCGCTCGTGGATTCGCCTCTTGTATGCAAACCCCGGTACGCTGGTGGAGGTGAATGGTTTGAGATCTAAGCCCTTTGAGTAATCCAAATCTGTTCGTCAGGGTTGCCCTCTTTCACCGATGCTCTATGTGCTTGTGTTGGAGCCTTTTCTTCACAGGCTAAGGGTGAATCCGGTTTTACGTTGAATTTATTTGACAGGTGCCTGTACCACGTTAAAGTACTCCGCCTATGCCAACGATGTAACCGTGCTTGTAACGAGCAGTGCCGAGATTAGTGGCGTTTTTAGGGGTTAGACACAGTAAAATTAATTTGTAAGCTATTTCTTTAATGGGATCTGTGACTGGAGACGAAATTTTGCGTGATAAGTTTGCTTTTCTTGGTGGGGAAATAGGCAATGCTGTAGGTTCGTATAAGCGGTTGGACTTCGAGGCCAGTTTGCTGGGCTTTGTCTTGGGGGAGAGTTCGGGCTTGCTTGCTTCTCCGTTGTTAAACGTGTGTGTAGTTGTACTGTGTTTACATATCATTCTCGCCTTGGATCTTTTGACATCTTGTATTCCTCCTCCTCTTCTTCCCTCATTTGATCCAGGGCGAGTCTTCCAGGCGACTTTCTTCCCTAATACAAACGTCCACCTTCCCGCCTCTTCCTCTGTTTGTGTTAATTCAGGGAATTCATTCTCACTGATCTCGTCGGTGTCTTTAGAAGGCGATTTCCGGGGAAATCCAATTTTGGGGCCCAGATGTTCCCCTTCTTTATTTTTGGGATTGTTGATGGGTTTCCTCCTTTCTGGGCAGTCGACTGTAATATGTCCAATTCCATTGCAAGCCCAGCCACCATGTATTCTGCCTGCGACTATTACGGGTAACTTCTCGTCTCCTATTTCGAGGTCATAAGAACTTTGATTAGAAAACCTTTATACCCAGTGATATATCGAAGTTCCATATCGAGAGATACTAGTCGCAAGACACGGACATAAGTAAGAATTTAGTAAGAAAAGCACCAATATGGTCGCCTTCGATATAGAAGGGAACATAAACCACTGATATTGTTGTTCGACGTCTTCCCAAGTGTTCTATCCTCAGCACGTAGTCTTGGGTAATAATCTGTTTTTTAGCAAGTGTCTTACATTCGCCTTCTTGTAAAAAAAAAGCAGACCACTAATTGTAGCGTCATCTCTAAATTAACTTCGTTGGCCTGTGTCCCACCGACGCTAACAGCTTGGTTATAATTTCAACCGAGGCTCTGATTGCTTTTCTTGTGTTTCGGTCCACAGCGAACATGGTGTGGGTCTTTTTCCGTATTTCCACCAACTTTGGTAGGTCAATAATTCGTTCTGTCTCGGTTATCTGATTTTTAAATGTTTCTATTTTTGTCTTGAATTAAACCAAGTTGATGATCACTGTCGGGGGGTTCGCGCAGCCCGACGTCCGAGGTTGGGGGGGGGGGAAGGTATCGACCTAATCTCCGTGGTCCCACTTTCTCCTGGCACAGAGCATGGAGCTGCCATGGCCGACGTGGGAAACCAAATCCGTAAGAAAACGGGTGGAAAAAAAGAAAAGAAAACAGCACAGAAAAAAAGTCGAGCGTTCAAAATAATTCGGCTCTAAAAAAAAGAGTCCGAATAACTAGTAACAATAAAAATAACAACAACCAACAGAGCGAAAAAAAGAGATAATCCGATAACAATAAAGACGGAGACAAGCAGTCGAAAGGAGGCTGAAAATATATTCATACGTAAAAAAAGTACATATAGAATGTGGCACAAGGCCGGGAAATGGGGTGAGTAATGGTTCCGTCAATTACTAACTTTTCTTAACCTATCTAACTAACTTAGCTAGTTACATTCATGACCATCATTTACCAAAATACCACATTCATACTACAACTATGCGCCATACACCAAATGAACTTATAGTATGACTATTCTACTTAAAACCCATATATAAATCATATGCAATAGGTAAGGCGATAAGATTTTATGTACTAAAAAGAGGATGAAGTATATGTACAGTAAAAACACATGTTAGTAAAAAGACCCCCTATTTTTAAACTGTGGCAGATATGCTGATTTACCAGTCAAAAGCGAAATGAACGTTGTCGCAGGCCCCAACGCGTTATTGATCCACGCTTCCTTCGAAAATGTCGAAGGGTGACCTGCATCTCCGGTAAATCAAGCTATCTGTGACCTAATTGGGGAAGGGTGGACATTATCGAAACTAAATTCGGAAAAAAAAGAGGGTCATGGACAGAAATATAACGAGGCCCTAATGAAAATCAATCATACACTAGCTAAGTTATTAAATTACATAAGTATATCGGGTCACCTTAAGCTAGTCTTAAAAAGGTCGTTATCAATGATCGTTTCTGACACTCAATATATAAGGGACGTCTAAATCCTACTCAATGCCAGCTGCAGTCACTCGACAAACACGTGCTATTCTCTCCCATCGTTCACCAAATTCTGCCGGCGTGACTTTCACTTTCTCAGCCCTAATGCGAATCTTGATGAAATATTTGAAAATTCGAATAAGGCTGAGATAAGTGAAGGTCTGATCGTCGTAGAGCACTTTCAATCGTGTCGACAATATGACGCCTCTTGCAATCGCTATTTAGCTTAGGAAGACAACAGGTATGTTGCTATCCGTTTTCGGAGCCCAATTGCTACAAACATTAATTGGTTCTAGGTCGAAAGACGTAACGTTCAGAATGCGAACCCTGAGACCCCCAATAAACTTTATTAGCGACACAACGATGCGGCTATAAAAGAAGGCGTGACTCAAAGTCTCGTCTTTGTTACCTCATCGGACGCAAGTAGGCAAATTTTTCAAGCCAGCTAAGTGAAGTCTTTTGTCGACCCAGAGGGCATTACATATCATCAGCTAGGCCTAGGAAGCTCCGTCATTATCGAAACATCTTAACCCAGGCCAGATTGACCGTACCTCCCGCTTAGTCAAACCTCGACCCTCAATCCTATAATCTTGAACAGATCCTCGCCCTATAACCCGATATAATGCCCATCATGACAACATCTGGGTGTCAGAGAGGCTTTCTTTCGCCCGTAAAAGAACTTCAAGGCACGTCGACACTTGTGATAAAAGCGGCACTCGCCTCGGGGCAACCTGTGGGCCTCCCCCTCATCACAGTGCACACTTTTCAAAGCCGGAAAGGCTTTCTTAGTGTCTTCTTTGTACAAGACACCGTTTCCCTCACGTTGTGTATACATCCGATCCAGGTAATATAGCCGTAGCGTATGGTGATGAATCTCAACGCTAGGCATACCCAGACCGCCCTCAAAAAGATGCAGATAACAGATCTCGCGACGAATCTTATGGGACCTACAAGCAATAAACACTTGAAGAGGGCGCGTTGCCATTCAAGCAGTGTATCCGACGGGAGGGAAGCACTGATATACAATATAGGATGAGTGGATAGATGTGAGAAACATACACTTGTGAGATAGATGTGAGAAACATACACTTCCGCTCTTCCCTGTAACGAAAGGTGTCTACGGGTCCACAGACCAGCTGCGGCCCGATTCGCTTTCAATACCTCCGACTAATTCTCCTCCAGCTGAAGATCCTGACCAAACCAGACGCCGAGTAGCTTGCATGGCCCGTCAGTCCAGCTGAAGTGTCTCTGTAGGAGTACACCTCTGCAGGAACCGATGCGCAAGCCCACCGACTTGTCGCAGATTATTTCCGTCCCTGTTACCGTTTCATATATTCTGATTTCTTTGTCAACGACACTAATCTCGGCACTGCTCGTTACAAGCACTGTTACATCGTCGGCATAGGCGGAGTACGTTAACGTGGTACAGGCACATGCCAAATCAATTCCACGTAAGACCGGATTAACCCTTAGCCTGTGAAGGAAAGGCTCCAACACCAGCACATAGAGCATCGGTGAAAGAGGACAACTCTTACGAACAAATCTGGATAACTCAAAGGGCTTAGGTCTCAAACCATTCACCTCCACCAGCGCGCCGGGGTACGCATATGAACTGGCTGATGATAAGAAATGCCCTATGGGTCGGCAAAAGACTTCACGCAGCTGGCGTGACAAACTCGCCTACTTGCGTCTGCATCGTTGTGCCGCTTATCAAGTTTATTGGAGGTCTCATGGTTCCTTAGATTACTTGCGATTGCGAGAGGCGTCATATGGGCGACACGTTTGAAAGAGCTCTACGACGGGCAGACTTTCACTTCTCTCAGCCTTATTCGAATGTTCCAATATTTCATCCAGATTCGCATTAGTCTGCGAAGGTGAAACTCTCGCCGGCAGAATTTAGTTAAAAATGGGAGAGAATAGCTCGATTTGTCGAGTGACTGCAGCTAGCATTGAGTGCCTTAGGTAAAGTATATTGAGTTGCAGAAACGACCATTTATAACGACCTTTAAGACTAGCTTAAGGTGACCCGATATAGTTATGTTTGTACATTACTTAGCTAGTGTATGATTGTTTTTCTTTAGGGACCCGTTTTATTTTTGTCCTTGGCCCCCTTTTGGTTTTCCCAATTTAGTTTTGATAATGCCCTACTCCTTTCCAATCAGGTGACATATAACTTGATTTGCCACAGATGCAGGTCAGCCTTCGACATTTTCGAAGGAGATGTGGATTGATAAAGCGTTAGGGCCTGCATCAACTTTCATTTCGCTTTTGACTAGTAAATCAGCATATCTGCAACGGTTTACTAACATGGGTTTTTCACTGTACATATACTTCATCCTTTTTTTGTACGTAAAATTGTATCGCCCAAACCCCCACTTGCATATGATTTATATATGGGTTAGTAGTAGCATAGTCATAGTATAAGTTCTTTTTGTGTATGGCGCAGGATTGTAGTATGAATGTGGTATTTTGGTAAATGATGGTTATAAATGTAAGTAGCTAAGTTAGGTTAAGAAAAGTTAGTAATTGACCGAACCTTTCCCCACTCTTTTTCCGTCCTTGTGCGACATTATATATACTTTTTTTACGTATAAATACATTTTCAACCTGCTGCAGACGGTCGCGAGACCAAAAGCGCTAGTGAAATGGCCCAAGACACAAAAGTATGCGCCATAATCCATCACTTGACACCAGAAAGCCGACGAATCGCTCCCCGAGTCGAGAAACTGACCAGAAAGATCGTAAAGAAAGAGAACTCCGTAGTCTTCAACGACACATGTCTAATATATATATATATATATATATATATATATATATATATAGTCTCGGAATTTTCTCAACCATTAAAACTATATTAAAAAAAAAGAAAAAAAAACTTTCAGTGGAATATCACTCGTGTAAGTCAATTTTTTTTTTACAATTATTATATTAGTTTGTTTCTAACACTATTTAAAGGGATCATCAGTTGTTTACCATGAAAAATTGTTTCGGGAATTTAAAAACAAGACAGTATTTAATTTCATGGTTTCCCAGCAGAGTTGATCAGACCTCACTTCCTTTAAAATACATATATATAGGGGATCGTATATGGGAACTCAAGGATGAGGGAACACCTTTTACCATAAGTTGGAAATTAATTGAAAGGCGAAAACGATATTCCCCAATATCAGGCCGCTGTGCACTTTGCGATGCTGAAAAAATATAACATCTTGTGAACCATCAATAACCCTAACATTATATGCCTAAACAAAAAAGGGGAGATATATAAGGGCTGTATTCACAAGAGAAAAGCACTTCTGATAAATTGGGCAGAACAAAATACATAGGTCATAACCGCAGAGTACCCAGAATACAGACTTTTAGGATTTTGGATTTCACGATGATGGATTCGGCTTCCGAATTTCGGATTGAACTGTATGGTATCCCGACTTTTGCCCTGAACTTGATTTCTATTATTGCATGTTTTAATTATGGATTGTTTTTTTTTATATTTATGTATATAACTGTTTTTAAATTTAAAATTCTAATTTAAAATTTCTAATATGGAATACCCCATATCCCCATTTTTCCTTCTCTTGATATTTATCTGTTATTTTTATTTTTACACACTTTTGTTATGGTTTATTTTATCAAACAGCGTATTTATTTCATCTTTATTTTTCTTCATTTTTCTTTATTTTTCTCTTTTTTTCTTCATTATTTTTCTATATTTATTTTTCTTCATTATTCTTTTTCATCTTTCTTTATTCCCCCCCCTTTATAATTTGTACCTTAATTGTTTATGATTAGTACCCTTACGACCTCATAAATTTATCAATGGTGTGAATACAATTTATTTAATTATAAGTTTTATTTTTAATGATTTATTATTTAATATTTTTAGTAATATATTATCACTTTAACATATTATTTCAATATAATTTTTAACTTAAAATAACTTTATTTTTATTTTTAACGTTATCTCCATTTACTTTCGATAACATATATAGCGTCTCTATTAGTTAAATTTGAATACTTTCCATAACGGGCTACGTAATTCCACGCACGTGACAATTTAAACCTGCTAGGTTCCCATCTGTCCAACAGTTAACGTTATTCCCATTTGATTTCTTGCTTTTTCGATGTACAGCGTCGCTGTTGTTTTGATCTGAAACTTTTCCATAACTGACCACGTATATTCCACGCACGTGACAATTTTAAATCTGAAAGTGTTCCATCTTTCCAACGGGCAAAATTTTAAATTCCTGGCGGTTGTTCTCACTCATTAAGCTATACGACTCCGCTGATGAAGGTCCGATTTTCTCGGGTCTGAAACCTTGGTCCGGATGTTGTAGTAACACTTTATTTAATATATATATATATATATATATATATATATATATATATATATAATCTAACTAAGTTTCATATCAACAGCAAAGTTCAGTACTGTTCTGACAATATAGCATTTTTACGCTGATGTATTTCTTTTATGTTTAAATCATGTGCGTTATTTTGGGGACCTGTAATTTAACAAAACAAAAAATCGACTGCCTGTCTTTACTTTACCTTCTGAGGGAAGCTATTCAGTCGCCAGATTTTCTAAGGTTGTCGCCGTAACTGTTTACATGCTAATTATTCAATTTATTTTCGTTCATAAAAAAGATTTAATAGAGTAATTCGTGTGAACAATAAGTAGTAATTGTAATTCTTGGGCTGGTTGAGACATGTACACCTTACGATCTTACAGAGTTAAACACTATTAGAAAAGTGTTTTGCCTGTTCTGATCCTATACATACCCTGTTCCATATTTATTAATGTTACCTATTTGTGTTATCAACAGCCTGTTTAATAAATATATTCTAGTAAATAGTATTATATTCTTTCCATCGCTTGCTAGTAGGTGTTTTTCTTATGATCTGATGCATTGTTTAAATAGAAGACACGTGTTCTGAAAACAGCATCCACTTGTAATAATCTGCTTATGCGAAGGTGTTGACCGTTTTAAAAATTGGATATAAAATATAATAGAGAAAAATTGTTCTAGCTCATATGTTGTACTATCCTAATAAGTATATGTTCAAACTATCGGTTATCGTGTGTTACCGTATATTATAGTTACGTTATTGATAACATTCAAAACTATTAAATTCATCATATGTATTTTAGGCAACAAAGTGTGTAATGTGTGCACATATTTTTATTGTAAAATCTACCAAACACTCACAGAAAAATAAAATACAAATCAACTAATGCAAAAAAAATCCATAGCATCTGCATTTTCAATCAGGATTTGAACCCCATTTTTTAACGTCGTGTGCATCACGTGTTATTTTACTAAATATATCCGACATAACACGAATCCCCATCTAGAGGATCTGTTCTGATGTGTATAAATAACAGTTTATAAGTTTAGGAGTTAATTATGTACATAAAAAATAAATAAACCTGTAAACAAATCTAAGCCTCTATTTATCCATGTGTCCTTCTCTCTTAGACGAATTGTTGCCCCCTTATTGTGATTAAAAATAAAATATAATGATAGTAACATTTTAATCTAGAATTGTCATTTGAATTTAAATAACATTTAATTGCAATATTTGTATTCAAGGAAATGTCACAGGGGTGAGATTTAAGTTCAAGTTTTTTACAGAATAATTATATATTTAGGTAATAGTGCTTAATTTATTCCTAATGTCTCTGAGTCAAAAATGGAATGCACATCTTGTAATGTTGACGTCTCTATTCGATGGTTTTTGACCGTATTGTTCTGTCTCAACTCATTTAAAATACTAAAAAAAGACTGGACTTTGGAGAATATTTATTTACTCATATAAACAGCCTATTGTAAAAATGTATCAAACTTTAAGAGTTCTGTGTATTCATAGTAGTCGTTCACTCAACGTTTAGTTTATTTATATGAAACAAAAATAGGCGCACATTTAGACACGTTACGCTTACCACATGTTTTCCAAATGTTTAATCAAATGTAGATTAGCTGAAGTGAAAATCATGTACATAATATTATATAGATATATAAACTTACGACACTTTATAATTATCGTTATAGATGCAAAGAGAGATAGAGAAATAGATAGATAAATAAATATATATATACATATATATATGTATATAGATATATACACTTATATATACACACACGTACATATACAAACACATGTATATGCATATATATATATATATATATATAGAGAGAGAGAGAGAGAGAGAGAGGGAGAGACAGAGATACATACACACCCATATATGTATACATATATATACATGTATATATATATATATATATAAACGCAGCCACCCACACATACATATATATATGTGTATATATATATATATATATATATATATATATATACGTAAGCTTACATTCACGCATTCACACACGCACACACACACACACACACACATATATATATATATATATATATATATATATATATATATATATATATGTATGGGTGTGGGGGTGTGTTTGTGAGGATGCGTGAATGTAAGCTTACGTATCCGGTTTTTAACTGAAATATTGCGTTCAATACGTACGAAAATAGCTACGTGTTTCATCTTATTATTCCCTCCACTTTCTATTCCTGTCATTGTTTCCGATATTGTTTCATATTCGAGTTGATTTGTCTGGCCGGAATAACAAATAAGTGAATAAAAACGCACGGAAAACAATCAGAGTGTCCACTCCATCACAAAGAAAACAAACGAGACGTTCATTTTAGGACATTGATTGTTTATATACAACGTTTTACTTTTCACTGATATGGAAGGGAAGATATGAGACTTAGTCACGCAAACGCTGTTCTTATCAGCAAGTTTTATGACTATACTTGATGTCTCAGCTTTAGGTGTCATGAGATAAGATATTTTACTGCTCGAAAATTGATAACTACAATACCGGGCTTTACATCTTCACGTGTTACATATGAGATACAATAATATGTGAGACTAAGGTATTATTAAAATATCAATAAATATCCACACACGCGCATTACATATGCGTGTATTCATTGATACACGTAATATATATATATATATATATATATATATATATATATATATATACATATATTAGTCAGGCTCATTTTTTATTCCAATAACTATTATTTTTAAATTTTACTAGTTTTATTTGTATGTTTTCACATTTCTAAACAAACATATTATTTCTGTGAGATATAGTGTTACGGTCCGTTTCATTTGCCGTGAGTCAAATACAATTTTTATGTAATTATCGTCTTTGCAACACTACAACATCATCAGAAAAATCCACAAAGAGTTAATCGTAAACAGCTATTGGATTGAAGTGTCTTGAAAAAACCTACACTATACATTATTTCATTTTTGAGTGAAACAAAACAAAAACAAAACTAATAAAAGAGCAAATTCACATGTGGGAAAACTCACTAGTACGCCATTTGGAATGTTTCAGTTCAGAGCTAGTACATACTAATTATATATATATATATATATATATATATATATATATATATATATATATATATATATACTGAGTGATTATATACTGGGTCGTGCCCGGGTCTATTTGAAATTATAATTGATACACTTATGATAGTAGAAGTGTGTTACCTAGCTATACGCAAAGTTCTGAATACGTTTTGCATCTATCTCGAGCATCTACTATCTGTGAGTTGCTTTTTTCACACAAACATATACACTAATGCCCCCTTTTCTTTACGTTCTAAATCATGGTGGCTGTAGTGTTAAAGCATTAGTTTGCAGAGTGGACACTGATTTTGTACTGGGTTCCTGCGTGGTCACCGTCTTTATTTGTTACGCTTGGAACGTCGGCGTCGTTCGGTTTAAATAAGTTTATATGTATTCAATAAAACACATATTAGGAGTAGCCCTTTTATGAAACGAAAGTTGAGCAGTCTACGGGGAGGAAAATAAAGTGTTACCTTCCTGTTAACGTCGGCATATGGGTGTTAACTAAAGTAAATAGTAATTTAATAATTATATGTATATATATATATATATATATATATATATATATATATATAAATATATATATACATATATATATATATATATATATATATATATATATATATATATATACATGTCATAATTCTTGTTCTACTACAGATGCATGTTAAATTCTTTAAATTATATACTTCTGAAGACAAAAGAAAACAGAGCTGGTATGTTAAAGCTGAACACTAATTGTTAAGTCAGCCCCTAATCGAATGTTTTGATCAGAGATTTTGTATTTTCCAAATTACTTTTAATTTTTAAGTTCTAAGAAAAAAAATGGCAGAATACTGAAACCTGGTAGAGTTGCTTCTATTTATCAGACAAAAGTATAACCACTAAATAATAGATCCTTATGTAAAAAGGAAAGAAGAGTATGCTAACATTAAGATGAGAATACGTACATTAGTATTTAATTTACAACGGCACCTTCTCGTAGCCCGTAAAGATGTTACAAAATAGTTCTGTTTCATGCGCTTTTAAGAAAGTTGTATATTAGTTGTAAAATAACCAATGTAAATAAGGAAACGGCTTAATGCATACACATAGAGCATAATTACTGAGGATGTGTATCATAGTGACATGTTTTAACAACGTAATACACAATCTTATTAAATTCATAGATGAAGTGTTTATAACACAAAAGATAGCTTCACATCTTTATGTTCAACTTTTCCAGCTCTCCGTAATATTAAATATAAATATAGACGATAGACAACTCTTTCTTATTTTTAAAAATAAATACAGATTATTTCCGACGATGAGGGTTAATCGTATGAATGGTTGAATTCTGCATAGTATGAGAAGATTTAAATGTAGAGGGATCAACACCTTTTGATCTATTATGGGGACTCGTATAAACCTTTATTTTTTAACATCATATTTTAAGACGATTATGGTGTAATTTTCAAAGATGCCAGTCCTATCTGATGGGTTCAAGAATTGGACTATTTTTGAAAGAAACTCTCTTTACAGACATTATGTTTGAAGAAGAAGAACAGTTTTCTTCAGTTTTTGTAGGAATACGAGCACTTGCAATCAATGGCTAAGTCAAGTATTTTAGCTAAAAACAATAACATAAAACAGAAGAACTAGCTACGAATCTTCTGTTAAAATTGACCTAATATAACTATATTGCAAAGTGTATGTTTTACTTTTCAAATGCGAGTGTTCCGCGCAGTACTTTTCAGATGTTGCAAGACTACTTCATCTTAGAAAGGATGTGACTAATACATATCTAATAGATGGCATTAGTAGTTTTGGTTTTGAGCGGTTGATTTATCTTGAGCCATAGTGAAACCGAGGAGGTCATCAAATCAATGATTTTCCTGAATCAGAAGGCCCCACATAACAACTAGTAGAGACATACGCATGTGAGCTTTCATATGAAAACAGTTATGTATTATTTTAGATGTATTAAACGTTACTATACATTTTTTCACATTGCACTACCTGCTCTAAGAGTATCATCAAGATGTTAATCATACATCGTCTTTGTAATGGTGTCCTTGCTGTGACGTTTAGATATATGTACACACTCGTCTCAGAATATGTTTTCAACGGTAACTTATGATGATTAATACCACGGTGCCTAATAGATCACCGAGACAAGTAATCATTGAGACTAGGTGTTTCCGACTTCTACCGATAAACACTCATTTCTATGAACCTACAAGTAAGCCTATGCGAGATTACATCAATCACGACAGCGATAGATCTAAGATGTTTCAATCTGTATTGGTAGTCACCAAGTTCATTGTATTTTCTGAGATAATTTATTTATTGATAACAAATTCACAGCCCTTTCTTACGTTCTACTGGAGACTGATCGCTGTGTATGAGATGAAGATGGCTGGACATTGTAAAATAATTCTAAAAGTGTGTATACTGCTTTGTTTATTGTATAGATCATTTTCAGCTTCAATTTTATTTCAATAGAATTAATGAAGCTTCATGTGAACATTAAAAAAGTGTATCTTAAATGGTAATACAATAATATTATATATATATACATATATATATATATATATATATATATATATATATATATATATATATATATATTAATACTTCATGTATCCACATAAAATATTTCAGGAGATATAATTTTGTATGTGTCAGTTTTCAGTATTTACTTCAACAGTGCTCGATACGTAAGTAGATCTAGGTTGTAAGCAATGAAGATATATATGGAAATAAAGCTACACAGAGGCTCCCGTGTTTCATCCCCGGGGGAATCGTCAGGCTAAATGCATTTAGCCTGACGATTCCCCCCGGGGATGAAACATGGGAGCCTCTGTGTAGCTTGATTGCCATATATATTTCCATTGCTTACTATATATATGTATATAAATATATATAATTATATTTGTTATTGTTTATTATCTATGTGCGTATACGTTTCGTCCTTTTTCAATCGGGACTCATCAGCATAGAGATATGACTATTCACTACCGGTCATGCGAATTGAAACCCGGGATTACATGTATTTTTCAACTCACGACATCTTTAACAACTAGGCCAATTGTAAACAGCGAGTCAACGATGATAATTTTAATACGTTATCGGCGGGCTTAACGACCACAGTGCTCTAGTTCTTTTTAAAGGAACGAACGATGCATTATGAAGCTAGTGACGTCAAGCTGAGTTAATATTACCATCACAGTGCTCTACTTTTTCGAGGAGCGACTGATAATAATATTTGTTATTGTTTATTATCTATGTACGTTTACGTTTCGTCCTTTTTCAATGTGTGTGTGTATGTATCGCTCACCTATTCACAAGACTCAAGATTAGACGACACGCATACGGGCGCACACACGCACGCAGACGCGACTTCATTCTTGGAGACGACAAAAGCAATAAAAAGTAATAAATTTCAAAAGTAATTCTGCGAACTCTAGGGGGCTGGGATGACCGATGGGTCATGTATGTGTAACACGCACTTAACCAAGAGAAGCAGGAAAAATGCCAAATAAAAAATAAAAAATAAAAGATACCCACACACCCGCAAACACACGCATGCACAAAAACAATAACACATTTCCTCAAATGAAACAACATTCTCTCAAATCGAAAGACATTTCCTCAAATGGATTTTCATATCTGATGAAAGCGGACCACCGCTTGAAACGCGTTATATAAAATTATAAAATGGTAAAACAACAAAATAATAAATAAATGTTGAAAAACACATTCTACAAATGTTGGTAGCCTTACTCCTTTACATATATATATATATATATATATATATATATATTTATATATACATATATATGTATATATATACATATACATATATATATATATACATATATATATACATATACACACATATATATATATATATATATATATATATATATATATTTATATATATTTCTTTCGTTTACATATTTTCTAGTTTTTTTTCTTAACTGTGAAAGTTTAGTTGTTTATCTCTGATTTATACAAAAGTAGACTGTTCGGTTAAATGTCTCCATAGTAAGTTGTCTACATGGAACGGATTCCGACTTTAATTTAGTGTTATCTCTTGAAGGTGACCGGTTTACAGGGTCTACTATCTATCTATCTATCTTCATATATATATATATATATATATATATATATATATATATATATATATATATATATATATATATATGCATATCAATTTTTAAAAAAAAGTACTGTTACAACTCTGACTAGTTTACGGATGCAAGATTTTCTGGCGTGTCATCCATTAAGAAGGAATACTGATGAAAATGATACGCTAATAACTACTTACGTCTTAGGAGCACACCGCTGCGAGATGAAGACATATTTAGACTTGAAAAACAACTATACCGAGAGGTGCTTACTTGAACAGAATACCTTGTTTGCAAACCTAAAATTCATTAACGAGTAGATAAGTGTTGCACCCCTTTCTTTGTCTATTATTAAGGCTCAGATGTGCTGGCGCAGAGACACTTCACCAACACACAGTGCCTAGTCTTGTTTTCTTGCAAAGAAACAAAGCCCGTCTCTCTTATTCTCTATCTCGGCTACTTGTATAAAAGTTGTTTCACTAAGTCTAACCCGACTAGTATGGGTCGATCTTATTCTTGCTGCTGTTGCCGAATGGTAGTTTATTTGCCTTTACTCTTATGTACAGCTACGGGTGGGGTATCTGTCAACAGTTGTATTATTTCGTGAGGAAACTGTTGCGCATAAAAAAGGACCGTATATTAATCGTCAGTAATTTTCCTGAGGACACACCTTTGCACAGATCTAGTTGAGACTAAGGCTCTTGTTGTGTCAGATTATAGTAACCAAACAAGAACCGCATTTGCCTTCCTAAGTCTATCTGATATAATGATGACAGTGCAAAGGAAAATAACCACACCTAAACCAGACACTCGCCAAAAACATATTCGCCTCAGCCCTTGAAGTAAGCATACACAAATAACTGGGAGCTTAGAACCAACAACAATAACGATGAAACATATCTCATAGTAAACTTCCCGGATATTCTAGAATTAAGTCGAAAAAACACTAAAACACTCAAACTCCTCGAACCATATTTACATGACTTACTTCCTCAAACTCTTTCATAATGATTGTAACAAACATATGCAGGGGATAGGAGTTTATGTTCGGACCACCCTCCCTTTAACTAGTGAACATAGGCGAGAATCAGATGATCAAGCGTACATGTTATTTACATTAACCTTACAATACAGCGTCACTCACTCATATTTCATATATCGTTTTCCATTGGCTCAAGATTGTATTCTGCTTAACTTTGTCTCTAAAAAAAATAAAAGAAATCTCACGTAACTCTAGTGCCTAAATACATGTATTTGAGAATTTTTATAAACATCACCGTGGCTGGCTTAGATCATCCAGCTGTACAGACGCAGCTGGTTAAAAGAAAGTATAAATTATGCATAGCACACTTCGTCTATTAGACAGACTGTTTCCCGCCCGTGTGGACAAGCAATACTCACTTCTTCGACTTGTTCTTGAGCTCAGAGTCAGCAATCATCCCGAGGGTTTCACCGCCATTCACATATTACGTAAAGAAATCATGTAAACACTGTTATGATTATGCAAAGACAATGCATACAGCGATGACCAGAAAACGCATTGAGTCACAAAAACAGGGTACTCGCGATTTCTGAGAAATATTCAATAGTGTTGTAAACACTATAAAATAAACAATTCACCCGCTACTCGAACACAATAATGTAATTTGCCCGGCGAATTATGAGGCTAAATTAATTGACCAGCGTGTCAGGTTAAATTGAACTTTGATCTTCGGAAACCACTGTCTCCCAAATTTCTACATCGAATACTGAAGATACATTGATGAGCTGACTATCAACCCATCGAATGATTGGAACAACATAAACGACCATGACACATATAAAGTAAGTGAGTATGATTGTATGCCAGTAATAGTTATTAACAAATGTCTTCCGGAACTGCCTCCTGTCTTCTTCTAACTCTACAACAAAATCTTTACCGCCTTATGCTTCCCTGATAGCCTGTGTGGTACCAGTCTTTAATTCTTGAGATAGAATAGACCCTATAGATTATCGCCGCGTCAGTCTACTTAAGCTCTTCGCTAAAATGTTTGAATCCTTCATGAATTTAGCAATAGTCCCTCACCTTGTTAATGCTACTTTATGACTATCAGTATGGATGTAGGCAAGCACCGTGTACTTCTGATATATTAACAGAAATTTCAAAACGCGTATGCCATACACTAGACAATACAGGGTAAGCTAGGACGGAAGGAAGGTCTACTCATGTAATGTCATTCATATCGTATTACCAGACGTATATTTAATACAATTACCTCTCTCCTATCCCCCAACAAAAAGATCCATTTATATATATATATATATATATATATATATATATATATATATATATATATATATATATACTAGTTTCTCATAGTTGGTAAAACAACGGTTCATCACATCGAGAAATACACGCGGTGTAAATAAAACAAAGAATTATTTCCGTTGAAAAAAATATTCGTATATCTTTTAGCCCGAATTTAATATTCAAGTGGAAGCCAACCACATTTTGTCTGCCAACAAATGCAAAGTTTTCGAATAAATCTGATTTATTTCAGTGACGAAAAAAAAGCAAGAATGTCATCAAATTAGTATGATTTTTATAAGGAAGTTGATGTAAGCGTATATGCCTATGTTATGTTTCTAAACAGAAATGATCAGGGTCTGTTTTATTTTTTATCGATTTTCACCAGTTTCTCTCGTGATTTTACTTGAGGTATCAAATAATTGGGTTTACGATCTTTTCAATATTGTATTTGCATTTCTTTATTTGAATATAAACAATTTCAAGGACTATCATTACTCTGCAGAAAATCAATAAATCGAAGTATTACTTCGGTCACATTTGGCTTTGCTAACATTCTCTGTATGCTGCTATTTTTCTTAACGTTTATGGATGCAGCGTTGTGATACAGGTATATTCACGTAGTGTTAAATAATACTCTACTTTTAAACACCTGTAATGTTTCATTCTACTCTGTCAAAATATTAATAGATACATGAATAAATCCGTTAAATGAAATATTAATAGATAAATAAATAAATTTGTTTACGACATAACGTTTTTTACTGGTACTAATAGGTGTGTATTATTTACTCCTCTCCAGGAGTTAGGCACAAGGCCAATTTTATCCTACTCCCACAAGTAAGATGTGACCCAAGGTCGGACCGGAAAGTGGGGGTTGAACCCACTAATAGGTGTGTATCTCAAGCGATACTGTAGCAAACGCCCGGATGTTGAATGCCCCTAGATATAGATGGTATGTATATTTATATAGATTAAGACACACCGGACCGTTGATAATGTTTATTATATGTATATATATATATATATATATATATATATATATATATATATATACATATATATCTCTATTCGTTTATTTACTTACTTATTACTTTATTTATTTATTAATTACTTTTTATTTATTTATTTATTTTTTTTAAATTTAATATTATCATCATAACTGTGGATTAATTGTTGAAGACTGATAAGGCGTTAGTACATTTATAACGTGTTATCACTATTCTTAAAATTCAAAGTAAAAAATTGTTTATCTTACAATCGTTACAGAGACGATTACGACTCATATTTCATTTTCTTATATATATATATATATATATATATATATATATATATGAGTCACAATGTTTTTGCTCAGCACCATATCCTTAGTATCTCAACACAAAGGTTAAGTAGAAGCATCAACATCGGATACAATATTCAAAAAAAATTCAAAAACATGAAAATATATTACAAAACCCATTTTAAAAACATTTTTAAAATAAAACTTGTAATAGATGATACATGAGGAATATTAGTTCAACCATGTGGTAATATAAATACTACTACTAATACTACTAATTTTAGTAATGTTATTGTTAATGTTTATAGTAAATATTAATAATTATTCTAATAGTCATAGTAATAGTTGTAGTTACAATGTTATTTATATCAAGTGTGGGTATACCAATAAGAACGGTCATAATAATTCTAAAGAATGGAAATAACAATCTATATATTAATACGCTAAGGTGTACGTACGTGTGTCACGCTTCCGGCAAACGCTCTGCGCATGCGTTCCGCATCTAGATTTTGAGAAACATTCAATTAGCCTAATATCTGCAAAATATTTGAAGTATTTCCTTTTAGCGCAACGGTAAGCGACGTAGTATTTTTGTCTTCGGCCCGACTGGTTTATAGTTCGATCCCAACCAACCTCGAAGATTTTTTTTCTACATTTCGAGGGGAAGGGGAAGAAATAATACATTTCTTTTAATCACCTGGTCAAAAAGTACTTTTTTGTGTTGCTTAAAACTTAAAACTGTTTTTTGCTTTTTATTTTGACGTTGGGGGGGGGGGGGGCTCACAATAAAGCAACCGTAACTTACTAACAAATAGAGGGTGCTTTGTTACATTAGAACCCACGTTAACTTTGACCCCGTTTTTTTTTCAATGATGGTTTGAACTATTTTTTTTTAAATTATTATTTGTTTTTAGTTTTTCTTTTGGGGGGGGGGGGGCTTTTTTAATAGTTTGAACTATAAAAAAATTGGGGAATGTGGCGTGGGGCTTTTTTAACTTTTAAAACGAAATTATTTACGTTTTATATTACACCAAGGGTTAGCAACCGGCACAAGTAATCACATTTCTGGAATGTATTATGTTTTCTATTGCGTCTAGCGCTGTTGCTCTAAGATTATTATAAACGGAAAGTAAAATGAAATATTTTGGGGAAATTAAGGCATTTCACATTAAACAATAACGTTTATGCAGTTTTTTGTATCGTTGAAACACTTGTACGACTGGAGAGAGAGAAATAGAGAGAGAGAGAGAGAGAGAGAGAGAACTGAACTATTTTCACTTTCCAAATCAATTGCTTTATTTAAGTACATTGTGAGAATCCGTGAAATTAAAACGGCATTTAAATCAAAGGTATGTTATAAGAAATCTTCTTTTCAGATATTAAACACCTTTACTCAAAGGCTATTACCCAAAAGATTTTGAGGTGTCATAGATCCGAAAAGGAAATGCAAATCTAAAACAAGCCAATATCTATTCTTTAAATATATTTTGAATATGTTTGAATAAAACTAATGTTTTGACACAAAATTACTTTCAGATACTCAGCTTGATTACCAAAATTATATCACACTGAGGTCTGCTCAGTAAAAACATCTAAACGGAATAAACTCTCAAACGCACACTTGCTGCAGGTACATATACATTTGTACGAGTTTAAATCGTTGGACTGTAAAAGTATGTCCTGTGTACATTTTTTAATTCCAATAAAATGTATTCTACATCCGCATAATTTAATCTAACCACAGTTTCCAATTTCTTACAGCTGTTTTTCTGCTTACTCCATCTACCATATGATGGAAGAGAGAAGAAGACAACAAAGAGAGGCAGCCAAAGAACGACGAAGAAGGAGGCGAGAACGATTACGAGAAGAAGAAAGAGATGAGCTCCGGCACGCCAACAGTGTAAGAGTCCAGCAAAGAAGACAGAACATGAATGCTGAACTGAGAGCTGAGTACGTCAACAATATGAGAATCAGAGCTGAACAGAGGAGAAATGGCATGAATGCTGAACAGAGGGCTGAGTACCTTAGCAATATGAGACTCAGAGCTGAACAGAGGAGAAATAACATGAATGCAGACCAGAGGGCTGAATACCTTGAAAATAAGAGGAACCCAGTGTGGCAACAAAGAAATAACTATGTAGATAATCATGAACATGTGGTTTACGTTGGTGCAATGAATGTTGTGTGTCGATATTGTAGGGCGTTGAGATTTCGTCATGAGGCACTAAATTGTTGTCATAATGGAAAAGTGTCAATTACTGATCTACAAGAATATCCTGATAACCTAAGGCTATTGTTTGATATTAACAATCAGGAAGGAGTGAATTTCAGAAATAACATAAGAAACTATAATTCGGCTTTTGCATTTGCTTCTTTTGGGGCAAATATCAAACCTTCTCCAGGAAATGGGCCTTATTGCTTTCGACTGCAAGGTCAGACATACCACTATGCCAGCACTCTTCATCCAAATGAAACTGAGCAGAGAATATATGGCCAGCTCTATATCATTGACACTGATGAAGCAAATAATATACGTGTAAACTCCAATGCAAATGTAAATTGCTTACATTCTGTATTCGAACAAATATCAATTGTAATGAATAATAATCCCTATGCAGCAGTACATACGAATATGAGAACAATAGAGATTGAAGAGGAAGAAAGAACTTTAATGGGAAATTTTCCTCCTAGACAAGTTACTATGCAATGCATTGCAGGTCCCGATGTAAGAAGATTCAATGCTCCTACTAATAATGAAGTTGCTGCAATATTTTTGAGTGAAGATGGAGCCCCACCAACCCAGCGTGATATTGTTGTATAGCCTATAGGAGAACAAAAAGTACGAATACCATACATTTCCTGTCATTTAGATCCAACGGTGTATCCTTTACTTTTTCCACATGGCGAGCAACGATGGAATATTAATATACCTCATGTGCAGCACCGTCAGACAAGAATTCGTAACAAAGTTACTATGCAACAATTCTACAATCATCGCTTGGCTATAAGAGAAAATTTCAGTGCCCTTCATCGTGCAGGGAAACTATTGCAGCAATACATTGTAGATGCATATGTTAAAGTAGAAGGCTGTCGGTTAAAATTTGTTGAAAATAACCAAGCACAGTTAAGAGTTGCCATGTACACCGGCCTTATGGACCACTTAGAAAGAAATGGTCAAGATGGTGATGCTGGGATTCCAGTAATTTTACCCTCAACATTCAGTGGGAGCCCGCGAAATATGCAACAGTCGTATCAGGATGCTATGGCTATAGTTGCCAAATATGGAAAGCCCGACTTATTTTTAACATACACCTGCACTCCAACATGTTGGGAGATTACAGAAAACCTTGGTCTTTTTGGAACAGCTCAATACAGGCCAGATTTGGTAGTGCGCGTTTTCAAGATGCATCTCAATGAATTGATGATAGACATTACAGAAAGGCACGTACTTGGCGTACCAGTTGCGCATATACATGTGATTGAGTTCCAAAAAAGAGGACTTGCACATTGTCATATGCTCATTATGCTGCGTTCAGAAGATAAAATTAGAACAAAAGAGCAAATTGATGACATTGTTTCTGCAGAGATTCCGCCCCTAGATGAGCCAGAGTTGAGGGAATTGGTTCGCATACTTATGATACATGGCCCGTGTGGAGTATTGAATCCTAATTCTGTTTGTATGACTGATGGACACTGTCAGAAACAATTCCCTAAACATTTTCAAAATGAGACCATCCCCACAATTTCAGGGTATCCTGCTTATAGAAGAAGAAACCATGGAGATACAGTACAAGTGGGCAAACATCAAGTGGATAACAGATTTGTAGTGCCGTTTAACAAATATCTGTTGAAAAAATATCGCGCACACATTAACGTTGAGGTTTGCTCTTCTGTAAAAAGTGTCAAATATCTTTTTAAATATATTTACAAGGGACACGATTGTGCAATGATGGAAATTAGAAATGACATTGCAGATAACAATGAACCAGCGGTTGCTCAGGAATATAATGAAATACGACAATACTTATCGTGCAGATATGTATCTTCACCTGAAGCTTTCTGGCGACTGTCAGAGTTCAAAATGCACGGGCAGTCGCACACAGTGTATCGTTTGGTATTACATTTACCGGATGAGCAGCAAGTCTACTACAGAGCAGGAGTGCAACAACAAGCAGCCGCACGAGCACAAGAGCGCCATACGCATTTAACCGCCTGGTTCCATTTAAACCAAATCGACGAAAATGCTAGAAACTATCTATATTGTGAGATCCCTGAGCACTATGTGTTCAACAAACAGAATACTAAATGGACCCGTAGAGTGCGCTACAATAATATTGTAACCAGAATGTACTCAGCAAGTACTCGAAATGCTGAAAAATGTTATTTGCGAATGTTACTCCTTCATATTCCTGGGGCAACTTCTTTCACTTCTTTGAGAACAATTGAAGGAGAAGAATTACATACTTTTAAAGAAGCTTGCATAAAATTGAGGCTTCTGGATAGTGACAATGAACTCCAAGAAACTCTTTCAGAAGCAGCTACATATCAAATGCCACGACAACTGCTAAATATGTTTGCTATGATTTGTCTCTTCAATCAACCACTTAATACATTGAAGTTATGGGATGACAATAAGCATTTCATGATTGAGGATCTTTTGCAAAACAATGACAACCACACTTCAGAGAATATTGCCCTGCATTTGATGGATGCTATCTTTAGAGAAAGTGGCATGAATTGTGCAATATTAGGCCTTCCGGAACCAGTAGGGCAGTTCCCTATAAATGAAAATGGTGCTCAAAACCATATCTTTGATCCAAATTTATTCAACAATGAACAAAGAGAAGTGTTTGATGCTATCATTGATGTAGCAGCAGTAGAGAGAGGAGAAAATATTCATCGTTTATTTTATCTCGACGCACCAGACGGATCAGGAAAAACTTTCATGTTCAATGTGATCTATGATTATCTCATTGCTAGAAATATTGAAACGGCCACTGCTGCATGGACGGGGATTGCTGCAACGCTTTTAAAAGGTGGAAAGACTCTCCATAGCATATTCAAGTTGCCAGTTCCTCTAAGTGAGACAAGTGTAGGCAATGCCCCATCAAACTCTGAACAAGCTAACATGTTAAAAAATGTAAAAGCCTTCATAATTGATGAAGCTTCAATGATACCAGCCTATGCCTTAGCTGCTATTGATAAGTGTTTACGAGACATCATGAATACAGATAGCTTATTTGGTGGAAAAATAATCTTACTTGGAGGAGATTTTAGACAAGTTCTCCCAGTTGTTCCCAGAGCTCCACCAACAGCTGTATTCGATGTTTGTCTTAAACGCTCTTATTTATGGCACCAATTTCGTCAGATGAAACTCACAAAAAACATGAGAGCAAATGCAGATCAACAAGAGTTTTCACGATGGCTACTGCAACTAGGAAATGGCTTAATTGACAGCAGTTTAGACAATGTTGCAGCTGATACTATTGACATTCCTGCAGCATGTATATCCAACAATTCTTTGGTATCTGAAATATTTGACAACTGTACAGCTGAAGAAATGAGAGACAGAGTGATATTATCGCCTAAGAATTCATATTGCTTAAGTGTGAATGAGGAGGTTTTAAGTAGATTGCCCACAGATTCTAGAACATATTTAAGTACGGACTCTGTATCTTGTGATACTGAGGAAGAAGGCCAGAATTATCCCATGGAGTTTATTAATTCACTTACACCTTCTGGCATGCCACCACATCGGCTTAATCTCAAAGTTGGATCGATTGTTATGTTGCTCAGAAACCTCGCTATTTCACAAGGCTTATGTAATGGAACTCGCTTGGAAGTTGTACAACTACACGACAACTGCATTGAAGCTATGATAATAAGCGGTTCACATTCCCATGAGAAAGTGCTGATACCGAGAATCAAACTTACTCCAAGTGATGCACACTTACCCTTCACTCTCCATCGGACTCAATTCCCAGTGCGCCTATCATATTCCATGACAATCAATAAGGCACAGGGACAAACATTTGACAGAGTTGGCATTTATTTGCCACAGCCATGCTTTACTCATGGGCAGCTCTATGTTGCATTTTCAAGAGCAAGAGCAATGAACAGTGTGAAAATTCGGATAAACTCTCAGAATGATTATACTCATGGCAGCAAAAAGGGAATTTTTTTTTCACTAGAAATATTGTCTATAAAGAAATTTTATGAGTTATGTTAAAGATAGCATACAGGAAACATTGGCAATGTAAACTTTTATTTCCTTTTCCTATTGTGATTTTCTTTAACTTTTATTGTGTTATAGGTATATTACAGATTATTTTATGTATATATATATTTCACTATATCAGGAAAAACATAACAAATAAGTTGACAACAACTGATACATGTTTACATCATTTACCTACTTATTATTTACCTCATATAAGATGTGAAGTGTGATTTATTAAACTTTAATTTTTGTGCATACAAGCCTATACTACTTATACTGTGAAATATTTCACTTTCCAAACCAATTGCTGTATTTAAGCATATTGTGAGAAACTGTGAAATTTTCACGAGTTCTGCAATCTCTTCTATATATTAATAGGCGAGCGTCTATCTGTGTCACGCTCTGACATAAATTCAAAATAAAAAACTTGACGCCGAAACTGTGAATTGAAACCGCGAACTTAAGGTCTGCAGTCTTAGACATCAACGACTGAGATAATTGACTGAACTTATGAAACTCTTTCCAATTAACTCAATTAAAACATTCAATGAACCCGCTCACTAGCTATTGGTTGATTGTTGGAGGTGGAGACGACATTGTGAGAAGGTAGCAGGTGGGGGCATCGCTATTGTTTATTTTTATTTCGGTTAACACTTATACTCCGATTCTTTTGTACAATATGGGCGCTTCTCTAAATTGACAATTCTTTTTACAATAGGGGCGCGGCAGCGTTTCGATTAAACTTTTGCTTTTTTTGTACAATAGGGGCGTGCTTCTTTGTACGATAGGGGTGCAGCAGCCGAGGTGAAATAGACAATCATACAGATTAATCTAGATTACACCGTGGAATATCCACGGGTCCTGCTAGTAATATTAATTATAATAATATGATATAAACTTGATAAATAAACCCATCTCTACGCCCAGGAAATATGATAGTAATACTTATAAGGAAACCAATAATAAAGATGATGATCATACTTGAGCAAAACATGTCACAAGTGATAAACAAATCAAAACTTTAACTGATACGTATAGAATCGATAACATCTATATTAGATGTGAACTTAAAATATAATATCCGGGTATAAGAAACACTAATAGCGATAGTGACTAATCACTAGTGACCGTCACTAAAGCGGGTTTATGCTGGAATTACTTTTAATAATAAACATAGTTAGTCAGAAAGACACCAGATAAAAGTTTCCATAAGGTTAACATAAATATAAAAGTGCACTAATGTTTGTCAAACATTATAGAAACGAAATACAATTTAAGAGCTAACTACATTAGTCGAACGTATCACATATCGTCAATAGACATTTTAACAAAGGTGGTCATTAAACAAAAAATAAGAATGGATAGGCTCAATTAAATGTCCAGTTTCAAATGATATTATTCAATAAGTGTAGCTGGTCTATTTTTGTGGAAGTGGTTCCAGTCTTCGAAAGGGCTACCTTTAATAAATAGTACCTTCGCGGTGATACTCCTAATAATTTTAAGTGAAATAAACACTTACTCTACAAAGTAAGCTGTTAGATTAGTATCGAAATAATGGTCAATAAACAACCCGTCATCAATTTTATGATTTTTCTCGGTGATGGAAGCGTTTAAATTATGAGTCAACGTCAACGTGTAGAGTAAAGAGAGGTATAGTAAACGAGTTGCCAAATCGACACACAACCAGAGAATAAGGGTCATTATTATGGATCGAAAGTATACGGCAGATATGTGTACTTGAGGAACGATTATCCGTCAGATCGCATCAGAGATTATGGAGTTGTGTAGTTGTGTAAATAGAGGTTTACGCCCTGAAGGCTGAAGGGTGGGGGGCAGGAATAACACATCTCATATTGTAACTTAAAACCCGGCTGATGCGTTGTTGCTTCATGGTTAACACTACCATTAATCTAATTTTAATCCAGAAAATAATAAGGCCAAAGATAAGTAGAGTATAGATTCAGTCATACATGTGTTCATGTGATATATTTAAATATAACACTATTCCGTTTATGAGAGTACTAATCAGGAGATAAGCGGAGGTGTTTACCTGAGTGTTCTTAGTCAAGAAATGACCACATACGCCTTATGAGATATGGATTTAAAATGACACATGGTCATCCACGCATAGGTACATACAGGCTTATGTTTCTGAAGTGACCCCATAACATTAAAATAATTAACTTAAATTATATTCCAAAGTAAATAGCTATAACTATCGTATCAATAATTAAGGAGTATAATCGAATATTAATACAATAACCTAATATGAATACCCTACCGGAGCATCACGCATACCGATTACCACCCTGTCCGTTCCCACTGGCGTAGCTAGGTGGGGGGGGCGAGGGGGGCGGGCCGCCCCGGGCGGCACACCTGAGGGGGCGGCATTTTGAGAGGGTAAAAATAGAAAGTAGAGAAAAAAATTTTAAAAAACAAAAGTTAACAAAAAATATGAAATTTTATACTATAATTTTATATAATAATAAATTTAAATGAGAACATTTGAAAACCTGAAAATGTTATGAAATGATAAAATCATTTTTATTTACTTTTTTGTCGTTGTAGTTAAAGTCCGAATTTTCGCCAAATAACATGGATGTATCAAGGAGAGAATAGTCCGATGTAGTTTTCTTTTCTTTGTCTTCATAATGTTATTATTAAGAGGGCGAGCCCTCCGAAGAGAAAAAAACGTCTTGTATCGGTGCTTTTTTAAATCCGTGTGTGTAATCGCTCGGTTTTCAGAAATTTGTTGTTGTTAATAACGTTTCAACTCTTTTAAAAATAGTTTTAATATATTTTAAACAAATGTATTCATGAATGGCAAATAAGGCTATAAATTTATTTTTTGTGAGAGAACTGTCGCAAGGCATCAAGTCGGTTGAAAATTTACAAACAGATTTTTCGCGCCTTTTTTTCGGCAAAGTTATCAATGACTCTATCAAAATTCACTTCCTCGACAAGTTCCCTCTCTATTGAGAGGATTGCCAAGTCTGTAAGTCTTGTCTGGCTCATAGCTGATCTAAGGTAGTTTTTTATGAGCTTCAGTTTTGAGAAAGAGCGCTCACAGCTAGCAACGCTAATAGCTCTGGTGAGGAAAATTCTCAGCAAGATCACAATATTAGGGACGGAATCCCCAAGTTGGTATCTGTATAAAGTTCAAAAGTTCAAGAGGTCCATCGATTTTGTCTTTTTCTGAAGCTTTTACAACATACTGTAACCTCTTCTTTTCAGCAAAGAATTTCTCTTTTTCTATATCTTCGTCAAATCCACCAAGCTGACAATCATAATTATCATCAAGCAGATTTGACGGTATAAGAAAAGCGTATTTATTTGCAAGATTGTTAACTTGTTGAAATCTGCAAGATATTTCTTCAGTCAATCTGTCTATGACAGACAGCATTTCCCGTCTCAACTTAGTATCAAAACTCAGCGCTGCATCAGTCAATCCTTCACCATCCATTCGTTTCTTTTTGCGAATACGACGCTCCATGCTTATCCCCATTTCAGAGCAGAGTGTTTTTGACTCGACTATTGCAGTGTCCACTATCTTTTCTCTATTCTGAAGAAGGAAATCTTTCAACGCCGTCAGCCTGACAGAACTTTGTTGCAGATCCAGCCCTTTTTTTTAAAAGATATTTCTGGGCATCATTGATTTCTGGGAGAATAGTTTTCCAAAGGTTCAGAAATAAAAGAAACGGAAACGATAGTACCGAGTTGAGAATTAAAGATGCATCTTATCTTGTGGTTGCATTTTCTCCTTCTTCTGTGAGCTGTTCCAGGGCAATGACGACTTCCAATATTGTTTTTATCACAACATCTACAGCATCTGCTCGACTACTCCATCTAGTATCCACAGTCCGTTTGATACTTAGACCGGTCAACTGAATCAAAATGTCCCAGCGATGTGTAGATGCAGAAAAGAACGAGAATAACCGGTCCAGTGTGCCAAAAAATGTAACAGAGTGAACCGCTACTGAAGCTGCATGTACACAAGCTTTCATATAAATTTTTATCGAATAGGTGCGAAAAGAAAGTTGGATATTTGGGTGTATATACACCGACATCAAAGAAGAAATAACATTAGATGCGAAAGTTTGAATTCATTAATTTTATTACTGTCCAAACGTTTGTTTTTGTAGCATACTTTTTATAACTCCTTGTAAACTTTACAATTGCTAGCTGGGGGATCGGACAAAATCACCCCGGGCCACCCACCATCTACTTAAAACAAAAGGAAAACAGATAAAATCTCAAATGAATAAAACATATTAAAAATCAGTTTTCATATTTTAATTTTAATTTAATTGAATTTAGGAAAATTAGATACCGTAGAACTAATTTTCGCAAGGTATGAAAATTAAGAATAATGTTAACTTAATAATAATGAACCAGTTTTCCTACCTAGCAAAAGATTTTCCATGGACGAATTATCCATGGGCGAATTATCCATGGACGAATTTTCCGGGCACCCAAATGCCGGGGGGGGGGCAAATTTTACTACCGCCCCGGGCGGCAAAAGGTCTAGCTACGCCACTGCCCGTTCCCCATCTCACGCCAATCCACCCTAACCCTAACCATCCTTGCACAAAATATATATACTTAGGTTTTGTTGTACGTTAGAATATATATATATATATATATATATATATATATATATATATATATATATATATAGGTTTTCCCTTTTTAACTAAAAAATAGTCTTTAAACGTGTATTTGTTTACATAATTAAAACAGGAAATGTATATTTTTGGCCTAACTCTAATTGTCTTACGTAACAATATTAGTCACTTTGCAATCGCTCCCATGGATCATAGTAAAGCTAAACACAGTAAATGCCCAGAACTGTTACAAGAGTGTGCGGAATTTTTATAGGAACTCATGAGACTTCAAGCTTACAAAATATCGTAACAGTTTAACTAGTAGACGAATTATTCACCTGAATGCAGGCTAAGTCTACTCTTTAAAAAAAGTATTTAATGCATGGATGGAAGAACATATAAAAAGTACATCCTATTATTATCAGTAGAAGCAGTCGTGTTCAACGGAAAGTCCATGTATTGTCAGCCAAGTGTCATATGACTACTCAAATGACAAAAAAACTTAGATGATATTGCCAACATATTTGTTTCACGGAAAGAAAAGATAGCAATTATACTTTTGCTTTACAAAAATAGAATTACTTAAAAGTATACCTTAACTTTTGTACAACATCAGCTTTCATTGATTTACAAGTTAATGTTACCGCACAAACGTTGTATATATTCAAACCAAAATAATGGGGTTATATTTGAGAAATATGTATTCATGAAAAGATGATCCTTCTGCTAAGAGATGCAACTTCCAATGAAGTTATTGGTCTTCGACTTTTGAACTCCCCGACACAAAAATACCCATCTTAAAAAATAAATCGGCGCACATGTTTTTCCAAATTATAAAAATTTGTTTTTTTATTCTCAAAGACGTTGCTCCATCCCTATCGATATATTAGTTCCCTTATAAGAATATTATCTGTATCAAGCCAAATTGTTGGTATGTTATATTTTCCTAGTTTCGATAGTTTCAATATTTTTCGAAATAAATATCATCCGTTTATCCCGAGATTTTTAATTCTTTTGTTAAACAATATCGTGTTCACTGATGTTTTCTCAGTCTGTATTCTTTGAGATCCAACGCGAAGATCGTAAACTAATACCCACTTATTACTGTATATTTATTTTTATTGAAATCCGGAAAAAAATGTTTTATAATAGCCTGTCAGTAAGTTAGGTAAGTATTAACCATTTTGAAAGCATATTAAATAGACGTTCACATTTGCAAACTAAATCTCTAAAATAAATATTCCAACAAGTATTTTTTTTATTTACATACTTTAGTAAGATGTATAAAATGGTTTAATATCAGTTAATATTTCAGATAAATTTATAATGAAGAACTCTTTCTATTTGCGAGTTCGATTTGATCATTGATTTAGAGTGAATCATATGAAGAAAAATATTTCCTTAGAAGTCAATCGTAATAAGTATACAACCAAATATAATTTTAAGTGAACACTTTACGATCGGCAATGAAAACATAATATGATACACTCATCATTGAGTCTGTGAAAATAACAGTGTGAACTATTATAATGATCAACTAACAGAAAATTCAATTAACCAACTGATAATTGAGCTTACAGAGGACGTACGGTCTAGATAAACACCATAATATATCTCCTTTCCTTCAGTCTTGTTTAATGGCTCATATTATGATTTGACAACCTTATGAACTGATTTGATAAACGACGCCATAGTATTGTAGCGTCGTCCACTCTGTGCAGGAAAACACGATAGCAACGATTATCACAGTTCCCTAAGAACAATTTATAAATATATGTAAATATATTACTAGTAAATAGGTGTTGTATATATCGTATCAAATAGTGTTCGATATTAAAATAAGTATTAGAATAGCGTATATACTTGTTTCGTAAATCTATCAACCTGAAACGTATTTCACTTGTTGTAGCAATACAGAATGTACTCATTTTAGTAAAATTGAACAGATATAACAAACATAACATCACCTGTTAAATGTATTTCTAAAAACATCCAGTTTAAAAGCAACTGAACGCGATAACTTGTAAAAACACATATACAACTGCAAATATTCAAAAAGCGTGTAAAATGGCCTTCATTCAACTAAAATGTTTCACATAGAAAAATCCATGCAAAAGCAACTATCGTATAAAGTAATGCAATATATTCAATGTTCATATCAGGAAAACAATGTTTAGGGAAGTAATAATGACCTGTACCATACTTAATATATTCAAGCTTATTTTTAGTCCATCGTACATACGTGAAATCTCTAAAAATATCACTTAGTAACTGCTCATTACTTAGCTTAGCATGTTCCCTTCGAGATGGATGGATCTTTAAAGATAGTTTACTACCAGAGACGTACAAATTGAATATAGTGTTCAATGTTTAAAGTTTGAAACAGCTGAGGAAAGCATTATCTCATTAATAACTAACCTCCAGGTATATTAAGTATCGATTTCTGAATGAGCAAGTTGGTTTCAGCAAATCGAATAAGCTATACACCCACAAAATCAGTCGCCTTGCCTACAATCGCAGAGAATTATGTTTTCTGTGGTCACATGTAGCTACAGAGGTGTTGAACATTTTTGTTTCACTAGTTATGTGTCTGTTTAAAAATATAAAAAAAAACTATTTTTAGTATTCATTTCCTCATTGTCTACGGATTATAATTCATTATTCGAAGCTTCCCTCTATTAATATAGGAGGTGCCACCGTCCGCAATTCAGTAGATGTGGTGGATGACTTGAGAAAACAGTACACCATTTTGTTCAAATATGGTGTCAGGGTAGACTTCAAGTAAAAAGTAGCCTCATGCCATACTCTCTGGCAAACCATTGTACATAAACTTTTTGAGAAAGTCATACGGAAACACATAGTTAGACACATGAATGAAAATAACCTGTTCAATGACAGTCAGCATGGGATGAGATCTGGAAGATCTTGTTTAAGTCAACTCCTTGAGCAGTTTGACACCATTCTATCAATTCTTGATGATGGCGCTAATGCAGATGTTGTCTACTTAGATTTTGCCAAAGCTTTTGACAAAGTTGACCACAAAATAGTTCTGCAGAAAATATTTGATCTTGGCATTCGTGGAAGCATCTTCAAATGGATCGAATCCTTCCTGAGTAACCGCCTCCAAACAGTTATGGTTGATGGTGCAACCTCGAAGCCACAACCTGTCATTTCTGGAGTTCCCCAGGGAAGTGTATTGGGACCCATAATCTTCCTAATCCTTATTGGGGACATTGATGAAGATATCGCCATGTCAATAGTCAGGTCATTCGCCGATGATACAAGGGCCACAAAATCCGTTCGGTCTCCCGAGGATGCTGTGTTGTTTCAAAAGGATCTCGATCAGATCTACAAATGGACGGAGGACAATAACATGGAGCTAAATGACGTGAAATTTGAGCTTCTCCGCTATGGTAATAACGACCAGCTAAAAAGCGAGATATCATACCACACTCCGTCAGGAAAAATGATAAACATAAAGCAAGAAGTAAAGGACCTCGGTGTATCTATGTCTAGTGATTGTCTTTTTAGCAATCAAATAAACAAAGTTGTGGAAAAAGCCAAGAACCTCATTGCCTGGATCCTGAGGACATTTAAAACCAGAGAATATCGTGCAATGGTCACGCTGTATAAATCCTTGGTCATTCCAGTTTTGGAATACTGTTCTGTCTTGTGGAACCCAAGTAGCCCTAGGCTCATCCAAAAGCTTGAAGCCATTCAGTGGTCCTTTCTACGGAAAATTCAAGCTGATCGGAACTACTGGTCATGTCTGAAGAAGACAAAAATGTTCTCGCTGCAAAGACGACGTGAAAGGTACCGGATAATTTACATCTGGAAGATATTGGAAGGAAAGGTACCGAACATTAATGGCCACATTCAAGCCCGAGACAATGAACGCCGCGGGAGGCACTGTATTGTTCCCTCGCTAAAAACTGGTGGGAAAAAACGAACCATTTTTGAAACGAGCTTACCTGTACAGGGGTCACAACTCTTCAATGCCATGCCTAGGTGTATTCGGGATATAAAAAATGCTGCTGTGGAACAATTTAAGCGCTCTCTTGATGCCTACCTCGCTAATATCCCGGACCAACCCCAAATTGTCGGATACACGGCGTGCAGGCAAGCCGACACCAATTCTATCGTGCACATGCAAGCACATGCTGGTGCGGTTCCTTTGTCTCACAGGATCCTCACATCAGCCAGGGCGAGTTGAACAACCAGCAAGCCTGAACACGCCTGTTCGAAGCACCAGACAAAAAAAAAAAAAAAAAAAAAAAAAAAAAAAAAAAAAAACATAGAGACCGAATACAACCGGGGGTGGTGTCTAGAAGGCATTCAATCTTCTACTATATATGTGAATATATGTTTTAAAATATACACATTTATATATTTTAAACATATTGATATATGTTATATAGAAATCATAAATAAAAGTGTAAAAATGTATAGGTAGCCTCGTATTGCAGTTATGTATACTGTCTTATGTATACAATATATGTAGATGCATCATAGGTGATGTCGATATTAGAGAATGCACGATAGTTAATTTGTGTATACATACAGTAATATAATAGTATAGCCATGCAAATAGAAATGATTTCATATATATGGGTGATTAATATACATTAATATATATGTATAGTATGTATTAATGCGTACTCACACATATGTGTATGTAACTATAAATGAATACACCAGTCCATAGAAATGCACACACATACATGCACACACATGCTATTTTCTTTTAAAAATACTTTTTTTAATGAGATACAAAAACGCAAATCGAATCATATATAAAAGTAATTGAAACACATGCTTCAGTGCATCACTCAACGAGCTCTGGTTCAATTTCGTGAATCTAAAAAAGAGCGAAGGCTAATAAACCATCCTTACTTGAAACGAGAATGTTATTCCTTGGATCATGACTTTCTCGTACTGAAGCGAATCATAACTCATGCAGACACCCGTTTTTTTTTATAGAAGCAGATATAAGACCATGATGCGCAAAGGATTCTTAGGTGTGTACGTGAAGAAAGGCAGCAACAAGATGCGACACGCTGTCAGTTTAATGTGGAGAAACCGACTTCTCTAAAAGTGTAAACATAGTAATCGATAAAGAATTAACTAACATCTATCCTGAAATACAAGGTAACTATTGGTCGACTAATAACGTAAGTGCAAATCAGACTATACATAAATATTATCCAATACATCAAATTATCAAGCACCCACCCGGCTTGTACAATAAAATAAGTTTTCAAAGCCACTTAAATTTACGAATATAAAAAGAATAAATAAAAAATGTTCATTAATTTTTATTTTTGGGTCACTAGCTTTTATTTTTTCTTTTTGTTTATATTTCCCTCTTTATACGATTAACTTGGTGGTTTATTCATTTCTTGGTGATAATAAACTATTCCAATCTTATTTTATAAAAGTCTAATAGAATGTTAGAGCGGGATGTAGATAGTTTTATAGGATCAAGAATACACAAATGTATACGAAATATAAACCGCAGTCAAAACAACATATTGTGAGCGACAACCTCTTGAGAATATAAATGTAACGCGTGAGTTGATGCAAACGTAATTTCAATTTCAAATATTTAAACTAATGCGGTCATAAAATATATCCAAATACCAAAAAAAAAGTATTTAAGCATGTGGGTTGTGTCATCACAATGTGGTGAAAATCTTACAGGAAAGAAAATCTTGATTAATTCACCATTATTATTATAATAGATGAATATATATATATATATATATATATATATATATATATATATATATATGGGTAATGAAAAAGGAAAAAATCTAAGGCGGGTTACATATTTAAGATTAAGCTCCTTTCCTTTTACAATAATGTCAAGTATGTTTATTTACCGTGCCATGGTGAATAGATGCTTACCTGAGAGTCCATCATTTAATCTACTCACCTTACTATTCACATGTCACATAAATGTATGCTAATACGCGGAAACCATTACTTATGTTGCTACCCATTTGAGTTTTCTTTAAAGTACGAGCATTCGCTATACTTAAGACCCATCCTCTTTGATAGGGTTCCAAAGCGCCTCTATTCTAATAAGTTCCACACTATCAAGCAGTGCTTGGCCCATAAATACAATGGTGCCTCATTGTACCTGTTTATACATGATGTAATATAATATATTCCGATAGACTTGTTCGACTAGTGCCCCATCGACATAAAAATTCACCCGACCAACACGTCATCCAGCACACTCCCACCCGTTTAGTATAGACGTCCCAAGATGGCAGATGACAGATGACTTTCTACTCTGATACTTATTTTCTCGAATTGCTAGCCTTTAAAATTACGTACCTGCTTCGTGTTTCCGTGGTTTTTTCAACATGCATATGTTAAAATGTAATTTGAACAAACATTTTACTTCACAACTTCTCAATAGTAATGCCCTTACTCTATAGAAACCCCTTACGTGTCAGGGGTGATATATATATATATATATACACACATATATATATATACCCGTATATATATGTATATATATATATATAAATTATACACACTTTTATAGAAATTTGCATTTGTGTATACACGTGTAAAAGCGTATATATATATATATATATATATATATATATATATATATATATATGTGTGTGTGTGTATATATATATGTGTGTGTTTGAAGATAGATAAAACAACGTGACAAAAAGGTATATATATATACATATATATATATATATATATATATATATATATATATATATGTATATATATAAAACTGAAAGTGTGTATGCGTACAAGTTTAAACAGATAGAATACACAATATATATGTACGACATATATAAAATGGGGATTTACCACGTAATTAACAGGAAAGTCCACTCATTGTTTTCCATTTTAGTGTGTGTCAGCGCAGTAAATGAGAAACGATTTAAATTCTTTTCAAATATGTCCCAAGAACAAATTTAAAGAAAATATTTTTTTCAGAAAATTCAAAATTTGCCAACTCAGAAGAGGAAATAAATAAATTGAGCAGTGGAAAAGAAATAAAGAAGAGACATTTACATAAGTCCTTCATTGCATCGACATGGTTCAAAATAAAATATATATATATATATATATATATATATATATATATACATGCGAAATATATACATAAATAAACGCAAGTAAAGAATATATATATATATATATATATATTTTTTTTTTTTTTTCCAAAATCACCGTGCCGATGACCACGAATCGCCGAATAACTGTAGGGAAAATTTCAATTGCCTTTGTCTACAGAGAGTAGGGCGTCTTGAATTAATAATGATAGCTTCCAATATATCTAGATGGAAGCGGTGTCGTGCTATATATTGTAAAAGTGACGCGTGCTGGACAAACGGAAATGTTAGTCAAATCATTAGTGTGACTGAGCCACAAACATACCCATTTCGAGCTAAATGTGTGACAGGAACACACATGAAGTATTTTACACGTAGTATTTTACAAGTAGTAGTTTACACGTAGGCCTTACATACGAGCAACACTCCTATTATAAACTCATGTGTACCAGATAAATGGCAAGTTGACGTTCATTAAGTGTGCGAGCGCATCAAACCCTTGATTGTTAAATAAGTGTGACACCACAACAGACGTATTATTTTATCGTTAAGACTGACAAATCGGAAATGAATGCAATGTTTACCATCCAGCAAAGAAATGTAAATTATATTTTAATATTAACTATGACTGACCAACAACCGTTACATTTCAAACCTAAGTGTGACAAACTAACGGACAATCACATTGACAGACAGACTAACGTGGTGTTTATAATTTAATCGTAACATATACAATGGAATGCTATACTAAACTCACGCGTTTGAGACGAATTATATGTTATTTCAATTGTAATAGTGACCACTCTATAAACATTCTACGTAAGTTGCAGATGTTTCAGACAAACGGATGTGTTATTTAAATCGCATGCACGTCAACTCAAAATAAAATACTATGTGAATCTTTAGCGTGGCCGACCATGTAAATGCTTTAAAACGCAATGCACTTTGCACACTTGAGCATCACACATTAAACGAATATTTCAAAGGTTAACCTGAATAACAAAATAACAATGTTTTCTTGAAATTAAGTGTGTCAGACCAATAGGCATACCATGTAAGAGCTAATAATGTCAGTGTTAGAGAACAGCGAGTATGAACTTCAAAACGTATGCTGGGCACCAGAAACAGACTACGATCTTGAACTTAAGAACGCGATACTAACATATTATAACTTTTAACAAAGAGTGCATAATTTTCTATGTTGCCGGACAGACTATTGAACAGGTTATATCAGATGTAAGCACCGTTACCTGCTTGACTGACAGCATGGTGTTTTAACTAAAATTAATGTGCGTATATGAAATATGTTCCATTCGGAGTACTCTTTATTTTCAACTGAAGCGTGGCACATTAATAGGCATACAGACAAAGTCCCTGAGAGATATTCGTGGTCGAATTTCAATTATTGTGATTTTATTGTTTAATAGAAGACACGTACATATATCACAGTAGAATAAGTGTCACATATTTTTTCTATTGGAATTTATGTTGTGTGGAAACCTGAGAAATAGAGTAATAAAAATATAGAATCTGAAGAAAATAGAAAAAGAAAATATAAAAAGAAAATACATGCATTTTCACGTTCGAAAATGTACTTCAATAGCCATTTTACATACTTAAATAATATATGCTTACACATAACTAGTTATTCTTACTGCCATTGCTCTTTGTAGGTATGTATATATATATATATATATATATATATATATATATATATATATGTGTATATATATAAAATATGTATATATATATTTATAAATGTGTATATGTATCTATATAAATAAATATATATATATATACATATGTACACATGTATATATATATATTCATATACATATATATATATATGTATCTATATAGATATATATATATATATGTATACATATGCATATATATACATGTATGTATATAAATATATTCATATATATATATATATATATATATATATATATATATATGTTTATGTATATATACACGCACACAAATACATATATCTATGATGGAGTCCATCATAGATATATGTATTTGTGTGCGTGTATATATAGATACACATATATATATATATATATATATATATATATATATATATATATATATATATATATGAATATATTTATATACATACATGTATATATATCCCATATATATATCCCATAAACACTCCTGATGTATTAATATATTCGCTGTGTTTATATATGAAGCAAAATAAATAAAAGGTTAGTTGTATGCATCCGCCCACCACGAGCAGCGCGAGCGAACATGTGGCACACAAGTTAAGATTTCTTCTTTTGATTCAATTTAATTTCTCAACACAAGATTTCGTAAAAAATACTACAGGACTTTGATTTTCTTTTTATTTTGATTATTTCAAATAAAAGGCATTCGTGTATTTGTCTTTTTAGTTGTTTATAAGTTATGTCGGTCAAAAATGCATTAACAAAACAAAGGGAAACAGGATATAGGAAAATCCATTGTTAACAAAAATAGGAGCGTCAGCAACAATGCCTTTATTCGAGGGAAGTCCAACGATTGGCTGAGGGAACAACAAAGCATCTGATTGGTTAACTAGCAAGCCATGTATATAAGATCACCTGACAAAAATAACTCCATGCATTTTGCCTGACGATCCCCCCGGGGATGAAACACGGGAGCCTCTGTGTAGCTTGATTGCCATATATATTTGTATTGCTTACTACCTAGCTCTACTTACGTATCGAGCACTGTTGAAGTAAATACTGCAAACTGACACATAAAAAATTATATCTCCTTATAATAGTTTACGTGGATACATGAAGTACTAATATATATATATATATATGTATATATATATATATGTATATATATATATATATATATATATATATATATATATATATATATGTATACATATGTATATATATATATATATTCATATATATATATACATGCATGTATATAAATATATTCATATATATACATATATATATATATATATATATGTATATAAATATATTCATATATATATACATATATATATATATGTATGTATATATACACACACACAAATACATATATATATATGATGGACTCTCCCGTCGATTTCGACGTATGAGTGCCCCGCCTGGGGCTGCCCGCGCGTGAATTTGTAATTGCAAGGGTTGCGCAATGTCCAACAACCGCTATCCTGACTCAGCTATACTGTATTCCAATGGCAAGTAGCAGTACAAGACAACTGGAAACAATGCCGAGATAAGCAGATAGCACATACATCACCTGGTATTCCTAAATGGTAACCCATTTAGTACTGGCCAGGCTCGACGCCGCTTAACTTCGGTGATCTAACGGGAACCGGTGTGTCAACGTGATTGTGCCCAATCTATAATATATATCTATCTCTCTCTCTCTCTATCTCTATTTATATATATATATATATATATATATATATATATATATACATATATATATATATATATATATGATATCCCACAAACACTTCTGATGTATTAATATATTTGCTGTGTTTACATATGAAGCAAAGTAAATAAAAGGTTAGTTGTATGCATCCGCCCACCACGAGCAGCGCGAGCGAACATGTGGCACACAAGTCAATATTTCTTATTTTGATTCAATTTAATTTCTCAACACATAATTTCGTAAAAAATACTACAGGACTTTGATTTTTTTTCATTTGATTATTTAAAATAAAAGGCATTCGTTTATTTGTCTGTTTAGTTGTTTGTAATTTATGTCGGTCAAAAAGTGTGAATTTAATGCAATTACTTCTTTGTTTGTTTATATAGCGACATCATAAAGATGCATAAGTCGATGCCTTTGGGAAATTAAATCAAGTTTCAGCGCGCTTCTTTTAGTTCCGCACCTGCAAATTCAAAATAAAACAGAAGGGTAAAAGAGAAAAATCATAGCTCGAATCTAACAGAATCGATATTCTATCTTTTGGAACAAATTTCATTTTCATTTTCATATACGTGGACGAAGTATTAAACATCTTAATTTAATTAGACTGGTATAGCAGGTTTGCAGCGTTTGAGCAATCAGTACGATTCTAGCGCGTGTATATACCGATGTTAGTGTGTGTATCTTGTGATGGCCGCATAATCCTTGAGAATATTTCCATTTCTTTTATATTTCTTGTCGTTTGTTCTTATTTAAATCAATCTTATTTTAACATTTAATACAAATAAATGTATGCATAATTATAGGAGCAATAGGGGATCATAGAAAAGAATTTCAAAAACTACCTGCCAAATATTCCCAGTGAACCAAGTGCTAAATAGATACAAACAATTGCGCTTAAAGGGACGGTAAGATTTTAAAAAAGATATATAGGTTGAAGTCTCTAAAATAGCGGCTGAATGTTTGGCGTCCAGTGTGATACCCTATCCCAAGCAAACACAAACAGATAAGAACATTTAAAAAGAAAGAAGAGAAACACACACACAGATGTGTATTAACATATTTTGATTTGTAAGACAAAACGTAATTAAAGATATTCGCCAGAAATTACACTCTAACCGTTTATTGACTAGTACGATACACTCACAGCGATTTTACTTCCAGTGACAGTTTGTTTAAGTAAACAATACGCAATCATCGTTCTATTAGCACGGGATCTACCACTAATATTCTACTATAGAGCATGAATAACATCCTACATAAAATATAGTGTTTTAGCTAATAACAGGATTCATATGAACCTATTACGTGTCATTTAAGTGTGCTTATATGAGTACACACCAGCGATTAACATGTGTCTTCTATAGTGCAATACTGCCAGAGCTATCCCACTACATCACTTGATATAGCAACACGATTTTACTAAAGTGCGTTATCTACCAGCACGATCCTAAGCTATAGGTTATTTCACTTCCATGGTTTTACTATGGCACGATATCTACTAGTATGAGTGTATTATAACGTCTGAACTACCAGCATGATATTGTTATAGTCTATGTTTTGAATCAATGTCGCTTTCATTAGAGTATGATACAATTTACTCTAGTTGATTAATTATAACAACTATGACTATTAGACCAAATGTAAACCACAAAGAAAACTATGGTTATCCTTATGCTGGCACACAGATGTGGAACACGATATTACTCCCTCTGCTCGCGAGCTGAAACAGAAAGTAGTATTCCGATCTAAAGCAAACAATAACACGATATATGAAGCACGTTGTTACCACTTTGATTGCCGCACTCGAAAAAGATAGGTCAGTGTTTGCATATTTATTTATACAGAATTATATACATGGGGAGATCACTTAAAGTTAATTACGCCGAATGAAATATATTATTTTGACTTATTGCCTCGGTCAAGGTAGAATATGAAGTCGTTTGACAGAATACATAACTAAACACTTTACTTATGCATTTATTTATGTAGAAAAAGTCTTCAAAACTTGCGGGAGGGAGCCGCTTCGGCATTTGATTGCATCTTGCTGCCTATGGAGTGTCTGCTTCGGCTGGTATCTCCCGTTCTAAACACAGGTTGTGTCTGTGGAAAAAACTGATCTTCGAAATCTGAATCTTCTTTTTGTGACGAAATACTGCCTGGGTGTTAAACCATTGAATTCCTGTTTCAGACTTTACAGTATCGAGGTAACCTTCTGTGGAAATGATTGCGTCGAAGCGAAGACTAACTACGTAGCAGAGAATGATGCGTGAGTTCGAATCTCATCGTCGTCGCCAGTTGTAAACTAGTATTAATCTCTTGGAACGCGAGTTGAAACAAAGAGGCTAGGTGCAATCAGACACACACAGAAACACGGCGTACGAATCACGATGCTACCACTCTGATCTCCGGGCTGGTAAAAGACATGTCAGCGTTCGCATGTTTATTCATACAGTATTCCACAGGGCCGGCGGGACAGTTATAAAAGTGTGTGGGGGGGTTCTCCTAAAAAGTTGGGGGCCCGGCCCACATTGCGCCCAAAATGCCAACTATAGGAATAAATTCAATATCTTTACTAATAATGATCGTCCGATAGTGGGTGATAGCTGGTTAGAAGCGGAATGGAATTCTCTTGGTGATAGATGAGTAAACATTAAACAAATATTTTTTTGGCGTCTGGGCCAAAACTACCATATTAGGACATTTTGGACAAAAAATTAGCAACTCGCTTCTGGTGAAAAAGAACAAACAGAAATTTCAATTGTTGGGGCCCTGGGTCCAAATGACCATATTTTGTTAATTTGGGCAAAATACACCTTTTTTGACTTAATCTAGACATGCTTTTCTGACACTGCTTGATGGCTCATTTACAACATATCAGCAAGTCGATTCTAGTAAAAATGACAACATTCAAGAATCAATTAGTTTATCAAATATAGAGAATACATGAATTTAAAAGTATTAACTGACAAGGTTCATATACAAGTACAAAAGTGAAATGTATAAAAGTTGGAATGTATTAAGTATAAAAGTATAAATGTATGTATTGGAATTTGAATAGCTCTTTGGAAGCGTATTAACAAGGTAGACTTGTATTATTTCTCTGTTCTTCACTTCAAATTGCGTTTATTGGATTTCGCTAAAAAGATACTGTATCGGTTGTTCTGTGGACAGAAAGACTGCAGGGAGGATAGAATGAATAACCTTAGATATTATGCGGATCCTTAACAATGTGAAACAAGAATGTATCGATGCAATCCGAAACATCACCGGTATGTTAATGGATGCACCATAGAAAATAGAAATAATGGTCCGCTTTGCAACAGATTTTTCAGTCTTCAAAATCGCTTTTACGGATATTCTTTCATCCGTAACAGCGTCGATCGTGAACATTTTCAAACGTTCATGAGTAACACCAACATCACCATGACTATCACCCAGTCTGTCACAAACAAATGTATGCATGTAGATACCATTGAACACCTTGGGCATCGAGGTAATGCTTCATCTCAGAATTGCCTTCGTCGATGAGAAGCCTACAGCATGGATTATGATAATCCCGAGCTACCATCAAATGTGTGCCCATAGTTTAAGTGGAATAACGGTAACTAGATAGAAAAATAGAGTGAGAGTCCAGTAGAGGCTTGGAACAAGCACGTTCTGTCTTTCCTATATGGTCCAGCTGCATTGTTTCGGCAATTGTCCATCAAGGACAATATTCATGACATACTTCGACGAATGTTAATAATGTCTCAACCTGAAATCGCTTCACGACGCCCCTAACCTTACTGTAATATTGGTGATGAAAATGTACACACAGCAAGGTCAATCACACATATCAAGTCGAGATCTTCAACTATGGAACAATCACAAATTGATTAATTGTATTATTGACAAGTTTTCTTTTGTTTGTTCGTTCATTGGACATTTTCAGCAAAAATGTACTTAAATATCGGAAAATTTCAATTTTCCTTGAAAAATATAGAATTTTCTAGAAAATACTGTGTTTGACTCCGTAATACCTTTTGGTTGGTCTCTTTTTAATAGTAATGTGTATACAATCTATTTTGTAGTCCACCAGATCCCCACAGTCAGACATTATGTGAACGTTTTAAAAAATTATGTTTTTTCTGAAAAATTTGTGGAAAATTGACGGGAATTATGTGTGCTCGATTAATTCACCCCTACCCGACTTCAAGTTGCATTTTTCAAAATTGAATGCAATCAAAAGCTTTTTCTCTCTACATATTCAGAAAAGGGATAACACATGATCTCAGATAAATGGAAACATAATTTGTTCATCTTGTTTCTGAGAATAATGGGAAAGGTTTAAATATTTCGGCGAAATTTTACTTAAATATCGGAAAAAAACCGATTAACTGACCGGTTTACAAAAAAGACCGCCTTTAACTTGCTGTGAAATTTCAACTTCTTTTTTTTTTGCATTGTACTTCATGGACTGTATTTTATTAAACATTCAAAAAGGAATAAATTCTCAGTCTGGGCACACTGTGCGGCCAATATGATGAACATATAATACGTGTTTCACATACATATGTAATTTAATTAATTTAAGTACATAACTTTACAAACCAAATATCCATACATTGTGTATTATATTAGTATGCAATTTCGCATAGGGGTAACAAGTACTTCCACATAATGGTAAAGTAAATATACTTATAGAATAGGGACCTTTTACAAAAACTCACCTATTTCGCTTGGTTTTCGTCAAATTTTAGATAAAATTGATTGTTGGTCTTATCTTGTAATGATAACAATATAATACCAACAATCAATTAATAGATAAGCTAATAAAATAAAATTAAACACATGCATATCAACTTAATAATTGGTGACCATAAATTGGGGGGCTCAAGTAAAAAAGTGAGGGGGCTCCAACACCCTGCCCTGCCATCCCCCGGTGCATGTTCTATACACGAGGATATCACTCTAATCAACAAATGAACTCAAGACAGCCCGGTGTAATGAATATAATAAACGTATTACATCGATGAAACGTCGACGGATCCGAAACAGGCATCGTGGATGAGATATAATGTTAATATATCGAACTATTTAAACACTTGTTTTCGCACTATATGCATAGTTGTAACAGTGCTGAACAGATGATGATGTATAGTGTTTATATATAAACACATATTAAGATATGAAGATTTCTATGGCTGAATGCAAATGAGTATGTCCAGTTGCATTTAGCCGATAACACTATGTTATATTTTAATCTTCTTTTGTATATTTAAACATAAGGGGATATTTAGTTGTGAGTACGCAATAGGCCATCACTTTATTCAACGCTTAGAAAGGTAAGTTTAATGAACAGTGTCATATAACCAATACTTACCACTACATTCCTATACAGTAGTTACTAGACTTAAGAAGTAGATAGACAGAGATAAGTGAAATAAGCATAGTTATCATATTGAATACCAAGAACACACGACAGTGTCGTGACAGGTAGAGTTCCGCAAAACTTTAGGACGCGTTTGATATTGCGATGAGTTTATATGGTTGTTCAAGTATGCAATACGTAGTCGTATTTGTTTTATTATTGAATCATTTTAAAGAGTAACCCACGGATGACACTTTCTTCTCATACTTAGACGAGTGCCTATTTTCCGTGTCAGATTCAGGGAACATTTAGCAGATAAAATATGTAAACTATGTAGCTAAACAAATTACGACTAAACCTTATGATGAATTCTTATCTGTCTGAACTAAACTTATATCAGGTGTATATAGACAAAACTAGAAAAACACAAACGTTATCAGTAAGCTAAAAGGAAACTAAAATACATTAATAGATCTTCTTACCTCTGATGATAAATATTAAAATAAGCCCATCACCTATATAAAGTGCAGAATTTTTAACACGTTACCAGACCCAAATATTAAAACCGTATACTATTCTATCGAATATAACAACAGTGAATGTTGATAAAATAACCATATCCACTGTATACCTACGACTAACTAAAGGGACATAAGATTAACAGGAAGATAAATAGTATTTATGTAATATAACAACAACGAAACAAGGTTAAAAAAACTCCAACTTTCAAACAGATTTCCAGCAGAAGGACATTCTCTCTACTAGTCCCTTCTTCTCTCATAAAATACACTCACTATGTTCCGATGGGGAGACAGACCTTTTGGGTACTTTTGCAGATAGACATGCAATACATGCAAATAATCTTATTCTCTTTTTAATTTGTAAGTGCGATCAACATTTACTTCACCCTATACTTGTCTTAAAGGGCGAGACAAATGTAAGGACATTGTTCCTAAAACTATTTGATACGTACGTATTTCTAGAGCGTCGAATACATATATAAAAAAGTTCTTACAATTGCGAACCGCCTATGAAACAACTCAAGATACTATTAGCCTTAAACACTATGCTACACTAACATTGTTATCCAAACTGTCGTCTGAACGAAAGATGTTGCATGAAACATGCAGAAATTACACTTAACCCAGAAAACAATTCTAGTAAAATATACATAATAGGAGTAGGAAGTGGACCTTGAGTTTACTTTCGGCAGTCCCGTAACTTTCGTGTTCCTTATTTTGTTTTTCAGTCTTCACATTCTATAAGCAAAGTTACTGACAAAAGAGGAAGGAGTGCTGTTTTCTGGGGCGAACTCCATCAATCTAACAGACATCTTTGGCTAGTTTTGTTTACATTGAAGTAGTAGTTTTAGCCTATTACATCAAATGGAGCTATGCCTTGTCTGGCGCGATTTTCTATAAAAAATTCATCAGAATGCCACAATACAGTAAAAAAAGCAGGTGTCCACACACACTGCACCCTACACATATCTAAAAAAACAAAAGCACAACTTCGTTGAGCGACAGCACATTGTAGTTAAAATACAATCTCCAGTTTCTTCATGTGTAAATTCCGAACAACGGCAGGATCCTTACCATTGACATTTTTCTCCGTTTAACACGAGCAGATGTTTGGTCCAGGTGGCCGCCGATTTCATTGATATATTTGTGAATAGTGTATCCCCATTATATCTCCGTCCACTCTTCCGTCTGTTTCTGGCGACATGCATTCTAGAAAAAGACAACAAATACCATATTTTAGTAAATAATAAATACTACTCAACCAGGGATCATCCAATATAGTGTACACGAAAACGTTATTTTTGTAATATGTGTATTATTCGGACTACTGATCTTGAATGGTGTGTTGTCCTCACAACTTATCGGCGCTGTAACCTCCGGCTTTTTTCAGGTGTACATATGATATGATCAATAATTTAAAGAGAACAACTCTCTTTGTCAAGAGCATCGTTCTGTGACTGTGAGAACTAAATGCCAAAGAAGAGAAGCGATAGTTGCAAGGTTTCCGAAAGAAAACAAACTTTTACTGTCTACCACAGCAACTAATTCCGTAAAACTCTGTAAAATGATTGGCGATTATACACACGGTTGCGTATACTTTACCGAAGAAATCAATAAAGCAAACACCCCTATCTGTCCCAGAATTTTGCAAGTAACTACCCCTATTCACCAATTAACCATCACAATTAATACACTAATAACAACTTATTTACGCAGGTAAACATAGTAAAAGTTACACCCACAAACGAATACAGATACTCCAACCCCATAACAAATGATAAAATTACCGCTTCATTTGAGCTTCAAAGTGTATTTACTAATGTATACACAACCATCATAATTGATAGCATACATTATACTCATCATACTCTCCTCTGAATCTTGACCGTAAAACACAAGTATTATTAATGTGTACAACCGATTCGTTTTTACGAAACATCTATATCAGAATGCACGGCTTTTCTAGGGAATGGGTTCCTGGACATAGTTTCAGTAATTTTTAACATAGCTGACATCAAAAATAAAATATTTGATATAATTTACTAAACTGTTTATTCATACCCGCTACGCTGTTGATATCCTTATCATACCACAGAATTACGATGAGACACAAACATTACAAAATATTTATTTCAAAATAACTCTGTACTTACATTCACAAATAAGTATAACTAAATTCTGCTTTTAGATGGTTCTCATTGTTTCTAATAATTACACACTTATAACCTTTCTTTATAAAAGAACTACCCTTATAGATACATACGTTTTAAGCTATAGATACACATTTTCATATCAATATGAAATCGGACCTATCAAAAACATATTCAACCGTGCTCAACTAATCCATTCAACCCGCAAAATATACTTTAAATAATTAAAAAAAGATTGAGCCAGTCTAAATTAACAATACATTTCGTCCATTTGTATTGTAGACGAACAAATAAAACGACTAATACAGCTAAATAATGTCATCTCTATTCATGATTCTACTGATAATAAACGAATTCGAACATTAAATTGGATGAGAGAGATCTTACAAAAACAATCAATCGGTACGTATCCCCCATCAACTATAATAATACAATGAAATGTATCTTTTATTATTAGAAAAATTTAAAAGGTGTACTTAAAATAACACTTCTCAGAACCCAAACACAGGATGCTGATGCTAGAATGTATCTTCGACAAATATGGAAAGTCTCTAAGTTATTACCGAACGGTGAAACAAATTAAATATTTTAGTTTAAAAAAATAAAAACGGCAGCTTGAAAATCTATAAATGTTGTGTCAGAAAATGAAACGTAGACATTTGAGTTTTCGAACACATTGTAATCCAGACTCATATATTTTAAATGAGAATTATTTTTTCACTTCATTAAAAAATATATTAAATGAAAAAAATCTCCCCCCCATAAAGAAAAACAAGTAATATACAACAATTAAGGAAAATGTTTCATAATGTTATGGTCGGAATCAAATGACATGCATCATCACCTATGATGCTGTTTAATAACGAAACACCTTTTTTTCTGTAATCATGACTGTGCACGAAAATATCTTAGCAGGAATAATAATACATTGTGAAATAATATAAAGGCCTTGAGATCCACACGCAGATAATAAGTAAAATATTTTTACACAACATGAAATCAAAACTTTAATCAAATATATCATTCATCTGATATTCACTGCATTTTTTTAAAGTGTTATAAAAGATATTCGAATGCTGTGTTGGCTGTGTAATTTATTGTAAAAATTCAATTAAAACTTCCATCGGAACTCGATAAAGAACAGACCTCGTCTACATCTTACATTGCAACACTTAATCACAAATCTAAAAAATGCGATTTAGTCTCTATTCAAAGTTGATAAATGTTAACAGGAAATATAATTTAACGTGTTTTCAATACTTTCGCGCGTTTTAGAGAACGATATGTTTTTACTTTAAGTGTGTCTGACAAAATTTGAGTGTGAATATCGATCTACAGAGAAAAGATCTTGATAATAAAATAAAGAGGGTGTAACTACATTATCTCATACATGACACATGAGGGAATTTTTTTATATGAAATGTATGTATGAAATGCCGTGCTGTATTGGACAGAATATAAAAGATTCTTTGACGGTTATATTAAAATAAATATGTGGAACTCGACAAAAAACGAATGATATAGAAAAAAACCATCGGTTATCATACGCGAAAATACTTAAATAAATGTTAGTCCAAGTCTTAAGAAAAACATAGTAAGTCTATTTAGCACGGGTAATTGTGACACACTTCAGACACAGGCGCTTCTTTTACCTACGCCATTTGAGAAATTCCGAGACTAATAGTATCACACGATTGCATCAATCTACAAACTATCGCTTTGATACGGTATTGAAGGAGCCCACCAAAGTGATGGTCGCAAGCCGTAGGCACATTTCACATACTCTGTTCGATATGTCCAATATAATATTGTTCATTTTTTTTGCAATCACCCACGCTATCCAGTACGGGAAAATAAAAGTCAAACCACCAGCAAGTTGACAGACGCTCGACGACGGAAATTATGAAAGTGTTTAACTGCCCGAATGAGGTGTGCCGAGTACCGCCTGTTGGTGTAGCGTAAGAATAATAGATATGGTGTAAGTTTCGTTCGCATTTTTCTCTTTCTCTCTCTCACTATTACATTATCTCTATTAGTCTGTATTTCATTGTATAGCAAGTAAAACCAAGAGTAATCATAAACATTGTTCGGAGATTAACGCGTTTTCCAATGTTGTGACTAAAGACTAATATATGAATTTGTGAAATAGAGTGAAGAAATCAATTTTGTTTCATGAATACAGACAGGAGTATATCTTGTTTATTTGGTTAATGAAATATTGAACTACATCATAGACTTCCCATGTCTCCAATCCCTTACATTTCTTTTAATATCTAGAGAATTAATAAGACCATCAGGCTAACTCACCGTCTTGTCCGGCGAGCGTTTGAAAGGGATACCTTTGAGCAAGCACGTTCTACTGCGGATATCATAACGTTCACCTCTGGAAACGCATATACCATGTACGGGACAAAGCAAGTGAAGCTAGGTCGGTAGGCCTTGAATTATGCAATACATTAGACAAAGTCCAGCATTCAAGTATTACATTAAAAAATAATTCATAGGGTGTTACTTGATGAATATTTAATATAATGTGATGCTTCCTCCCAAACAATATCTACGTTTTCCTCGATGGACGTTGATCCAAAAAACATGACATAAATGCAAGTGTACCTGAGTGATAGATGATTGAACCTTTGTTGCATATGATTTTCATAAACGACGTCACTGATTACATCATGTATTTAGATGATTATATTTGCTGAGGACACCACGTTCTTTTTTCGTGATGTGAGTAAAACAGACGCAAACATATTTAAGGAAATAACTGACTCATTAGATTGTTACCTCCAGTTTGTAGTTGAATATGATCTTAACTGGATGGTAACATTTAATATTGCTACAAAAAAGCCCTTTTTTCCTGTAAATCTAAAAGAAACATCTTTAACCACCGATTACTATAGCAAAAAACACGGTTTATGACAACCCAACGTTCACAATCCTTGGCCTAACATTGACGGGTAAATTGAATTGGAACAACTACACAGAAGGTATTTGCAAGCAGGGTGCTAAGAAAGTGGTATTCTCTACCGTGCTAAAAAAGATCAAACCTTACAGTAGCCTATATCCTTACAAATCCACAGTCTACTCATGCATGGAGTATTGTTGTCATATCTTGGGTGATGAATCATCCACCAGCTTCTCCCTGGTAAAAAAGGTAAAAAAAGCGTATCTCATCAAATAAGTTATTAGTATCTATCAAGCTCCAGCTCATGTCTATCAACCCAATGTTGCGCCCTTGTTTATTGTTGTACAATAACTTAAATGGAATGTGCTCCGATGAACTTGCTGATGGGGTGCTCCTTTCAACGTAAAATATACACTCGACGAACCTTAGAAGCACTTAAACCCCATCCATTCATTGTGAACGTCTTCAGATGTTGTAAAGCCTTCTACCCAAATAGATGTTCTCAAGCTGCCAGCAGTGTGTACTCTCTCCTTGCCCCCTCTTTCCCCGACTCTACCTATCTGCATGAATTACAAACTGATTTGATCAAGTATCCTCTTGCACAGCTCCCAATGTATGATGTCCTCTAACACTCTCACGCTAATTCTCAGTAGCTCATTACGTCTACAGAGGCAGCTGGCCTTATTTGTGGGGAACAGAGTTATGAAAAAGAATACCTCTGTGTTCACGAAAACAATGCGTGAGCTCAATTTAATAGCACAAGCGCTCTATGAATTTTAATAGGCTATCGGCACAGAACCATCACAATAAGAGTAAACTACGGGGTATACCCAAGCCTGAGCCACCCCAAGAGGTGTGCAACACTACCCGATAGTATCACAATGCGCTATTGACCTTATTTTATTCAGTATGTCGTATGATTTATAAATTTGTATGGAATTGTATGCAAGTTTAGCCCTAAGTAAGACCAACAAAGAAACATTCACCAATGAAAAGCTTCGTAAAATATCACACCGTGAATTTATCGGTTTTATTGTGAGTTGAAAAAGTGGTCGGTGTTCATACATGCATTCTAGATATGTGATAATGTCAATAAACGCGGAAAAACTTAATATATTATATGTTATTATATGTTATTTTGTTACACGGGCTTCACATTACACCGTATGCGGTTAGAATATCATGTCGGTTCGGTAACGTATAGGAATATCGATATTACAGACTTCAAAATCATACTTATCGCTCACTAGAAAAAAATAAGCGTCCGTGTAAACATAGGACCCTGTTTAACACTTCAAATGAAAATTAAAATACATGGTGTTTAACTAAGTAGCTATACTTATCCGCGGTTTTCCGGGCGTATCTCATTTTTGTACATGGGTATTCTTTTGTTTTCTCATTTACATCAACCAAACATTAGATTTTACGAGGGGGGAAATAACAGAGTAATACATAAACATTTTATGCGACACATACGTTACAATCATGTTCATACGACGACACGTCTCACTACAATCAGCCTTTTTATGCAAGCTATAGCCTTCATCGATGATGTATGTTTTTGCAAACATCGAAGTTAAAACAGGTTATGATATATAATCTACACGGATAAAACAGTTTCATATTACTGTGTGTAGTTAAAGCGAATAAACTGGTGTGTATGAATGTTGTAAATATGATGAGTTTCGAAGAGTTATTGCCATCATCTTTAATTTATATAGTCATCTACATAAAAGCTATGATAGTGTTGTATATCTGTTAATATCGACTAATTATTAGGAAATCTAAATACAGTGTACTTACACTATTATCATATTTAAATTCATTTGTATATTTTATATGAACTTAAAGTGGGTATCTTCCCTTCATAACGTTATGAGAAATTCACATCAAAATCGCACAATTGTGCATGATTACTTCTGTTTGAAGAATGGTTGATAGACAAATGAGAAATACTAGCAACACTGGTAAAACACTAGTCACGGTCGAAAACACCTGTCTCATACTAATAAAAACACAGGTACACAACCTGCCTTGGAACTGATTAGGACTGCTGCTTTTCAATACCTAATTATCTAACCTCGATCTGCTACTTTAACATCATGTCCTTGTCTATTACTTATTTTGTCTGTACTTTCTCATTAACAATTATAAATGTATATTATACGAGATCGAAACACAACAGTATTCTCTTCCTAAACCGTATATGTATATATTTTCCATTGTGATAGAATACTGACAGGCGGTATAAATTATTTTACCTGGATCGCATAGAGTTTATAATTATGTATGCTACCTGTGCCGGCACATTCTTTGGAAGAGGTACATCTAGTATGCACTAAACCCTCCTGTGTGCGTGCGTGAATTATTTTATATAAGCGTGTGTATGATCGTATCATGAGAATCAGATGTTTGCGGTAAGCATATTTAGATTGTGTATTTGTTGTACATGTAATGTTCATGCTAGTAAAAATAATATGAGAGTTGTAAGAATGAGTACCGAAGGGACAAAGTAGAGAGTGTAAACACACACACTGTGTATGCCTAATTACACACTTATTAAGCTTTAGGTAAAAATGGGTCTGATAAGTTTCGGAAAATCTGTCTAGGTAATAGTAAGTTATATATTTTTAAGTAGAATTGTTCATTGCCTCTCGACCATTACACTTTCTATTTGTAATTGGGGCATTAGTTTATTTGTCGGGTATTATTATTTTTATTTACAGTTCTAAAACTTTGCAGATTGATTATTTCATCAGTAAATAGTCACTATTTGTATAACATTGTAACATACGGCATTAAAATACAGACAAGTGAACTCGTTGTTTAGGCCATCGATTAGTTTTGTAGAAAGAAAGGGCTATTACAGAAAAAAATATAAAAATTAATCTATACAAGAAAATACAGACAACAAACTTGAAGAAATAACCGAATAGACAGGCACTGCTAATAACCAGTCTCAACCAGACCCCAAAAAGAAGAACCGTCTTTTTATCGGGAGCTGATCGTACAGCAGGTGGAGATTACTAGTAAACATGAGAGTCTGTTTCTTAACTTCATCATTTTACATTTAAAAATATAATTAATAACAAATAACAAACATGGATTATTTACTTATTGACTCAAGCGATTTGGGTGTTTTTTCTTTTAATACTACCAACTTCAGTCGACTAGTTGACCGTTATTAAGGTTAGTTTCGTAAACATTATCTTTGTGGACATCGTTTGAGAAATCTCATGTGTGTGTTTTCCTAAGTGTGCAATTCTTATTAGAGAGGGGGACGTTTTTATCCCTTTTTTTCTAAAGTGATCACCTTTCCTCACATACATACATACATACTTCAGTTTCCAGAATTGTTATCAGAAATCAACTTGGATTTTAACGTATTACACCGGTGTTTTTGGTATGACATGCGTTTTCGCTACTCAACACCATACAATGCAATCCTCTCAATATATTGACAGAATTAAATAAAAATCATGTGAATGTTGGCATGGAACACGCGTAAGAGAACGGAGTGAAAATCAAATTTGAATAAATTATTTTTGTTTATGAAATAAAATATGTAAAATAATCTCAGCGAAATACAGTTGTAAAAACTAATAAAAATATGTTTTTGGATTCATTGTTCATGGTCTATGTGACGCATCTATCATATATATATACATATATATATATATATATATATATATATATATATATATATATATATATATATATATATATATATATGTAGGGTACACGATAAGTCATGAGAATTAAATGCTGTTCTTGACAAAATGTGTGAAACAAGCAAACGGAAAACAGGTTAAAATGCAGAAGGAAAACAAAAACAAGAGATTTTACCGGTTTAGTTCGTATTAACGTAATTAACAGCCCCCACACATATATATATATATATATATATATATATATATATATATATATATATATATATGTATATATATATACATATATATATATACATATATATATACCTATATATATACATATATATATACATATATATACATAAATATATATATACATATATATATATATATACATACATATATATATATATATCCATATATGTATATATATATATATATATATATATATATATATATATATATATCACATGAAAAAGTTATTACGTAAATACTATAAAAATGAGTGATACTGAAAATATATGAGTTAGCACAAAGGATAGGTTACACAGAGCGCATATATACAACTTTTACGTAATCCAAGACTAGCTGCATGATCATTAGTCTGTACTCATTAGTGAGCCAAGCATCTTATCCATTTTTTTAACTGATATTTTTCCTGTTCACCTTGTTTGATGTTAATTGTTTTAACACACTATTCTATTGCACCTTATGTATTACTAAAGGTAAATCCCACTTCAATAATCTCGAGCTTTCTTAATGTTGTGGTTGCAAGGTTGAACAATAATTAGTGAGGAATACAATGAAGACGCAAACAACCAGTAGAATGCAATAATAAGTGTATTAAAGAAAAAGTTATAGTTACAGTATGTACAAATGAAGGTGTCGAGTCAGAGAGTCTTGGTGGGAGGACATGTACGCTCTTCGGCGTCACTTCCGGTTGCATTTAGGTAACACACACTAAGGCCAACCTAGGCTTGTCATTTATAGTGTAACGTTATTCGTATATGCAAATATTGGTTGCCACCACAACACTTAATTTACCTCCCTGTCTAGCAATGGAATATGATACAAAAAAAACATTCATACTACATGCAATGTCTAATACTTACATGAGTTTCAGTGTACACACCTTTAGTATGTAACGTATTAGTGGATGAATTATTATATATAATGTTCTATACTTGTTGACCAACACATAAACGCATGTTTCTTATTATATACATCAGACCATGTTGAAATACAATGTTTTAGAGCCCAGTAACCCACTATTAACATTTCCCCTTATGATATGTTAAAGACTGTGATATTAAGGACCATATGCTAATTTATTACCTGAAATATATACACCCTTTAAATACTTAAACGCCTATTTGTTGATCTCCAACAACATTTCAGTATAACTCTTATAAATGTGCTGTGTAATCAATAATTATTTCCACAGAAACTGGTGATACTTGATAATAATCGATATACATACATTGAATTTAGATGCTACTACTAGATTTAATGGCCATGCATAGCCTAACTCATCGTTATAGGATACAGTTAAATGACTGATAACTATACCCACGCATGCACTGAGCAATAACCGAAAATATTGTAACTATGATGATTTTGCTAAAGTATTCTTCATAGAAGGTTGGTGTTAATCGTATAGCAGTATATTTTATATAAACATCTATGCTATAAAGAATTATTTAACAGGTGTATAGACTTAGTTATATTGTTTTATATGGATAAACACTTTTTCGTGTGAATTTGCCCATTTTTAAATAACATTTAATAGTTCATTCAGTCGTGATTAGGAAAATGTTAAGACTGTACGACATTGCATAACACGATCGAGTATCGAACACCTTTTCTTACAAGAGGGCGTAAAGTTTTAGCTTACACTATTTATTTACCGACATGAAAAGATATAATTGAAAGTATCCTTGATTGTGTAGTGTATTTCATTGCTGAGTGGATCACCCTGTTTTTTTGTACTGATACTTTTCTTTTTTTTAATCTGATAGACTTTCAGAGGAAATTATGCATTACCTGTTTAAACACAAAATATTATGGAACCTGAATAACTGTTTGCAGTGAGATTGAACAGCCTTTTGTGTATTTTTATGTAAAAATAACATGTTTACCCTTGATCCAATTGTCATATAAAGCAATATGAAAAAAATAAAAAGTTAAAATAATATAATGTGTATATGTTGTCGGGCACTGTGTTATATACCAATTTAAACTGGATCTTACAAACAGTGTTATGCCTCAACATGTTACGATGTGCTGACGGAGGCATTTCTTAAATAGAGAGTTCAGAAACCAGTGCCTACATGGTGTCGAAATATTCCAGAAGGTTGACTTTGTTGTAACATGTAGAGTTTTTAAGTGTGAATAGACGTCTGGGCATTGCAAAACAGTTGTATAGCAGGAACAGTGCCGCGTGAGCGAGGATCATGGTGAGGCGCTCTCCCATAGACTCTAGTTTTGTAGACTACACTTTTAGAGCTAATAGGCGGCCCAAGAATTATTGTGTAGTCCCGTTCAGTTATTGAGACGGATCCCAAGGCGAGTCTTAGACCATCTATTCCCCATTAAACTCCACGGTGGAACAGCTTAAGTTGATTATTTCAGATTAGTTAGGATGGAGCACCAACTCGATAGAACAGCCTAGCATGGCGTCGTCAAGATACCAAATGTTGATCGGTGACGAGGAAGACAAGACAATGTCGTCGACGGCCAGAGTAAAAAGGAGAGGGACCATTTGGTCGCCTTGCTTGACGCCTGTAGCCGACGTGATAGCGGTGTTTCCATACAATAAGAGACTGAGTTCAGTAAAAGCTGTGTTGGCAATACGGTCATATCTAACTTAACTAGTATGATTCCTTTCTTGTTAAAATTGAATTCTTATCTGATGGTATGGGCCGCAGTCTCGACACCCGCGCCCTGTTGAACTGGTTTAAATTCGAGCGATAGAGGCTTTGACGCCTCAAAACAGAAAACTTTGAAAGCGAGTCTGCGGAAGGTGTTACCGACAGCAATCAAGCGTATCCCGCCGGATTGTTTGCGGGGAGCGGTCAAGTTAGAGTAGTAAAAGAGATCACGTGCAAACTTTGGATGATGGCCGTTAATCAATAAGTTGCAGAGGCGGGTAATAGCAGAGCGAACGCGAATAGCTGTTTCAACTGTTAGGGGAGCTGTGAGGTCTTTCAAGTGCCCAGATTTGGGACCGTCAATGCCGCCGCTGCTGCTTGGTCGAATAGACTTAAGTGCGGACATACTCTTGTCTACCGAAATGTTCTGGGGGTCAATCTCTTCGAAACTTGGAGGGGTGTCCGTGTCCGTTGGGACCGGTGGGTGTTTCAGTCGGAGAGCGACTAGTACTTCTTCCGATGGATGAACGACCGTGTCGTCGGAAGTTATGATTATTACTGCGGTCGAAACATCGCCCTTAAGAGTTTGGTGCTGACTGCTTGACGTATTGCCAGAGTTTTGAATTTTAGACTCGGTATGGGTGGGCACAGATTGCAGGGAAAAGGCTTCATTAAGGGAAACTTTTCTGACGAAGTCAGCAATTCTATGTTTAATTGTGCTGGGGAGAGAATATATTGTGGCTCGTGGATTGTGGCGAGAGCTTCCACAGCAAACAGAAAGAGCTGAGCCCAAGAGATGTCGTCGTTGTTGTCGAGAGATTGCACTGGTAGCAGAATCGGGTAAGTTTTCGTTTATTAGTGTTTGAGCAGACTTGGCATGGCTTGTTTCTAGCGGATCTGGTAGACATAATTATGGTTGGTTATTATTTTCAGATATCATGACAAGTACGGACCCTTTTTTTCTTTACTTAAAAAAGACAACAAATTAAAACACACCGAATGGCATCATTTATAGATTGAGACGCCGACGATGCAACCATTAAAATATCTTTTGAGGAGGATATTTTTTCATATAAAAAATAATTAAATAAACTTCTGGGAAAGTTCGAAAAAAAAAAGTGAAATTTTTAATGTAATTGTTGACGACATCGGTTGGCGCCAGGAAACTTTGCCGTTTCGGTTCGGTGACCGTGATTTGCGCTCTGCAACCGATACTGCACTGCCGCCATATGCTTCCTCGACTCACGCTTCGGCAGGTCTCGTTGACGAGATTCTCTCCTCATATCCTGAATCCCCGTCTTCAGATCTTTTGACAGCTATATTTTCAACATGGACGTCGCCGAATCTTCAGCAACCACCCGATTTCATACATCATTCGTCCTGGGGCACAATCAATGCCAATCCGTTTTTGCCGAACTCGTCCGTAGCAGTAACAAGCATAGTGCTGCCTGCCTGAGAGCGTCGGCTTCACCTACAGCAGTGCTTTGCTCAGTTTCATCCGTTCAGCGAAACTTGGAACTCTCTTGGACAATGACACTATCCGGATCACCGTCTCACAACGGCTGGGACTCCGTTTGTGCCACCCACACCGATATCGCTGTGGTCAGGTCGTTGACGAGTTTGCCCTGCATCTTCTCTGTTGTCGATTTAGTGGAGGCCGCCTGCCTCGCTACTCTGTCCTTAACGATGTAGTATAGCGAGGTCTCAACTCGGCACGTTTTGCATCAGTCCTTGAACCAGTTGACCATATTAGGGACGACGGTCGCAGGCCTAACGGGATAACTGTGGTTGCTTTCCGAGCCGGAAAGCCGCTGATCTAGGACGCCACTTGTTCCGACTACTTTTAACCAGCAAGTATTGCGTAATCCGCGGTGAAGCCCGTCACGGCGGCCTTGCTCGCCGAAACAAGGCAGCGCGGAAAATACAGCTCGATCACTGACCGTTTCGTCTTCCAACCAATTTCAGTGGAAATGTCGGGTGTGCTTGGCCCCGAGACTGTTCAATTTTTTAAGGACATTAAACGGAGAATTTCAACGTTTAGGCACGAGACCCGTGAGTCAGCCTGGTTGTTCCAACGCATCTCCCTGGCTATAGTTCGTGGCAACGCTATATGTCAGTAACGGCGCCATTACTTCCGTTCTTATCATCATCTGTTGACTTTCTCCTTTTTCCCTCCCCCTCTCTATAAACATATGTATGTTTCTGTCTCTTTGCTTCCCTTTCTCCCACATTATTGTTTCATACATAATTTGACTTGTTTTGGTTTGTCTTCACAATGGCAGCCATGATTGTTAATTTGTCTCGCACACAGAAAATGAGTCTGCAGCAAAAGAAGAAATAAATAATTCTTAAGTATTTTCCTGTTGTGGATTTAATGCACATGTTAACACAATATTCATGATGTATAAAAAATGTTGTATTCTTCCAAGTCATGATATATTTTACGATATATACACATATATATATATATATATATATATATATATATATATATATATGTATATAATATAATAAAATCTCTCTCTATAAATATATGTAAATCTATATATATATATATATATATATATATATATATATACGTAATATGTATACACGTATGTCAAGAAGTAATGTATATATATATATATATACGTAATATATGTATATACGCATGTCAAGCAGTAATGTATATATATATATATATATATATGTATATATATATGTATATATATCTAATTATCTCTCTATATATATATATATATATGTGCACACATGGCAAACACGAATATATATATATATATATATATATATATATATATATGTATGTAATTTATTTAGATACTGTATATTACATATTTCAGCAATGTACCGCGATTTCATCCAAAAGGGCAGATTTAGACATATTTATTAAATTTTACTGCCCAGTGAAATCATCGGCAAGCTGAAACGATTTTAGTCATGGCCCGATAGGGAATGGCGTCAGCAAGGACAGAAAAGTGTGTATCTCTGAGGGGGTCTCCGAAAAAATCCGCCTACAATCGTTTCAGCTTGCCGATAATTATATTTGCTCTCTTATATGATCGAGAACTTTATTTGATTTATTTTCATATACAACATGACACACACTATATATATATATATATAGCTATATATAAATATATATATATATATATGTATATATATATGTGTGTGTGTGTGTGTGTTTGTGTATATATATAATGTTCGTGTATACTCATCAACATATTGGGAAACTGCTTTGTTGAATTAGTTCTTTTCAGTGTGGCTAAACAAGCACATACTTTAACCCTGCGTTTTACACCTAATTATAATTTCTACAGTCAGATTATCTATTTAGTTAAACACGCTAGTATTAGTGAAGTATTACTAATAATACATCTCCTAGAATTGCAGACTAACGTTATATTCATTTTACGAACATATTTGAGTCATCCGCAATGACAGCAGGTACTTTTATAGCAATGCTGTTTAACGGGTATGTTAAACGGATTTCCCTTGATGTCTTCGGTATCAACTGGACGGCTTACGCACACTCAGTTTATCTTAAACTGTAAGTGAATTAATAATGTGCGTTTGTCTACATTTACTTGCCTCTCTACGAACGAAGACTTACACACAACGTCAGTAAATTATATATAAAAATCTGTCTCTTCAATAACGAGAACTCGTGATCATGGCAACATTTTAAATTGACTTACGTTTGAACGATTTGTTGCCCTGACCGATGATGGAAATAATGACGTCTAGCATGTAAACAAATTCTATTTTTTTCTCTAAGGCATTATGTACTTTTTATTTAAGAGATATTATTTCAAATTACAAAGATGAGTCCGGAATTTGTTTGTGTGTAATGTGGTGCACCAGGTATATATATAAATATATATATATATATATATATATATATATATATATATATATATATATATATATATATATATATATATAAAGGCATTGTACATTTCCTTATTGAAATATCTTTCGAGATTTATGTTGATCTTTGTGCAAAGTTCTTCAAATGAGATTCTTACGTGTATTATTGCTAAAGGTTTCTTCTGACGGCTTCACTTTTACAATCGAATTTTCAAGCGTGTGTTAGTCTTTTAAAGAGCTCAATTTACGCCTAGATTCCATCTGTCAAATCCTAAAGAAATAGTGTATACGTTTTGACATTTAATGAATAGAATCTTTCACTCGACATTTTACTTCAATAATAGAACTATTAAAACATAATTTCAATCAACGTTTGACTCATCAACCTCCTATTCAAATATATCTCTAAATATTCGACACGAGCTCAGAGATTCGACGGTGTCGGATTAAAAGAACATTTTTACTTAACTGCTTAACACACTGGTAGGTATGCTGTTGGAATCAGATACGAAACTACTGTCTTATTTATTATACAAAGGTTACCATCCGTTTTTGATATTTGTAGAGTGTTGCTTGCTTTATTACAATTTCACCATTAGTATTATTTAAATGTTCATTATACATCACTAACAGCGTTTTATCTCAAATGTAAGGAATTTATGTTAAGCATCGTTTTTAGTCATTAATTATTTTTAATAATAATAATAATAATAATAATAATAATAATAATAATAATAAATAATGCAAAATATGTTAACGGGTCGAGGAGGATGAGAAGAGCGACGAGGGACAGCACAAACTGGAAAAGTGTAGAGAATGCTGGGACCTTGGGGAGGCTTATTGCCACCCAAATCCTAGAGAAGACCAATTATTCTTACCAGCGAGAAATATTTGGTAAGAGGCTGTTGCGATACCGAAAGAGAGGTGAAGAATACTGTGAATCTGAGGAGACTTGTTGTCACTCAGACTCCAGGAAATACCACTGGTTGTTGTCGGTGAGCAATGACTGACGATGATCTGTGTGAGAACTCCTAGTGAGCAGAAATAACCACAGCTTAAAGACTCATCTGTTGCTCATTTGACATTTCAAATGTTCCTCGTTGCAAATGTTGTCATGTATAATAGCAGTGTTAGAATTGCGAGAGGGGTTATACAAATGTCAATATCGTATAACACACCTCGTCTCTAACGTACACTTTATTTGATATTTAAGCACGGATATATATATATATATATATATATATATATATATATATATATATATATATATATATATATATATAGTATTGGAAGTTTCTCAACCATTAAAACTATATTTAAAATAACATTTTTTTTTAAAAACCGAAGTCCCTAGTCGTTCAGTGAAAAATCACTCATGTAAGTAAATTTTACTTTTTCAGTTATTATATTAGTTTGCTTCTAACATTATTTAAGGGATCATCAGTTGTTTACAATGAAAAACTGTTTCGGGAATTTATATATATATATATATATATATATATATATATATATATATATATATAAATATATATATATGTATTATATGTATTTTAGGCAGCATTTTGCTTATTTATGTAAACATTGTAAAAAATTACCACATTCGTCCTTTAAATTATTATTTTTTTTTAATTTCTCGCATGATCTTTTTTGTATTAAAATAAAATCAGCGGTATTTCTGTAGATCTTTGTAAATTGAGCTAGAGTTTACAAGATGCATGGTGTAGCGGTTGGATAGGGTAGTGCTTGTAAACCCAATGTAGCTATCAGCATTATTTTTATTATAGGAGTTATATTCTATCTAAGGCCATGCAAACTTATAAACAATAATGTTTCCTTCTAGTGTTTTTTTCGTAGGCGAGAATTGTTTCGTTACTACAAGATTTTGTGTTCTTATAGTAAATAAGTGTATTGTTATTTCAATTGGGGGTATGTATGTGTATAATAAATGTTTATGGCTATTTCTTCGAATCGAAAGTTAGGTTGCATTTTATTACAGTAGTGTATCTTAATTTTGTTTGAGATGTTATGTTGAATAGTATTATTATTTATACTGGAGTTCTTTAAGTTTCGAATCATTAATTTTATGTTTTGATAAATGATATAATGCGGGAATACGTACTTGTTTTATATTTCTTAATTCAATGAATAGTATTTTGTTAGAAGAGAATATTTATTTGGCACGGTTTAATCTACAAACCATTACTTCCCTTCCTCTGATTTAAGACAAGTGCTAGTTTATAACACTGGCATTATACATTCCGAACAAAATTACAAATATTATAATACTCGAAGCTTTATACATCAAAATAGAACAACCTAAAATTAACAACATCGCATATGAAACCAATGGTTATATTTTAAAATACTTAATGTAATGTGATTGTGTGCATGATTTAAAATCGTCAACTTCCTGGAACAATGCTTCGACGAAATATCGTAAACATTCTTAAAACTTATGAACCCTATGGGGCATTTATTAATTCATTTGATTTCATATACAAAAAAGATAATCACCAAAATATGAAAAAATGAAAAAGGTATAATTAAAATTAACATATATATATATATATACATATATATATATATATATATTTATATATATATATATATATATATAGAGAGAGAGAGAGAGAGAGAGAGAGAGAGAGAGATTTAACAACTTTTGCTCAAGATAACAGCGTTCTTTTAGTATACTTTTTTACCTTTTCATTTTCTTCTCATCTCTTTCTGTTTTAAAAACAAAACAATAATGTATACATCACGAACGTTTATTATTCTTTCGTCGAATGATTCCAAGGTAACAAAACTCAAGGAGTGATAGCTACATATTTTAAAAACAAATACCCGTTCTCGCCGCCTTCAACTTCTAAACCCTACGCCAGTTTGCTCGCATAAATAAAAAAATGATTGCCCCCGTATAACTGAGACAAATTTCAATTAATAAGACAAACATAATTTATTCTGAAACCGTTTACTTATTAAGATACCTAATAGTATCTATATAAAACCACATAAACTAATAGTGCGTATGACCCCAGTAACACAATTTAACAATACTTAACATATTACAATCCATATAATGATAATTGTACGTGTTTATTTTAGTAATATGCATTGAAAATAATAGTATTAATTCGATATGAAATTTTCAAAGAATATTTAAACGAAACGAATATGTATACTTGTACCACAAAATAGACACACTCAACTTTCTTCTGTAAGCCATATGCCGTAATATAAATTAAAAACTAGACAATGGTAAACGTTTCTTATATTACTACTGTTTATGTTAAACCATCAATTTAGATAGTAAAATGTAAGATATATGATAAACCATTGGAAAAAGAGCTATCAAATTTCACATTATTTTTAATTGTGGAAAACGTAAAATTCAATTGGGAACACTGTAAAAAGATGGCAAGTACATTTTCTCTGTAGGCAATCAATAGGTACGTTTCGATTTGTTTACATCTTAATTTTTGTTAGAAATATATTTTAGCCGATTTCATTATCTTTGTTATTTGCATTTTTTCCTAGTTAATTTCGAACAGTTGTTTATTAATAACAAATATTTTTGTAAAAACAAATATTTTTTTAAAAACAAATATTCCAAAAAAAATAAATGTTTTAAACAATCTGATAAAAATCGATGAAGCGACATATTTTTTCAATTACAAAAACTATCTTCAGTTTTAATGGATGTTAGTCTTTCATTCAGTAGAATATTGTTTTTAGTCCTGTGAATAGAGCATGTGAGTGTCTCTCTGTGTGTGTGTGTGTGGTACGTGTAGTTATGTATACACATGTGCATCTGTGTATGTACTTTTAAAGACTCCAGATGTGGATCTTATCATTTCATTTATGATTCTAGGCCAGTCTAATGTGTGCACAGATGCGAACATATATCAGCATGTATAGTAAGTAAAAAAATATAAATACATTCTGACGAATAAACGATATTTTAAAAGAAAATATCAAAAAGGTATTTCCATGACTGTGTAGGATATAACTTTTTTTTACGTGATATATTTTTAAAATGTTAGCTTAGCTAATGTGAAAACATATCATGTTGGAAAATAAATAATTACCTGTTTTCTTGTTTTATGACGTATACAAGTACAAACAGCCTCTTTACGGCACATCAATCTCTGTTTGTGTTAATTAATGTACACACATACTACTTATTCCACTTATTAACAAGAAATACATTTTGAAGGTATTATTAAAATAAGATTGATTTAAAGTAACATGTAGATATGTTAATATAACAAGTATATTGTAAATAATATATTATTGTAAAATATATGTATAAATATGTATGTATGTATATATATACACGATTATTAATAGTATTTAATGTATATACATATATACTATTTTATGGTGATATATATATATATATATATATATATATATATATATATATATATATATATATATATATTCTAATATGTCCATTAACAGTACTCCATATGTAAGTAGAGCTCATTATTAAGTGTGTGAAATATGTATGCGGCTATTAAGCTATACAGGTGCGACTATGTTTCCCTGCAGAATATAATCAAAATAAGTGCACGGGTTTGTGTTATTCATTATTTTTCTATATGCAAGTAGTGATTCGTCTATCTAGCAAACCAATCAGATTAGGTGTGTATTTTCATTTGATCAGTTCATGTTTCTGTTTGCCAATGTCCGTGTGCCTCTCAAACAATAGTACTTTACACCATTTTAAATGTGTGTTGTTTGGTTGTGATGCATCTCTTCATAAGTGTGTTTACTTAACGATTTACTTTATTTTAGCACCTGAGTCATAATAATAGTTACTCCTCTTATAAGTATATTATTGGTTATTACTTTACATCTTATTTAAGAGTGGTTAGTTTTCTTCTATTACCTTTTTTTTCTGGTGGAAAAGCCCAACACTGCACCAAGGAATTATAAGGGTTCAAGAAGGAGCATTTATGCTTGCGATATGCGAAAAACGCAGACAGATAATTAGGGAACCAAATGCGCCTCCATTTCTGGCAAAGCTGGCGTTGTTCCGATGCCCAGGAAAACCAGATGAGTGTCTTGAATGAGATGGCCAGGAACGTGAAGACCATTTCCAGGCCTCTCTTGAACAAAACCCATGAGGGGAAACGCATTGAGTGGCCAGAAAAATACATGAACCTGAACTTCCAACAGGTTCTATTCACAGATGAAGCTATAGCCACACTTGATGGTCCGGATGGATCGGCTAAAGTTTAGAGTGCTACCAAGGCTGCTATATCACATCGCGTTCGTCGCCTACAACGTGTCGCGGGGAGTTGTTTTGGGCGATTATCATAGGTGATAAATGAATTGGACCTTTCTTAGTGCCAAAGGGTTTGAAATGCACAAGCCAAGCATACATATCGTTCTTAGATGAGCATTTGTCACTTTGGCTGGACGACTTTCCTTTACTTCGTCTACGTCAACTGATTTGTATGCACGACAATGCGCCATCTCATGTAGCAAAGGCTACGACTACGCTCCTCGCATCTCTGGGCATCAAGGGAGAGAGTCTCATGACTTGGCCGCTTTGTTCTCCTGACTTAAAGCCGATTGAGAAGCTCTGCCCAATTTTAAAGAGGAAGGTTTTTTGAAGGAGGACAACAATTTACATCAAAATATGCCATCTGGAATAACATTGTTCATGTTGGTAGTAGCATAACACCTTCCAGATCAACAAGTTGACTTCATCTGGTGATGGGAGACTGCAGAGGGTAATTTCCAGAAATGTGAAATTTGTTGATAAACGATTCAATTTTGTGGTGCATATCTGGTGATTTATTCCTTAAATTTCGTCATGTTGTTACTTATTATTTAAAATATTAAAATAATTAACCCTGCTACGTCATTTTTCATAGCATATGGACTGTATTTTAACAAACCTGCAATAAAGCGAGAAACAGTGAAAGTAGCTAAGAAATGCATAACTGTCGATAACTTTAGAAATATAGTATAAATTTGCAAAGTATTTTGGTATTTTACCTACACAGGAATACTATTTCAGTGTGCGAAATTGCAAACTTGTGCGATTTATGTTATGGAAGTTATTAACAATATTATGAACTGCAATCAAGCGAGACACACAGTTAATTCACGCACTGCCCATAGACATATTTTGTGACTGGCGAGTTTCAACTTTCTTTGAATTTCGCATTAATTGGTCGCAAGTGATGTTCTGAATTAGTGGTGTATTGAGTGGGATGTTATAGTTTATATAACTGGGTCTTAAATATATGGTGTTTCTCCTTGTGTTGGGATATTAATATTGCCAGTTCCTTTGTTAAATATTGTAGTTTGGTAAACGATTCGTTAGGTCTATGAGTTATTTTATAGTGGGCAAATTGTACAAGTGCGACAATTACAGTGTTCCAATGTATTATTACTGTTATTGATATAGTTATATTATAGGGTATGAGTTATTACTATTTAAGTAGTAATATAATTGTTTATGTTAACGTTATTTTATTGGGTCTATATTCATCAAGTTTTCACGGATTAGATTTTTACTCGTTTTGTTTAAAATTGCAAAATACTAAAAGAATTTAGTAGATAAAATCATAAGACAAAAATGCAAGCTATTAATGGGAACTCAAAAAGATTGGCGCTCCCAATAATCAAGCAGACAATGACTTTTGTGACATTAGAAAAATCTTAAACGCATTATATGAGTATAATATTAGTGCTTATTACCAATTTTGTGGGAGTTATTTTAGTAAATTTATACCGTTAGTATTTTCGATAATCTTGAGCAATGTGTATCAAATGTATATTAGCGTTGTTCTGTTAACAATTGTTTTTGTATTTATGATTATAATTCCATTATAAGTTTTTTAATTACTCCTGTATTAATCTAGGATATCTATTATGGCTTTTAATTATTTTTTCTGGATTATTTGTGAATCTATCAAGGTTTCATGCACTTGATTAAGTGTAGGGTAGTATACATTTTAAAAAGGTGAGGAATCTCTTTTAGATTTGATTTTGAGGTCGAACGGGAGTTGACGCAAATAATATTTGCGCTTCTATTTTATATTCCAATATTTCTGATGTGTTCTTATAGTCGTTTTACAGCCATTGTTTTTTATAATATTAGTGTAACTAGAGTTGGGTAAACTGACGATATGAAACAAAAGAGTGTACACCATTTTATACCAGCTTGCAAATATTAAAATGAAGCGATAAGGTATTTCGACTTTTTTCTCGATGTGTTATTCCAATCTTTAAAATGTAAAAATCTAAGTATAAAGCTTAAGGAAACAAAAGATACATCGAGAATGAGTAACAATTGATTAATTTGTTTCGAATTACTATGGGGAGAATGTTATGTAAATAAGAATTATGTGAGTTTTCACATGGAATATTGCCCCATATATAAGGCAACGTAAACAATTAAAATACTTAGAAGAAAATTAACACCAGGAAATGTGTACTCATTGCTATTTAAAACATATTGTGAATATTTCATATATATTGCAGTCATAGAAATGTGTATGAATATGGCTTCCTCCGCCATTTGCCTGATTTGCCTACAACTCAAATAAACTAGTTGGAACTCTAAATGATACGGTTCTTCATGCATACCTTTCGCTTCATAAGTTATCGAGTGAATTCTATACATAAAAGTATATGAAATATACACATACCTAACGTCATATATATATATATATATATATATATATATATATATATATATATATATATCTATACAGGGTGATTCATAGGTCACTTAGCTATTTACTTTTGAAATTCTCAAGTTAAAAAATACGGTAATACATCACATAACGTTTATTCACCAAATTCATTTATGGGAGTTTAAAATTACAGTAAATGTTCAAAATGTCCGTATTCTTTCTGCATACATAGCTCTATTCTTTTTTGCAAGGAATTTACGACTCTTTGTAGCATATCTGATTGATTATGAAATAAATATATATACAAACAAATATATAAACGAACAAATTCAAAATAACAAATAGCAGTAATTAGAGAGTAAGATAAAAATCATCAAAAGTTCATACTATGTTTTTGCTTCATATGGTAATCATTTTAAATAGCTAAGTGAAGTGACTTATAGATCACCATGTATATATATATATATATATATATATATATATATATGTATATAAATTAGGAAAGTTCATTTTATAAAGTATCTTTTGTAAGTTAATATAAATATAGAGGCACAAAAGCCTTCAAAAACCATGTATTAGATGCGAGTAATTAAATCAAAAGAAAAATAAAAATATTTCGAAACATTTAATAAAATATTTCAAAATACCTTCCGTTTTTTTTTTTCTTCATCTTGATTTTTTTTTAGCTAATATTTCGCTTGACAAAAACAAGCTTCATCAGAGCTAAGACAAATAAAGGTATAACCTTTTTTTTTCCATAATTTACTTCCTGGTGTTTGTGAAGTGTCACGTCCGGTGTTGTGGACTATTGTTGAAACTGTCTGTTTTTAATAGAATTGAACTTGAATGCGCATGGTCGCTGCGAGTTATAAATTAGGAAAGTTCATTTTATAAAGCATCTTTTGTAAGTTAATATAAATATAGAGGCACAAAAGCCTTCAAAAACCATGTATTAGATGCGAGTAATTAAATCAAAAGAAAAATAAAAATATTTCGAAACATTTAATAAAATATTTCAAAATACCTTCCGTTTTTTTTTTAAAATACATTAAAAAATATGTAAGTGATAAAAATCGTACATATCTCTAGACAGGACGTATTGGTCCAAAAGTAAAGACGCTTGTTTATAAATAAATATTGAGTGTTCGATGCTCGTCTAAGTAAGCCATGTTGATGACGGTTGTTAGTCAGAAACACGTGCCCATCGATTACATTTATGTACGTATAAAATTAATATAAATACACATATAAACAAACAAATACGTCCTATAAAGTTATGGGCGAGTTATTATGCAATTGTAGTCCCCTTAATAATTTAAGAAGTAAGACAATCGATATAATAGTAAGAAAATTAAAACAACGAACGCTGGAATCACCAATAAAAATAAATACATAAAACTAGATTAACTATGTAGGTGATACAAATCGTAAATATTTCTAGACATGGCGTATTGTCCAATATTAAAGACCCTGGACAATATACATCAATATCGAAGGTTCGATCCTTGTCAAACTTAAACATGCTGATGAAAGATGTGAGTCAGAAACACGTGTCTATGGATTACTTTTATGTACGTATAAAATTACATATATTAACGAAAAATACGTCCTATAATGATAAAGGCGACTAATAATGCACTTTCTGCATCTTAATTACTTAAGAAGTTAGACGATCGAATTCGTAGTAAGCAAAATAAAACAACGAACGCTGGAATGACCAATAAAAATAAATACATGAAAATAGATTGAATATGTAGGTGATTACAATCGTATATATTTCTCGACATCGCGTTCTGGCCCAATGGTAAATACGCTCAAGATATACATTAATATCAAAGGTTCGATCTTTTTCTTAGTTAGCTGTGATGAAGAAAGCTGGGGTTGCTGTTATGAGAACTAATATCAAAAATTAGATTCTTTACTTTAAAACTTAACCGAGCTTTTAGTTTAAAAGATAGGGTACACACATCTTCAGAAATACCTAATTTTTGAAGTATTTTTCTCACAAACTGACTTCAAAATGTTAGTATTTCACAAATAAATCCAGAAAAAATTGACATTGTTTGTAAAATACAATATATTCAAACCAGAATTCTAAGTATGAATCACCACTTGTAAAATATGCTGTGTTTTTAACTGTGTACAATAAACGAAAACTGTAAAAATTGTACAAAATTACAAAAAAGAGTAAACACTTTCCCTTTAGAAATGCCTACAGCATATTCCAATGTAGTCGCTGGTCACCAGTTAAATCATTCATTACCTCTGCAGCAAAACAGAAATTATCCAAAGCATCACTAATACAATAAAATGATATCTGGGGCAAATCATGGTAATTAGTTTTACAAAGTTCCCCTAGAGGACCAGTGAAAGTTGTAACGTTTCTTGTAGTTCCATTAATTAACTTACAGATTGCCTTGAATGGCAGTTCATTTTGATGAAGTGAACAGCGAATGGTATATAACTTCCTTTTAAGTTATTGTATCCTAAGTTGTAACCATCCCTGTTTCACAACCAGGGTGTTTACTTGTATTGTACACCAACATTACCTTAACAATATTTACACTGTTGTACTCTTCTGGAACAGCAGCATCATCATCTACTAGAGGAACACTAGTTGCACCAATGTAAGGTATCAGTTCCTATATCTGGTAAACGCAACAGGCGTTCTGGCCCCTTGGTTTTCTTTTATAATTTTTTCAACATTTACCCTGTAACCTCCTTTTAATACAAAGTGTCGTTATCAATTCTGCAATTAATTCCAATGCAGATAAGATGTTCATATCTCTGGACATGTGTTTTTATTGATGGTTACTTTCACTCTTGCTTTTTCCCCATCTATTTCTCATTCATCAATAATAATATATTTTAAATTCATGGTTGGAATAAGAAGGCCCATGTAGTGTAAGTCTAATAGAAAGGTATTAGCAAAGCACTCCCCAAACTTAGAAGACATATCACCTCTAATGAGTTCCATATAATTTGTAGGGACTTTTAAAAGACTGTAATGTCCCTTAGATTGTGTCCATAGCTCACAACTGTCATCGGTTGTTTCTTCACTGAAAGATGTATTAGTAAAGTGTTCTAGTGTAGAGGAAGCAACATGTAAATAATCGTGTTGCTGTCTTTCAATCTGCCTCTCTCATCTATCTGTTCTAGCTGAATTTTTTTTTGACAGCATCTTTGTCAATATGTCCAAGTAGGAAACTGCCTGTTTTCTCTCTCTGATCTTTTAAATATTCAATCTTTAATGGGAATCCGAAATTTTAAAATGTACATGTTTTAATTACAGATCTAGCATACGTGACAAATATTAAAGGAAAATATCACAGTATAATTTACTAGAAAAAAGAAAGATATTTAAAAGTAAATTCATATTTTACACTTCATTTGAATATTGAAAATTAGTACATGAATTAGTTCAAATTATTAAATGCAAACAAAAATAACTATAAAAGTAATATTACCTTCCAGTTAGGAGGACAAATGCAAACTATATGCCTCGATTGGCAATTTTGTGTATTGCATTTTACAGCAAAATCATTACATCTTAAGACAGTTTGCAGCAACATTAAGAAATATCAAATAATGTGTCCTGCTGTTTCTTGATTATGTTCACGTTGGATGCAGTAAGAATTTTCCTGTTAATCAGTTTAGCCCTGTTGAAGCAAAATACTTTCACCTTCTGTCCTATATAATATTCCCTTAACAAAGGCAATTGAGGTTTACTACTGTTTGCGAAATATTGATTATTTCCTTTGTAATCAATTTAAAAATCGAGATAAGTATTTTCAAGGAATTAACTAAACTGAATACAGTGTCGTAAAGTCAGGGGTTCCGTTTTATCCAAAAGACAAGGTGGACTACAACATCTTTTGGAACTCTTACTGCGAGATGAAACAGAACGTCCTTTTACAGACATTTTTATCTGAAAAAAAGAAGAAAATAAATGAATAAGTCTAAAACAGTTTGATTTATAATATTATCTATTTTCATATGAAATTTGCTAACAATAATAATAAGTAGTTTTGATTAGCTTTAGTGATACTGTGTTTGAGTTTGTGTTAGGCTGCACCTAAAATTGTGGCTCGAAATGGCAAGCCCATTTAAACAGACTCGCATTATTTCTTGAGTTATGGTAAAATCCTTCTTTTTAATTTATTTACTAAATATTTTAGATTTTAGAGTGGGATCACTTTCCCAAATAAATTTAATGGACAATGATCATCCAATTCATGAGCACCACACTAAACAAACTACTCTAAAATCTTAAATATTGGGTTATAAAAAAAACAAATGAAAGGATTTCATTAACGACATAACCGGTATGTTTAGACAGAAAAAATATCCGTAAAAAAATACAAACACACGTGGTGGGTAATAACTTAAAAAGCGCCAAAAACAATTTAAAGTATTAGATAGTATCAGCTATATTTTTCATACAATATTATGGTATTTTAATACAAACTTCATTGATACAATTCTCTTTGGAACACGAAAAATATAGTAAGAACGAAGCTTACTTACCTAAAATGGAAATATAATAATAATATAAAATAATTTAGATTAAACAAGCTTCCTTTATTTCTATTTCAAATAATAAAGTTTCTAGCATAAAAATACAAAATTGCTAGTTATTACAATCTAACAGTGGTCAATATTTCATACAATTAATAAACAATAACAAGACTATGCATTTAACACGCTGTAAACTTAAATACTAATAAAAAAGTATGCTCCAGAGACACTATTATAAATAAACTGTATTTATTTTATTATAAATACACTATATTTATTTTATCTTATCATTAAAATAAAGACTTTGTCAGTTTAATAATGTTTTATTGATAATTAAAATTAGTTTAATTTGTTTTCTACTGAAAAATACAAATCCTGAATTCCATGAGAGAGCACAAAAATGAAGCGATCGTTTATCGCTGTCACTTATATAAATAGCAAAATACTGTGTTTACTAAACACTGTATATGTAATCTCCGTGTTACCTTTACAAGGGAATATGTTTCATTATTTATAATCCATATTGATGTCTATTTAATTTTTTTAGAACAATGTAAATAATTTAACTGACAAAATCTTTATTAAATGACATTTACCCATTTTTATTTCATCAACAGGAATGAATGTTTTGACGGCGGTAAATATGTCACTGATCACCGAAAGGACATTCGACATCGCTAATTTCGAATCTTTAAAGTCGTTTCCTCACTTAACGCTAACGATTTGGGAAAAAATATTTCGTGTCGTTATTTAACATGCCAAACTCCAACTATCATTACGATCGAATTACCACCTTTCCAAAATCGACCTGCCCTAATGCTGATGATTGTTGTGAGTCAGAAACACGTGTCACTTAATTACTTTTATGTACGTATAACATTAATACATATATATATATATATACATATATATATATATATATATATACATATATATATATATATATACATACATATATATATATACATATATATATATATATATATATATATATATATATATATATATATATGTATATATACACACACACACACATATATATATATATATATATATATATATATATATATATATATATATATATATATTTATTAACGGGAAATACGCCCTATTAAGAAAAAGGGCGGCTAATAATGCCATTTTCTGCATCTTAATCACTTAAGAAGTGAGACGATCGAAATAATAGTAAGCCCAACAAAATAACGAACGTTGCAATCACCAATAAAAATAAATACATAACATTAGATTAAATATGTCGGTGAATAAAATCGTACATATGTCCAAACAGGGCGTTTTGGTCAAATGGTAAAGACGCTGGACTATAGACATCAATATCGAATGCTCGACCATTGTTTTAGATAGCCATGCTTATGAGGGAAGTGAGCCCGAGACACGTGTCAATGGATTACTTTATGTACGTTTAAAATTAATAACCTATATATATATATATATATATATATATATATATATATATATATAGAGAGAGAGAGAGAGAGAGAGACATTTTAAAATAAAATAGTCGTCGCTTATCTTGTATTGCATATGGAACATATGTAAATTGTACCCTGCCTTCATATTACATGTACCTATTATCATAGTTCGTCTTGTATAGCATTCTCTATTGAAGTAAGATATAATGATATACTTATACTCGTGTTGGTGGGAACCAGTATAAGTAATTAATATTGACTTTTATTTCATTAAAGATGCATCATCAATAGAAAACTAGATTTTCGGGAAACTACGGAGAAGCCTCGTGCACTTTCTTTCGGAACGCCGGGTCTCCATTGAACACGCATCTTTTTTAGATATATTTTCAACAATTCGGAATTAAAGAAGAACAGAAAAGAAAACTTCGTATATATTTGTCATTGATGCAACATGTAAAAGCTAACTCTACAATAACTTTGATCAAATCATCTAATAATATGGATAAGGAAGTTTCAGAAAAGATTTGCTTGTAAAATGTATTTATATGAAACAGTATCCGGAGTATGTGTACACACACATAAAATAGTTACAACCGTATAAGCATAGAAGTGTAGTACCTGTTCTGTCTGTTAAATTATCGGCCTAAATTATATTTGAAGAGAGAATCCGTCATTGCCTCTCGACTCATATACCCTTATTTGTGGGAAAAACAGAGCGGAGTGTAAAATATGGTTCTCCCATCTCGCACACACGGTGTAAGGCGACTTAATTAAATCCCTTCTGAAAAACACTCATATGTTGGGATGTTGTCGAAAAGTAAATAAATAGTGGCAGATGCGTGTAATATGTTGCATAAACATAAACTTAGAAATGCTTTGCTTTAAAATACAATACATGTGATTACACTTTTTGGGGCATCATATGACATCGTTCGCTTTATATCATATCATTTTGATCTGATTGCTATTCGACATCAGATATGAATTGTACATACAATGAAATAAAAATACATGTAGTTTCAATATGTGACAAGAAAGTTTTAAATACGGTGGCTTTAAGAATGAAGCTTCATCAATAATACATAAGATATGCGTTAATTATCATCTTCTCTTTATTTGAACAGGTTAAAAAAAGCGAAAACTGGCGCACTCATTGCTGGGTTTGGCGCCAAGTCCATCGCAAATAAAAAAGCTGCATCATGCTGTTAATATCCGATTCAAATATTGCCTATTACTTTTCCCACTCGAAAGTTAATTGGCTGCTTAGAGTAGAGCAAGAGAAAAGAAACAACGATTATTTGGAAACGGCGATAAATATGCTATTATCTTTGCGTGGTTTATGTTTGGAATCAATACACATATGACCTTGTTTAATTAAAACACTTATCTGGTGTGACGATGGGGTGTGTTTGAGACGCGATTTTGCAACATTTTTAGTCCATGATGTATTTTTTTTATAAATGTAGCATGGATTGCCTTCTTAGTTCTAACGGCGATATTGCGGGTGTAGTAATGAGATAAGTGTTTGTTATTATATATTTGTGTTCAGATATAAACGCATTTATTTCGCGCAGTGATAACAAGGGCAAGTTTTATATATGGGGTAAAATTCCCCACATAACGCTTGGCCTTCTTATCACATTCATCTCTCATATAAAAACAGTCTTATGCACATGTTTTATAATATCAACAACGCGAAAAGATAAGTAATGACTTATTATTATTATTATTATTATTATTATTATTATTATTATTATTATTATTATTAGTAGTAGTAGTATTATTATTATTACTTAAACACTAGGCTTTCTCACACGAGATATTCTCAATTGCATCTACCTGGCAAAGGCATGTGGTGTACGCTATGTTAGAATAACAAAAAGCCGCGTCATATTTGCATGCTGCCGCCTCCTTCAATAATAGTTGCATATGATTTTGTGTTATCCCATCATTATTTAACCAGTAACTTGTTATTGCATTTCCATAAATTATATATATATATATATATATATATATATATATATATATATATATATATATATGCCTTTCAACCGACAGGAATTTACATCGTCTACACTGAAGATTGCGTAAGCATGGACCATCGATGTGTGTAGGTAAAATAATTAATATTTACTAAAAAAGATATCGTTATAACCCCATTTACTTAGAATGGTGCATTCTGAGGAAATTAATAAACAGCCGGTAATTATATGGTTTAAAAACAAAATCTAGACTTAATTTGTTGTTGTTATTGAATCAGTTCTAACGGCTCGCTATACGCACTCCCTGATTTCGCGTTTATAGATTTAAATATCTGCTTATTATTATGTGTTCTCGCCGTGCAAGGGGAAATATACCCGACTGCAAATCAGTGACGATTTGTAAAGCCGACCAACAGGAATTAATATCCCCTACATTGAACAGTGCGTAAGCATGAAACATCGATGTCTGTATGTATAAATAATTAATAGTTACTTTATATATATATATATATGAAGAGAGATTAATAGATATATAACTTAGTTTACCCAACAGAAGGACACTTTCCACTGTAGACGTAAGTGGCTACTGGGAATTAGTGTGACAGTTTACGGGGTAATCTAGAATGTTTGCATGTCGGTACAGTCGGGGGGGGGGGGCATGGAACACGGAGGGAGTTTCAAAGGCGGGCAGCTCAAAGAAAACAGCTATTAGAATAGGATCTTCCATAGCGAATGTATGGCTTTAAGCTTACTGTCAGGTCGGTCGAGTGTATTTACGTATAGGTTGCACCAGAGCATTGAAGTACCTGTAAAACGAGCATGAGGATGCGACATTGCGGCGATGATATATCATATATATATATATATATATATATATATATATATATATATATATATATATATAATTATTTGCATTGCCGGATTATTTTGATTGTGCAGATTGTTTGTATGTGAGTTTATTTCCTTACCCAAAGGTTTTCTAAAATAGCAGTTATGTCGTATGGTCTACATTCTCTTTTTCGTATGCCAATTGATTTTGCTTTTTCTCTAAGCTTTTCATAACATTACCTTTTGCTCTACAATTATTGGTACAACAGTAATATTCATTTTTAATACAGGGTGGGCCAAAATAAGGGTCCTATCTTTAAATTTGAATAACTTGAATTTGAATAACTTCCACAAAATAAAAGTTAAACTCACCAAACTTTATGTGTGTGTAGACTTACCCTTCCGAAATGTTTTGAAATAACCAAAACAAATTTTAGCCGAAAAACACTTCTTAAAACTAAAGTATTGTTTTTTACACTGTTTTGAGTTTTTTAAGCAAAAATAATGTTTTCTAAATGAGGGTACGTTCCTTAGGGCTAATACGACTACTGCTTGCTTCGGAAGGGGTCCTTTACTTATTCTAAAAAAAAAAATTAAAAAAATCAATAAATAAAAAAGTTATGAATTTTTAAAAATAGGACCCTTATTTTTGCCCACCCTGTATAACCTTCAGCTTTCTGACATGTTCTGTGCATTTGCTTAATGTGTATCATATGTTTAGTTTGACATATTCAAACCGGCAATCGTGATAAGCAAAATGATGTAATGGTAAACAGCACTTGCGTATGTGTGAAGTTCTGTTGTCTTATATGTTCGCCGTGAGACTAATCACTGATGGTAGAGTCGTGTAATAAGTTCTTAGTATTTGCTTCATTTCTCTGCCTCATTGCTCTCACCATGTGTTTTTCTTTTCTAGGACGGCGCAACCTGATGTCTTCATATGTGTTGCCTATAATTACGTCCGATATCTTCGCTTCCATAATATTTTTTTTACTTTCATGTCCAAGAGGGTATGTGCATTTTTTTCCCGTTGCAATGTTCTGTAAGACTTGGGTCTGTCCAATTTTCCTGCATGTTTTAATTCCAGACGTTTGCGTTGTTCCCAGCACACGACATTTCCCACGGAATTGTTTCTATTTGTTTTTCTTTCTGAGCTTGCTTACTGCATTTCCTTATTATATGAGTTAACGTTTTCTTCTATTTGTAATATTTACCGGTGTCATGTGTTTGATTTAAACGTGTTATGATTAATATTGTTTTAGCCACTGTTTTCTGTACAATTTAATATACTGAATTGTCAACTGTATATCTTCCCAGTTAAGTCCAGGTGTGTATGTTTGTTTATTTTCTCGTTAGTCTGATGAATCGTCCATGAAGCTGGTTTTCTTCCTATGTTTACTTTTATTGCGTCTTTGTTTTAAATTCCATGTGTTGTTCTTTTTGGTGGTTTATTTTGCACAGTGATCAGCTCTTCAGTTGTTTTAATTGTAAATTTTGTTGTTCTTGTTTAGTCAATTTAGCATGCTTGAGTATTTAATATTAATATCATTATTGTACTAATCATTATTATTGTTGTATCTCTTTTTCTTTTGTATACATATATCAATATATATATATATATATATACATATTATTATTCATATAATTTACACAGTGTCTCATCAGTGATTTCTTATTACCATTAACAAGTAGTGCACCCTGGAATCTTACATAATTTTTCTCCATTTTAGATTACCGTCGCAGATTATTTACGTTATGGCAGTAATTTCTCTTGTAGATTTCTCACTAGAAATTAAAGAAATAATAATTTTTCCCACTTGTTATACATATATATATATATATATATATATATATATATATATATATACAGAGTACATAAAAACTTGAAAAACAGACAGGGAAATCGGAATAAAAATGAAGCTTACAACAACACAAGAGACAAAAAATGATAGAAACACTATTTAATTTAAAAACAAACCCACATATCCGACGTACAATGACCAGGCAGATGTAACTTGAAATAAATATAAACATACAAGAAATAACATCACACGATTGCAAGAGAATTTAAACTGCCAGAAATACCATAACTGCCCCCAACATGCATACGCGTATGGTGGTCTGTGCCCTAGATAATTGAACACATCATGTTTGAGAAGTGTCTAAGAGAAGAGAAAAACAGAGGAAAGAGCACCAACCAAATCTCTAAAGTTCCAGTACGATCTTCACCTTTTCAGTGGAAGTCTTGTTTGTGCTCTTTCTTTGCCGTTTCCAACTATTTCTAGACTGTTTATATTAAAAAGGGAATTTTTAAAAAACTTTTTTCTTAACATGATCAGTAATTATTAAAACACCTCGCCGGAAAATAAATATGAATGCGTGCTTATCTTCTCCCTTATGTTTTAGTAGCAGCGGTTTGTATGAAAATCTCCTTAAAGTAGTAAGTGTAACATTTTTTAAAATTCTTTCTACAGGGTGGGCAAAAATAAGGGTCCTATTTTTAAAAATTCATAACTTTTTTATTTATTTATTTTTTTTTTATTTGTTTGTTTAGAATAAGTAAAGGACCCCTTCCGAAGCAAACATGAGCCGTATTAGCCCTAAGGAACGTACCCTCATTTAGAAAACATTATTTTTGCTTAAAAAACTCAAAACAGTGTAAAAAACAATACTTTAGTTTTTGTAAGTTTTAAGAAGTGTTTTTCGGCTAAAATTTGTTTTGTTTATTTCAAAAAATCTCGGAAGGGTCAGTCTACACACACATAAAGTTTGGTGAGTTTAACTTTTATTTTGTGGAAGTTATTCAAATTCAAGTTATTTAAATTTAAAGATAGGACCCTTATTTTGGCCCACCCTGTATAATTTTAATATGTTGGTATATTTTTCGACAACTCGTGAATATTCAAGCTTCCATGTATCTGTTTAGTAGTTGCTACTTAAGTGTGTATCATCATGTGCGTTCTCTTCATTATTGGTCCCCCGATTTATAAAATCGGGAGACCTATGTTTTTAGGCATTTCCGTCCGTCCGTCCGTCCGTCCGTCCGAATTTTTCTCCGCAACCATCCATTGAATTTCTCTGAGATTTTGCATTAAGTTGTAACTTTGGTCAGGTTAGAAAGTGACATTCTCCGATTTTTGAAAAAAAATCTGGTTAGCCCCCCAGGGGTTCAAAAGGCCCCGAAATGGAAAAAAATGACATCTTTTACCCCATAACTTTTCATCCATCCATTCAATTTCTCTGAAACTTGGCCAAAATGTGAAGACAATTGTTCCTAATAGAATATAAGTAACGGTGACCTTGAAAAAATCTGGTTCGCGCCCCCAGAATGTAGACGCAATTGTTCTTGATATAAAATGAGCATCCTTGACCTCAGGAAAATCCTGGTTCGCGTCCCAGCGGGTCAAAAGCCCCCAAAATTGCAAAAAATAATACTTTTCTCCCATAACGTGTGATCCATCTATTCAATTTTTCTGAAACTTGGCCAAAATGTAGAGACAATTGTTCAGGATAAAAATAGGCATCCTTGACCTCAGAAACATTCTGGTTCGCGCCCCCAGGGTGTATAATGGAGGTCAAAAATGCCCCAAATTGCCCACATTTATTGCATTTTACACCTGCCAGATCGAGTCACATACAGAGGGTGACAACGCATGCGCGGCTTGTTTTGTTTTTTGTTTTTTAGGACAATTATAAGATATTCAGTACAAGCAAGTTTGTGTTCTATATTTAATTTCTGTCTTATTTCTTTGTATGGTATTTCCGCCTTAAAACAATGAATAACATATTCAATTTAACTAACAGATTTGATAATGCATGTAATATAACTCCAGGGGTGGGTAGACCTTAGGCCATTAAATAACTTAAATCAGTAGCATTATAATAGTGTAAAATGTATAACATCCGACTCACTTTACATATGGACAGTTTTTCTCATGGGCATTGTATGCGGTGCTAATAACAGTTTATTACTATATTCTCTTATTTGTTTTCTAAAAAAACATATCAATTGGTAGTTTGCTGCTTCAAACAAATAAGTTACGTAGGCCTTTCTCAATCTGTACGTGCAACCATTAGTTGCTGATTATTATTAGTGCTTCATCTATACATTATAAGCGATGTTACCTGAAATCAACCAGCATACCCATATGCTGTTTACAATTGAATAAAAGTCGCTACCAGATTCTGGTTAAACTCAATGAGAGAAGTACGCGATAACTCTGCCTTCATTTTCAAAACTAAGATCTATTTTAGAGACATCAGTATAGAATTTAGCTTCAGTTACCTTGAGACCTGATTGCAGAGGTATACACTGTAATCACTGTCCTGTGGAGTTATTCAGTTCGAATCTGGCTACTAATGTAATTAATGAAACAATATGTATGATGTGAAATACACTAAAATTAGTACTTTAGAATATCAACCTGTACATAGATCAGCCATTGAATAGGTTAAGGTAGTGGCGAACCTCATAATCAATGCCCATACATTTAACATAGCTTCACTGCAGTTTTAGTGCATGACCTATCCTCATAGTATACACTAAGTTTGTTTAACTGAGAACTTTCTAAGAGTTTTACGGTTTCATCTATTCTCTTAGTTACTGCTCATGAATTCCATGCTTCCAATAGCATCATATTGCGAAACTTATTCTGAGCTAAACGGAAAAGTTTCTTAACATCATGCATTTTTATAGTGACAATATTATGAGGTTACGAATTATACCTGCTCTCTGTCATCGGCCGTCTTATTTTATTTATTACTTTTACGTGTAGCAGAAATGACAGAATAATACAGTGAAAAATTACATGTTTCTGCAAGTGAATGCTGGTCTTTAAACGGAGGAATGTGCGTTCAATTGATCAACACAATAAGTTGTCTTTGGTTCGCTTGAGTTTCTTTTGTATTTCAAGGATCTACTTGATTAATTGGCCGAAATATATACTATTAATTGCGGACGGCATGATGCTGTTTTCATTTAAAAGTAATAATGGCAATCTTCACGATATGTCTGGTCGGTTCATTCATCGGAATTTTGCTCTGTCCTCGAACCCATCTACCTATCTGTTATCCCTCTACTACTCACTGTCTTTCGGCATTTACTCTCATACACTCAAATTCTAGGGTAGCGCTAAGAACAGCTGTTCCATCATCATTACCATGATACCTGGGGTAGTTGTATGTGCCATGTCGCGCATGGAAAGGGAACCTGCAGTTATCTGCGGTGGACTTTCCCGAAGCAACAACAACCATGGACCAGGTCGCGACTAAGGAACTGGTTGTGTAAGCTTATTGGTACCTACCAAGCACCCACCTGTCCAAACACACTATAAAACAAATCAAACATTTCATTACAAAAAATAAAATCAATACTTAACCAGACACCCAACAAAAAAACACCCTACCCTCCGGGGACTTAGAACCAATATCAACGACGTAGAAACCTTTCTCCTGACAAACTCCCCGGATATCCGAGCACTAAGTGAAACACACCTTCATTCCTCAATCCCTTCTCACAAATATGACATAACTACTACCTCCCACTCTACCGTAAAGAATCTGACAAACATATACACGGACTAGGAGTTTCTGTTCGGAACACCTTCCGCTGACGAGAGAACATAGCTTAGAATCAAATGATCAATACTACATGTGCTTGAAATTGACCTTACATCACAGCGTTAGTTACTTATATTTCGTATACCGTTCCTTTTCGATCCAGAGCTGTAACTTGCTAAACTCTATATCTGAAGCATGGATAGAGCACATTCACTTTACTCGAATGCCAAGATACATGTATTAGGTGATTTTAATGCACCTCACCGTGATTGGTTGGGATTCTTCTGCCTTACTGACGCAGCCGGCAAGTCTACGTATAATTTCTCTTTAGCTCACTCCCGTTCCCAGACTGTCGATTTCCCGACCCGCATCGCCGATCGAGTAGACAAGCAAGCCTCAATTCTATACCTTTTCTTGACAGCAATGTCCGAGGCTTGTGTGACGAAAGCTCATAGTACACTCGGTAATGTGGATAACGATGCGCTAATGATTCATATCCCCCATAAAGTCGTCCAAAAGCTGATGAACCGTTGCTCAAGATAACGAGATACTACGAGCAGGCTGATTTTGAGTCAATCAGAGATCACATCTGCGACACGCCATGGAATAAAACCTTTTAACTCCCTGCTGACCAGTGTGCAAATGAATTAACTGATTAGGTCAAAGCAGGTATGGAAGCCTATTCCCCATACGAACATTCTTTAGCAACCCATATTCTCCCCAATGGTTTACTTTGGAAGGTGTAGCTGCCATTGCTTAGAGGCAACAAGCATTCCGTAAATTCAGCCATCAGAACTCAGCTACAAATGGGCAGAAATGTATAGAGGCAATAAATATTTGTAAGGCTGTTATAGGTTAATCAAGGAGAAGGTATACTGAGTTAACAATAACACGCATTCAGTCACAGAAAGTAGGTACTCGCGATTTCTGGAAACTCTATAATAGTGTTGATAACAATGGTCAATACACGAACCCCCTACTATCAAACAACAATTATATCGTTATTACGGCAACTGATGAAGCTGAACTACTTGCCCGGCGTTTCGCCTCGCACTCCACTTTGAACTCAGAAAACCACCTCCTCCCAAAGTCCTTATTGCGGACCGAAACCACACTTGAGAACCTGATCACGACACCATCCTAAATCAGAGACATCATAATAAACATTGACACCTCCAAAGCGTGTGCACCTGATATCATACCTGTAATGGTAATAAATAAATGCTCTGTTGAACTTGCCCTAGTCATCTCAAGACTCTCCAATCAATACCTAGCGGAATATTGCTTACCCAATAGCTAGAGAATTGCGTCTATTGTACCAGTCTACAACTAATCTGGTATGCAATAATAGGGTTCTCCTGAAAATACGGTCATACGCTATTACTGGGCTATTAAGTAATATAATTAGATTCTTCCTAACCAAAAGTAAAATCCAGGTTGTCTTCGATGCAACATGACATAAATGCTGGTGTACCCAAGGGATCTACCATCGAACCTTTATTGTTCCTGATATTCATAAACGATCTCCCTGATGACATTGAGTCTAATATTGGCTAATTTGCTGGCGACACCACGCTTTACTCTCGTCATGTTGGCAAAACAGACGCGATAATATTCAAGGCAATGGCTGAATCCTTAGAAAACAATTTCCAGGCTGTAGTGGATTCGGGTCATGCATTGTTGGTTATTTTTAATGCGGAAGAAACAAAGATCCTTGCCTTCAATAACTACAAGAAACCTCTCCAACCCCCGATGTTCATGGCAAATAACACCCTACCGGAGAGTTCAACATTCAAACTCATCGGCCTAAATTTCATAGGTAACATGCATTGAATTGAAGACCTTGTCAGAGTTTCAGCACATAAGGTGGCCTCAATCTACCGTGCTAGTAAACTCCATACATCTGTCATTACTCAGTTTATCTTCAAAGTCACCACCCATGCATGTAGTAGTGTTGCCACATCTGCGCTGGTGCATCATATACTAGTCTATCTTTCTTTTAGACAAGGTCCAAAAAAGAGTTACCAACTTGATAGGTCCCTTACTATCCACCAAGCCTCAGCCCCTGTCACATCGCTGCAATGTTACTTTCTCGTGCTTATTTTACAAGTACTGGTGCCCCTTCAACGTAAGTTTACTAGACCAACCTGACAATCTGCTAAATCCCGCCCATTCACTGTGGTGGTCTCCAGATGCCGAAGAGCTTTCTAATCCATCGTGCTGCTGGACTCTGGAACTACCTCCCTGCTCCATGTTATACTGAGGGTACTGACATGCAGCAATATAAAACTAATGAAAACAGATATCTCGCTGTGCAGCTCCAATTTCTGGCTGACCCCCCCCCCCCAAAAAAAAAAACGGTCACCCTTCTTCTCAGTAGCGTCTTAAGTCTACAGTGGCAGCTTGATTTAATGGGGTGAAGTATGTTAAAAAAAATCCAAATATATGAATATATATGTATTTATATATATATATATATATATATATATATATATATATATATATATATATATATGTATGTATATATTTATACAATTTAGTTTATGTAAACTGTAAAAACATCATGATATAGATTGTATTTTAATACACCATTATTTTTTATAGCTAAGTTAATAGCATAAATAATGAATGAGATGAAGCATACACAATTAAATTAATGCAGTAAGAACAACTATAACAATGTTCATATTACGCGAATGATAAACTTATATATATATATCTATATATGTATATGTGTATATATATGTATATGTATATATATATACATATATATATATATATATATGTATATATATACATATATATATATATATATATGTATATATATATACAGATATGTATAGATATACATATGTGTATGTATACATATATTTATATATATATACACATATGTATATGTACAAATTGTAAAAAAAAACAAATTTAAAAAATCGTGTTGACAGGTGGAGTCTCGTTTTTCTGCTGACGTCACAGTGTTTGGTGATAAGCAGATGAACAAGACGCTTCAAAGGGAACAGTTACACACTATATGTAGACATGTGACGGTTATTTATTGTTGGTTTAGTGACTGGTTAGTATTTAAGAGTACTGATGGTTTTGTTCATGTCGTTTACAAGGTGGAAGTCAAATAGTAATGTGAAAGTAAAACTATACGAACACTAGAATTCAAGGTGGATGGCAAACCTGTGTTGATATGAAAATATTAAAGATACAACATGTTGCTTGTTTTCCCTCAAGTTTGAAATATTTTCTCACACAATAACACGTCTGTATAACAAACGTTTCGATTGTCCGGATACAACCTTTTAATTTACTTTTGAACGTATAAAATGTAACTTATGTCCACCTGTCAACACGATTTTTTAAATTTGTTTTTAACAATTTGTTAGCAATAGAATATTATCGACAGTTTAAATTGTTTTGTGTAAAAAGTACGTTCACTTTTATTTTTGTGTCAAAAAGTTCTGTGTTTATAATCAAATTCTATAACAGTTCAAATAGGTTCGGTGCTGGAAAGAAGTACACCTGAAATAGGTCGGAGGTTACATCCGTCGAAACGTTGTGATAAAAAAACCTAAGATAGGAACAGTAGTCCGAAATTACCAAATTCTGAAACATAAAAACAACTGTTTATATATTTCCAAATATGGACATCAGTGTTCGGACTGGCATCTTCATCTTGGCAGCCATGCTCACAACGTTTCGACCGTTCTGCTCTACCGCCTTCATCAGGTGTCCTGTATCGAACTCTAACCCACTTCTTTCGTCACGCTAGTTAATTCTCCGCTGTTGTCGCTGAATGTTACAGTCACTGCCTTTGCCCAAGATTGATCTTATCACCTCCAGATCACTTACAACTTTCGAATCAACGGCGTAAACCTCACGGCCATGACAAAGTCAGTCCGAACACTCAAATCCATAATGAAAACGTCTCATCTAAGAAATACATACAATTATTACCAAATAGTTTGGCATTTTTATAACACACAATTCGTTATTTATCGTTAGTTTAATTATTTTATTTCCATAATTTCAGTTATATTTCCTTTGTATTTTAAATTTAAAATGTATGTTTGTTTTTTCAAATTAGTAATTAAAAGTGTAGTATCCTTTTTTCTGCCCACATCAAGAAGCTCCCTTCGGGTGAGCTGGATTATCTGCACATTAAAAACTAACCTTTGTGTCTGGCCTGTTAAAGTGGAAAGAAAATTAGGAACACGTAATTAAATTCATTATAACCAACCATATTTTCTACAAAACCAATAGTTTTCTCATTGTCACTAAAAATATGACAATAATTAAGTGACAAATCAGTTGTTTCATCAGGCAAAATGGCGGACAATGAATCGGAAGTTTTTGTGCTGTTTTATTTGCGGATCTCACAAATGACCAAGTTAACCCAAATAAATTGTGTTGAACTAATTCCCCAGCTGTATTTCCTGTAAAATAACTTCCGGTAAATTTGTAATTAGTCCAAAACAATTTATTGGGGTTTACTTGGGCATTTGTGAGGTCGGAAAAAACAGTCGATTCATTGTTCGCCATTTTGCGTCGAATTTTGATTGACTTTGCATATTTTTATTTTAATAACTTGTGTAAAGGAGCTATTTTTCAAATTGTGAACAATCTGAAAGAAAACAAATTTTAATTTAAAACTTTAATGCAGCAAGAACTTAACCATTCTTTTTTGTAATCAATTCTCATTGTTTTACTTAATATTGAATGAAGTTCAGTTTCAGAATAAATCAAATAGCGTTTCCTTTTCTTTTTATTGCAATTTTTAACTTTTTTGTAGAAAAATATTTTTACAAAAGCTTACGTTCATTATCAGCAGCCTGCCTTCTTCGAGATGTCTCGCTTACCCGAAAATATATTATATCACGTTCAATCGCTCAGGTCTCCTGACTTTACGAAGGTCAGGGGTTGAACACGTTGAACCCAAACGTTGAACCCAAACGTGAAAAACGATGACATCATTATGTTCGTCGGTTGGAGAAAGAAGAGCATCTTCTGTTTTTTTAATGTTCTGTAATGAAAGTAGAAGTCATTATAATAAGTATTCGGACCCAGTATTTGTATAATATAGTCATTTATAAAATGGAAAATTATATCACGATGTTCTTACTTTCGTCGCCGTCTTTTTGGAAACTGATTAAAATATATTTGTGTCGTAATGTAGTAACTGAATGAATTAGGAATGAAACTATGGTGTTATTCGTTAATTACCTTTATGTTTATTTATATACGACTGAAATTATCACTGTAAATGTTTTACAAAACTCATCTGATCGTGTTTATTATATATATATATGTTTGTATGCAGTTTTTGTTATTGTATGCCGCGTGTATGTGTCTATCATTTACCCTTAAATACACTACGGCTTTCTTTTGAAATAAACAAAAATAAATATTGTAATATGATCGGAAGTGTTACTGATTTTTCTGTTAAGAAAAGGTTACCGTGCATTCTTTTTAGTACAAACATTTGCTGGAATAGGGCCTACACCATTAGATTCCTAAAACGTGTTACTATCGTTTAAGTTGAAATACAGTATAATACACTTGTAAATTACGGACGAAATGTGTAATTAAAGCCCTTGGGGTTGTTTATGAGATAGTTTTCTTTTTTACTACACATCTTAATGGAAAGCGACAAACACAATAAGATATATCATGCATCTTCTATCATATAGGGCAAAGAAAATGTTAATTATTTTAAATACAACATAAAAAATATATTTAAGCTGATCGGTGTGTTGCTCTTCTTTTTTATCCTTACATAATTGAATGTATATTTTATTTCTCCTGGCCACCATTTAATTATTTATATGTCAACATTTAGCTCATGTAAGGGCCTACATAGTGAAGCCGTAGGTGTATGCTTATGTTAGGTATAAACATAAAATATATAAAAATAAATATTTTATGTATCGATTTCAATCCTGAAGATTCTCTGCAAGGAATGAAACGCCAAAACCTTTATGTAGCTTAATTGACATAAGTAACTACCCATAACTTACAATATATGTATATATATATATATATATATATATATATATATATATATATATATATATATATATATATATATATATATATATATATATATATATATGTGTGTATGTATATATATACATATACATATACATATATATATATACATATATATACGTATATGTATATACACGCATATATATATATATATATATATATATACGTACAATTCTCTTGTCCTACAAATCTGTAAAAAATGTAGGTATTCCGCAAGAATAATTTCCTCTCGTTCCTTGCGGTTCAACTGACATATATCTTCCATGAACCGAAGTAATTTGATAGATATTTGCAAATATTCTTTGATGTTTTCTTAAGTATCACTGCAGACATAGTCAGCTCTCTGGCGAGATCTCAGGTGAACGGCGTCTTCATAAAAATGTTTGGTAGGGCGTGGAAATTGTCCACGCATATCTGACCGGTTTTCTTCTTTAGCAGGAAAAACAAAGATGCCGGTATTTTTAGACATTTCATAGACGGATATGAAAAACATCAATTGTACGAAGTGAAAAGAAATAATCGAGGCCCAATTTCTGTGATCTCTTTAAAGTGTTGCACTCACATAAGTATCTCTACAGTAATGTGTGTTGCTTTTAATAATGTTATAGTAATTGTGTTATTTGTTGTGCCTAAACACACACACATATATATATATATACGTACATATATAATTTTATATATTTTTATTTATTTTAACAAACTACATTGTTATGTTTTTTTAAAAATAGTTATACCTTTAGTAAACAATGGTGTATAATGTGTCTACTCCTTTCTACTTATTTAAACTGGCGTAAACACGCTCACAGACACCGGACATTTTTCTTTCTCACCAAAAAGTCGATAACACCGGACATTTTCTTTCTCACCAAGTCAATAACACCAGACTATGAACAAAAAAAAGGAAAAAAAAAGCACTTTGCTCTGACGAGGAATATTTTATATTCGAAAGCTTAGTTTAAAATAAATAAATATTTTTTATTTATTTTAACAAATTGCATTGTTATGTTTTAAAAAATAGTTATACCTACGAAACAATGGTTTATAATGTGTCTACTGCTTTCTACTTATATATATATATATATATATATATATATATATATATATATATATATATATATATATATATATATGTGTGTGTGTCTGTGTATATTGGCAGCATCTTTTCTTTTTATACAAGTATCATTAAAAATAACGGACATCTTGTGTCTGGATATTTTTTTTCTATGATCCTTTCCGTTTTTCTGATTAGGTTCTTAGTTTCAGACGGAAACTGGCTGATAAAATTGCCAAAGCTTCCTAAAGCGCTTTCGGACCCATAAAATTGTGATCTGTATTTTGAATGTTTTGTTTACCGAAGTATTCTGTCCAGGTGGTTATACATCACAACAAAATACTTCAAAGTATTATTTATTCACGATATACAATAAACTAAAGATGTTTCTTCCTACACGTTTTTCACCACCAATCAGGTTCTTGCTTAGAAGATCATCAGGAATTAAGTACTTGGATTAATAGTTTCAGCAACTGATGATAGACAATGGGGTGTTGCCCCAACTGAGGTCACTTAAGAAGACCGAAAAAAAAACATAAATAAAGAGAAAACATATAAAAGAATATAAAAAATATAAACATGTTTGCTCGGTGCTGTTGCTGCTAAGTAAAACAGCAAAAACGATTGGTCCCGAATGCATTAAAACAACAAGAAATCATGTGCTAGAATACCTCATCAGACAGCACAACGATTAACAGACGATGAAAAAGCATACCCCCCTACAGACGAACTGGTGTGGCATGACCACACTATCAGTAGATCGGAGTGATAAAATTGTGATCTGTATTTTGAATGTTTTTTAACCGTCTGCTCATCGTGGTTCCGCCCGACGCGGTATTGTAGCACATTGTTTCTTGTGTTTTTAATGCATTTGGAACCAATCTTGTTTGCTATTTTACTTAGAGAACATTTTTATATTTTTTATATTTTTTTTCTTTATTTATTTTTCTTAGGTCCTCTTAAGTTACCTTAGTTTGGGCAACACCACATTGTCCATCATCAGTGGCTGAAACTATGAATCCAAGTATATAATTTCCCTGATGATCTGTCAAGCAAGGACCTCCTTGGTAGTGAAACACGTTTAGGAAGAAACATATTTAGTTTTATGTATATCGTAAATAAATAACACTTTGAAATAAACAGTCTTTTTTGGTGATGTATAACCGTCTGAACGGAATGCTTCGGTACACCTTCAATAAATCACATATATATGCTCTATACCCTGTAAATAAGTAACACCGAGCTTATTTTTATTGGAATAATCCCGGTCTTGACTGAATAAACTATGTTCTAAGTAAGAAATCTAAAGCTATATTCTGCCCTTTGAAGTGAGTTGTTTCTAATACCGGAGTTGATCAGGATGTTTACTAAAGAGGTAATAACTTTTTCACCCAAAACTATTTCAATACCTAACCACAAAGCATACATGATAGACATGGTCCAAGCAGTGCTTGCATTCTTTAAGAGAGTCCGATGGCAAGTAATTCACAATAACCTGGGATCTACTAAAGAGTCGAACACCGTGAATCGACCTCTTTCCATCTCCGACCCCCCTGAGTATGCATCCGACACTGGGGATATTACATCAGTATCCTCATACAAAAAAATTCCATAAAACAGGAGCCAATAAGAACCCGCCTCACATCCCTGTATTGGAAAGCTTCGAGGCAGATACGCATAATATGGTTAAACACATCAACTCAAAAAAGATCACAATACTGGAATCCTACCATTCAAAATATCCATAAGACACACACACGGATAAGGTATAATTCTAACATTACAGTTCTGGCGGATAAAACTCTAAACACATACTCCATGAATCTGGAAACATAGAACAACCTAATCCTGAAGTAACTGCATAACAACAACAGGATTGCGGGGAATAAGGTGCTACACAATATTAACTCGGCCGTTCTTAGGATCTGCTCGAAAATTTGTATAGAAGGTAATGTTGAAATGTATACCCCTAAATACCCCCGTTTCACTCTTAAGTTTCATAAGCCGGATTTCAATAATAACCCATCTATTAGACTGATCTATCCGTCTAATTACGACATGGGTGCAATGAGCAAGAAAGTACTGGGCAGAATACCTCAATTGAATCTGTGGTCCTAAGCGGATGAAGTGCTAAGTTGGTTTTAGGAATTACACCTCACTAATCAAAGTAAATTTATCATGTTTGATATAGATTCATACTACCACTCCATATCCTTTTCTTTACTAGAAAATACACTTACCATGGCTAAAAATGAATTCAACATTACAAACTTAGAGATGGGCATACTTAGACAAGCGAGAAGGGCACTAATATCATACAATGATAAATTATGGACTAGAAAGGATAGGAAAAACGATTTAGACATCACCATGGGGGCCACACTCAGCACAGCTTACTGACTTCGTAGGGATATATATCCTCGGAGAAATCCACCAGAAACTGCCTGAACTGGCGGGCAGTCGATATAAGGACGACGCTTTATTCTTTGTCAACACGAGTTGCAGGTATCTTGAAACTAAGAAGAAAACACTCAATAAATTCTTCAGCACAATATATCTTAGCATAGCCATAGATATAAACTACCGGAGGGTACACTTTTTAGATGTTCCACTTGATCTATGCAACCACACATATGAACCTTACAAAAAGCCCAGCTAAACTCTACTATATCGACGCTAAATCGAATCACCCACCGATGGTGAAGAGAGCCATTATTCCTGCAATATCGGGTAGAATATCTAAGCTGTTCAACAATCAATACCTATTCGACAAGAGTAAGCAGTTCTACAATGAAGCTTTAGCCAGATCAGGATATAAGGTGGAAATTAAGTACTTGGAGCCTCCTCCGGTTGGGAATGGTGGGATAAACGGAAGCCCGATTACTTTTCGATCCATGGTTTCATATAATAGGGCAATGGGCAAGAGTAGATATAGGAGACCTAGTATATCCAACGGTAATGAAAACCAGGTATGGGGGAGAACCAAACAATAATGATATTCGTGAAGATGAAAGAAACGAATTGACCACACATGGTCCCCAAATCAGGGTGGAGGGTAGGAAGAAAACTAGAAGAAGGACCACTACATGGTTCAACCCCCCCAATATTGTTTATAGCATAGTGGAAAAAATTTCCAAGGGAAAGCAGTTTGGGGGGAATCATTAACAAAAATGCTGTAAAATTGTCTTTCACCACCTGTAGAAATATAGCGTCATCCATCATAGGATATAATACCTCTAAGATAGCTAAATCAAGGGAGGGCACATTCACTTCTGATGCTGATCCCAGCAGCACCTGTTCAAGAAGAACCACATTGGGAATATGCATAGTAACAGGCCTACCAATAACAGCTTAGCACACAACTGTAACTAAAGAGCTTCCAACATGTGTCTACTTGGGGGAACAGTAGCGTCTCAAGCATTGTCTACAAATGCGATGTGATAACAGAAAGTAGTAGGAGATCATATATCGGATACACCGGAGCTGAGTTTAAAGATAAGTTCAGAAATCACATGAGTTCATTTAGAGGTGGCCACAGGAAAAACCTGGATAGGCCTAACATTTCTCTTGGCCGCTTTTTGAGAAACCTCATTGATAGGCAAACCCCTTTCGAACTAAAATAGTCTATTTTGGGAAAGGCGAATAAATACAGACCGAACAAAAGGAAGAGGTGCAACCTATGCGCCTTAAATTCGTACCACATCATGAAATCTAGAGATAGTTTACTGAATGCTAAGCAGGAAATACTACAATGCTGTCTACATAGAAACCATAAGCTGTTATCAAGCCTAAAACCTGATTATGAGGAGGGATGGGAATGGGGAAGGTACAGCATATAATATAGAGGCCATGAGCGAGCAACGTGTACTTAGGATTAACTATGACTGGATTCGACTATCAGCAGAGGTTAGAGCCATAGGGGGTAGTTGTAATGGTGGGAGTATTACATCGAAAACAGTCCTATTAAAAGTAAACAATAGTGAATAATTCTTCAGCAACTTAGAGTGGGGAAATTTGGTAACATATAAATAGATAGGTGAATAATAAATAATAAATCACAATTATCCATGGAGATAAGTATTTCACACGAAAAGCATCAGGATTTTCATGTAATTTAAGTATGGCATTAAAGTATAGCGAGCAATTATATGGAATCAGGGGGCTGGACGGTGAAGGTATATACCTATTTCCAGGCATCCCTTAATAATGATCATTAACCCATTAAAAAAATTCATCAATAGAAAAAATTGCAAGCTACAGTTATAAAGAGGTAAGGTATAAGGTAGGGAAGGGGAACACAATGAATGAAAGCCAGTAAATATAGCTAAAAACTTCGGAAATAACGATGATGGAGTTAATTGAACAAGCATAGGCCGCACTGGGGGTGAAATTAGTACGAATATTTAATCCTATGATTCCCCCTGTATGTGAGTCTGATGGTACTGTCTTCATCGTCACTGATCTGAATCATCCATAATTTAATGAAGTAATTTTTCCCAGGTATGTTAAAAGCCGCCCCAGCAACTAACAACAACAGCTGTAAAGTAGTAACCAGGCTTATGAAAACAATACTTGAATTAATATTGATAATCTTGGTATACATGGACATATAGAGATTTATTTCAATATAATTGAGATCCTTTGCACAGTGCTAAGCCTATTTCGGTCGTATATGTACTAACATAAAACAGTAGCATGATTTTTCCTCATTAGGAGAGGTTATAAAATGATATCAGTAAATGGAAAGTATTTTAAAAATAGAAATAGAATTAAAAAAAAAACAACATGCGTCATTAATATATTTTACTTTAGGTATATATATATATATATATATATATATATATATATATATATATATATATCAGTTTTTTCCTAGGGGTTCCCTGAAGAACATAGATCACTCGCCATATCATATGTATATGGCGGTCTAGAATAGATCAACTGTAAAAAATGCAGGTTAAGTAATCACAACATGGATGCAATCATTTAATTAAATTAGATTAAATTAAATCAAATTAGGTTAAATTTTACAAAATAGTGTATGATAGGAGGAAAAAAATTAAGAAAAACATCTATGCAGTCATGTACATGTTTTTTTTTAAATAGGAACTAGGTGTTTTGTTGACAGTATTTTGTATTAGGAGTTCGTTTTTTAGTATATATTTTGTTCCTCGGAATTTTTCAGGCAGGACTGGGCTCGGTTCGCATCAATGTGGGTCTACTGCGAAAATCAAGGATTCAACCATGGATATAATAATAACTAAGTCTCACTTATTTAACAAGTTAGAACGATATTTTCCAAAAGGTGGTAAGAGATAGCCAAGACAATTATAAATGTTTTTTTAGAATATAAATTGAAGTTATGATAACACTACTCTGTAATAAATTGTTATATATAGTATATATACGATTTATACAGGTGTATCCGCTTCTAGGATTATTTACACCGACCTAAGTATCATTTGAGAGCGTACGAATCACCTCTAAAAATACAAACAATAAGGCCATCGCATTTAAATGAGAATAACATAATATTGCTCGGGTGAAAACACCCAGCCTAGCCATTTAGTAATATTTTAAGATAGAAATCAATTCCTAAGAAAAATATTTTGTATAAAGTTATTACTTTTTACTATATGTATTTTTTTAAAATATGATTTTTAGTTGCAATCTGGTTAGCTGCCCCGACGGGCGTGCAATAAGAATGGGAATTAGGTCAGTTATAAAATTGAAAGTGGGGAATCCCCATCATTAAAATAAATGGATTAATATTCTCCCGATAATTTTGTAGACAGACCCAGCCGTTAGGGACATATTTTAAATCATTCAAAATATAAACTAAATTTGTGTAAGCAATATTATGTAGTAACACTTACTTTTTAGTATATTGAGGATTTTATCAATACAATTTCTGCAGAATTAGGATGATTCTCTTCGACTCATGTCTTCTACGAGAAATAACAACTAGGTAGTTCTCAGCAGTAAATTAAGTGTTTTTCTTAAAGGGTGTCTCTGCGAGATTATTGATTATGGATTATTTCCCTCGTTATGGTTTTGTCTTGAATGGAACCGATTCGACCCTATGGAAAGGGTTCGCACAACCACATGCATTTAAAACGGGCATGTATGGTGTTTTTTTTTACTTCTGAAGGAATTAATGTTGAATGACCACACTATTAGTAGATTGGAGTGGTTAAATTGTGATCTGTATTTTGAAGGTTTTGTTTTAGTCGGTGAGGGCGTATGCTTTTTCACCGTCTTTTCATCGTTGTGCCGCCCGACGAGGTATTCGAGCACATTGTTTTTTGTATTTTTAATGCATTTGGGACCAATCTTGTTTGCTGTTTTACATAGCAGCAACAGTACTAAGAAAACATTTTTATATTTTTTATATTTTTTCCCTTTTATTTATTTATTTCTTCGGTCCTCCTTTTAAGTGACCTCAATTGGGGCAACACCACATTGCATATTATCAGTGGCTGCAACTATTAATCCAAGTACTTAATTTCCCTGATGAGCTGCTAAGCAAGGACCTCCTTGGTAGTGAAATACGCGTAGGAAGAAACATATTAAGTTTCATGTATATCGTAGACAAATAATACTTTGAAATTAAAAGTATTTTGGTGTGTTGTGTAACCGTATGACGGAATGACGGAATGCTTCGGTAAACCTTCAATAAATCACACACTCACCCACACACACAGACACATATATATATATATATATATATATATATATATATATATATATATATGTATATATATGCGTCGGCTTACACTAGTGGCAGGTTTTCTGTCATGAGTATATTACATTCGTTATTCCAGCTTAAAGTCCTGGAAGCAATATACATTAAATAATTAAAACCCTGTTTTGTAAAGAATATAAGTTGCGTCTACACTTAATATGATCCACTTGTGACACCCTCCCATGTTTTCCTTAACTTTTCATTGGTTTTCATTTCACTATTTTTTAGTTTTTAATCGTAGTTCATGAATTATTTCTACGTATTTACTCTGAGTTTTTTGGACGAAACCCTGCTTTGTAGATTCATGTATTGATACTTTTCTTTTCGTTTTTACACTATTCAATTTCATTCGAAATAAAATAATGCCACAAACGTCCATATTTCTCTGAATTTATAAAATTGTTTATGATTATGTTTATTTATATACTAGCAGGACCCGTGTCCTGGCTTTGCCCGGGAAAATATAACAGACTGATTTTAATTTTTTAAGTTAAATAAATAGATTCAGAAAATAAATCATTTCACAGGAAATACTTTAGGTAATTAAAATAGGATTTAACATGAACCTTTGCCCTGGTGTTGTTGTGTTTGTTCCAACATATGTCTTCTTTTATGGTGGTAAACGTTATTTGTATAAAGCTCTTGGATACACAATGTTTGATGGTTTACCTTCTGGTGCCAATATGTATAGACATTGTTGAGAGCCTACCCTTGAACATCCTACATACAACTGCCCATGGCTACAGAAAGTAAAAGTCAAGTTTAGACCAACCACTGCCAATGATTTTCCTTGGTACTTGTTAATTGTCATGGCGAAACACAATTAAACTGGGAACTGATACTTTTTAAATTCTATTGCAGAATCTGACAGAATAATGGGTGTTCTGGGGCAGTAATGTGAGTTTGCTTCTTGCCACACTAGTTTGTATGACAGCTTTTATCACATGAGGTTGCATGCGTTTAACACACAGTCTCGTTCCATTACATAGCCTTGGAGCATCATAATTCCGGAGAAACATAATTGTGCATCAAGCTTTCAGCTTTAATTTGTGTGTTGGAATACCAGGCAATTCTAATGAATTTGAAAATTCTGTACAGCCTGGTCGTCATCGAGAGTAGAATACACAGAAGTGAAAGTGTGTTCATCACCTGGAATTTTATTAAGCAGTTGTTGATTGATGACCTGTACTATTTCATTTTTAGGAGCTAGAATTGCTCTCTCCGTTAGCCATTCAGGATGCACATAGTTTTCGGCTATATTTGAATAAACTTTGGTACTAAGTTCTGTGAGTGATGAAACAATTGAGCCAATACCTGGAGTAATAACAATCTTGCCATTGTTGGTTGTTGCAAGCTTGCCATCACCTTTTTTTATGAGTAGGGAGGCACACTCACCTGCCATTGGGTCAATATTTAGATGTACACGCATGTTTGTAAATAACGTTACAGTCTTAATGTACTTCCACAAATATGACAATTTAATGCAATTATGAAGTTCGTCAACGGGACTTCCACGTTGAACAATAAAAAAGCGTTTTTCGGAAGTCACCTGAAAATAAAAGTGTTATGCTTCCCATAACAACATCACGTCTCTTGAGATCACGAAACGTTTTATCTAGAACCTCGAACGCTTGTTTATGTGCCATTGTACATTCATCCCATACGATCAAGGAACTATTCTGTAAGACTTTAACTTAATCTGATCCTCTTTCTATTTGACAAATTGGATCAGCATCTTTTGTTAAGGATAATTGCAACTAAAAGGTGGAGTGATATGTCCTACCACCAGGAAGAAGAGTGGCTGCAATTCCCGATGATGCCACTGTCACCGCCATTTTACCTTCTGACCTAACTTTAGCAAGAATTAACTTGGTAACAAATGCCTTTCCTGTACCTCCGTGTGCATCAAAGAATATAAGTCCACCTTGCTGATCTTCTACAGTATTAACTACAGTACGAAAAATATTAATTTGCTCATTATTTAGTTGTGCGATACCATCTCGAACAATTGATGCTTGCTCGTCAGGCTGATAACTAATTTCACGCGTCCATGACCGGATGTGTATTATATTGATTAGGTGAGGCAAGACCCAATTTTGTCAGTGTTTTACCATTCATCTTATAAGTCATATTTTGAATATGAGCTAAAGCCATTTTGACGATGTCGTCTGAAAATGTTATATCGACTTCAGGCTGTTGAGTGTGTCTCCTAAGAAAGAAAATATTCACTAAAAGCTTATTTGTGCGCATCCCAAAGTTGTTTTGGATGAGACACTACACATGATGTCAACATGATGGCAAACAAATATCTCAAATTGTCTTCAGATTCAGATATAGATGCTTCCTGTAGTGTAGCATCCCAGTGGTTATCATCTTCAAGTAGTCCATGTGCACTACATGCATCCCTGAATGTAGTCATAACTTGACCATTGATCGTGTTTAGGGCATTAATGCTCTGTGGACCTCTAACGTTGTGTAGTAGCAGTCTCAAACAAAATCAGTCAAATTGATTTGGATGCACGGTGTATACTGTACCCAACACGGATAGCCTGGAACTGGCTTACCCTGTAATCGTCGCTTGAAGACCTTAATTTTGGTGCCCTATGTATCATAAAGTGGAACTTCTGAGTACAAAAGTGGGCGTGCAAACAAATATGTTTTACACAATTTGAAGAAAGCTGTTAGAGTTGTCGAAAGTGGATTTGCAACTCTATCTACAGCAGTACATTCAGTAATATATATCCGCTGTCTATTTTCTAGATGAACTGATAGGTAAATAACTGGAGGATGATGTACATGTATGTGAAAGTTACTTATTCTCCAAATGGCGTCATTGGTTGATATGTAACGTCCGGTTTCGTATCTATCAACTTCATTATGATCATTACTTTCAATTGTGAAGATAGCTTGATCATTACCTTTATTTACATATTTACAAATGTATTTTATTCATTTCACGCTGTTGCAATATTCAAAATTTGTGTGTGCATCAAAATTCTTTCAAATAGCTTATTATGTGGTACACCCCATCGGTTGTCTACAGGAACTCTTATGTTGCCAGGTAGGGTAACTGTCGTCTCAAAACCTCCAGCTAAAGAAGATAGTCGTCGATATTTCGGGTAGCCATTTGTATCCGATTGAGTTTCACGCAACAACTGTTAAGGGTATCTCTTACTGCAGTGCCAATATTTGAGACAGTTTATGTTTATGTTTCCACATGCTTCCTGAATCATATGGTGCCTAATGATATAATGTAAACCGGATCTGTCACTGGATCCGGAATTTTCACACTGATAACTGAATCTATGTCAGAGGATATCAATTTTTGCTGAAGCCAAACAAGACAATGATCATGTGGCAATCCTCTTTTCTGACACTCAACAGTGTACATGTATGCTATGACCACTCCGAAAATGTTTCCTTTCGTAAGGAGTTGGATAATGATAGCTAGCTTTAGATGGAAAACTCTTGCTATGAAGGCATGACGATCATGTGGTTGGTGATTCGGAAGACGTTTATTCAGAATCGCTAGCCACTTCGGATTGCAGGTAAAAGTTATGAAAAAAATCCGCAGTTCCATATTTTCTCACATACACCATCGCATCTTGCGTGCGTTCATGCATATAGCGAGGTATCCCAGTGAATGTTGTTGGTAGGATTGTCAGTGACCATCATTTTCAGTATTGCCATCTATACTTAGTGAGTCCATCAAGTGAGTGTAATGGGCAACTCTTAACTCCCTTTGATGCGTCCTCATGTAAGTAAGCCTCTCATGCTCTTTATTTGCATGCATATCAACTATGTACTGTTGGAATAACTTCCTACATTTAAGCAGCATGTTAACACTTCCATCACGGACCATAATGATCGGCTACTGTGAAGCATCATATGGCCGATTTGTTTCAGAGATGGCTGAAGTTGTTTGTTTCGAAGATGCAAAATTATGTCCCGATGATGAAACTCGTGACCCACTATTAAAACAGCAACTTCACGTGCCTCGGGAGCATTGCAACGTCGTTCATGTTCTCCTGTAGGAGTTTTGTCAGCATGTATAACCACTTTCAAGTCATCACCTCCATTATGCTTCATCATCATCTTAAATTCTTGGATATATGCATTTTCTCTGTGAAGCATGCTTTGCAATGCAAGAACAATATCTAATTTAGTGTTTCAGAAAAGGATATATCTAATTGCCGCTTTTTGTTGTTCATCACCCAGAAAATATATTTGTAGAAACTGTGGAAATTCCCCTTTGATAAGAAGCAAGAACCCCATTATATGACAAATCTGGCCACACACTTTAAATGTAGGAATATAGCCCTTTTCACGTATTTGTTCAGCGCCAAAGCTTGTCATACTGTAGCACTGGTTATAACTCCTAAGGTTGTTCAGGAAATGTATTGAATAATGTGAGGTGTTATCAATAAGGGGTTTTAATGGTTCCGGGGTGTACCTAAATCTGTAATAATAACTTTGCCCCAGAACAGCACATACCTGCTGACTCTCTAATCCATTTTAAGCGTTACATTTCGTACACGTTTTTCCGTTGTTTAACTGATGTATGTAGCTGCATGGCTTCAAATCTGGCCTGGCTGTGTTGTGCCATAGTATGTACATTTTGATTTGTCTCAGTATGCCTCGCCTGTTCCACCTGAGATGTCTCTGCGGCAAGTTCCTGAAGCTCCAAAGGTTGACTTTCAGTTTCATGGAAGGAATTATCCAAACGCTCTTCTTGAGACTGATCCTGAATTTCCGTTTTTAGACTTCTCTTTATCGAGGCAGTTTGTCTTTTGGTACGACCAATAGAACATTTTTAGAGACATGTTTCTCTTGTTTTCTGTCTAGAATGAATTCTGATTGAAAAAATGATTAATGAGAGCGTGAAAATGAATAACTTAAAAACAAAATGAAAGAAAGTGGGGCACGCATATCGAAAGTAAATTCTATTCCAGGCAAGTATGATAAAAAATATTTGTTGTTTTTATAGTAAAAGAAAAAAATAATTATATTGTATTTAAGTAGAACTGAAAGTAATTATTAAATGATTGAAAATGTGGCAGGTTAGTCACGTCTGATTTGCAAGAAATTAAACCAATTTTGATCTGAACCATGTAGTGTGTTAATAGTCCAAAGGATACGTTAGTGTATATAATATGTTTCTGTTGTGTATCAATTGAACAAATGAAGGGGGCATTAATTACTATTTTAGTCACGTAAATTCTATTTCCGTATGGAGCTTGAAAAGTAAAATAATCTGATGTGTTGTTCAGTAAATACTACTGAAAGTTATTGTAGTTAGTGTGAAACTGAAATATTGTTGTCGTCGAGTGGTGAACACTATCGACAACATGACGCTCGCCATCGCCTCACGGATAAATCTAAGTCTAAATTAGTGTCAATTAGTGTATGTGAAGAAAAGAAGTAAAATGTATTTAATATAAGGGCAGCAGTTTTTGTCGCCGCCACTTACTACCACCAAACACAATGAAAGATTTGGTTTACCCGACTCGAATGAAACAATAAATAGCAAGCAATTAACATTAAAGAGGACCGTCTGCATGTAAAGGCAGCAGTTTTTGTCGCCGCCACTTAAGGTTTACCCGACTCAAATTAAACAATAAATAGCAAGCAGTATTTTCCGCTCATTCCTAAGTCTTCTCCCGATTTAAATATGTTGAACTTTTCGGTGTTTTATCCCCCCCCCCCGAATACAATATTTTTCTTTTCGGTTTATTTTTATTTGATTACTTTTCAAAAAAGAGCCACCGCACGGCGGCAGGCATTTGTCTCACATCAACCTATCAATCCCGTCACACCCCGCCGGTAGGCATTTGACTCATGTAACCCAATCGCAGTCATTTAAAAAAATAGAGAATAGTCTTCATTATTGAAAATAAGCATATAATCGTTATTATATTGCCCCCCCCCCCCATCCGAATACAATTTGTAGTGCTCTTCAGGCTACATTAATTATATTTGTGTGTTTCAGTTGTGCTCATTTTCTATTTTACTTTTCAGCCAAAAATATGGAATTTCTATACAAAGATAATAGGGGGGTTATTTTAATGGGGATATGTAGGCCTCTTTAATTTTCAAAGAGCCCTTATCACAGACAGAGCAAGTGGTTATTCAAAAATAAAAATAAAATTTATCAAAAAACATTGCTTTAATTATATAGCGAACAGGCTTCGTTCAACTATATTCATTTTCATATTAATATTATATTCCCCATCCGCGTGGTAGTGGTTACGACGTTACAGTTTTTGCGTTCGATCCCATTCTACTAGAACACTTTTTTTTAATGTTAAACATCTGTGAACACGGTAGGAGTGGTGAAGTGGGGACAATTTTACGTCATGCAATAGATAGTACCAAAGTGCAACGCCGGGCGAACAGTTCCGATAGCGATTAATAAAATAGAGAATCGCCGAGCATTCATTCCCGCCATTGGATAAAAAAAATGCATCTATTCGGTGTGTTTATGTTTTGTTAGTTTTCTCCAAATATTTAAGGTTCAGGGAATTTTTCCCAAAGAAGTTAATCGATTTCAACAATTGTTATTTTTTTAATTTAGTAACTTATACTTTTGTTTTTCATTGTATGAATTAAAACTTTCTCAAAATAGTCAACAGTGATTTTTTAAACGAAAATGTATCACTTTAATGAATAGTCAATGATTTTTTTATAGTATGAATGAAAACCTTCTAAAATAGTCAACAGTGATTTTTAAAATGAAAATTTATCATTTAAATGAATAGTCAGTGATTTAAGTCAGTGTGTTTTTATTGTATGAACTAAAAGTCTATCGAAGTAGTCAATAGTGATCGTTTAAAACGAACATTTATAATTGAAAATTGAAAATTCACTCTGGCACTTCCGTTTTACTCAGTGGAATGAATGGAACTCTTCAATTATTAATTCCAAGTGACGTTAGAAATGCTGAAGTACCCTTATTTATTACAATAAAATATCAGAATTTGTTAAATTTTTTTATTTGTCGTTTTACGGTATATACAATTCAAGGATCTAGCTTTTTGAATATTGTTTCTCGTAGTCTTTCGTTGTAGGTAAATGAAATCCCATTAAAAAAACGTATTAACTTAGTTTTTAAGCGGATAAAAAAAGAAACAGTTCGGTTCAAATAGGGTAGAAATCACATGTTTGTTTGTATTAAAAATAAGTGAAAGGTATAATTATTGATACATATTGATTCTTGATGTGTGTGTTCTGTAACTGAATAGATTAAAAAAGAAGACATGAACAGTTCGGTTCAAATTCTCTAGAAGTAACGATGGTTTTAATTTTTTGTAAATAAGGAAAACGTAATTTTTTTTTCTTATCTCTTAAAGTTGAAATTTGGTATTTTTTTATTTATTATTATATAAAATATCAGAATTTGTCAATTTTTTATCTGTCATGTAAAGTTCTAAATTCGTATAAAGAAGTATATCATATTTAATTATCGACGTTTACAAAATCATATTTGATTATGTCGGATGAGTTTTTATATTTAAACATATTGTAATATTATTTATAGTGGATGGCATGTTTATAATATGTTTGATGTGGATTCTTTGTGCAAACAAACGTAAACTGTACTTATTTCTGTAGCTGGCGGTATTTCGTAATGTGACACCACCATTATTTCTCAACTTTTTACTGGCCAAATATTAGTGGTTTTTTTTCAGTGTAGAATTACCTGTCAGGTCGCTAGACAGAGGTTTACTTTTTCTAGAATTTGTTTTCAACTATTTGGTGAGTTTAAGAGCGAGGGGGGGGGCAAATTCCCGTGTAAATGTAACGTACACTGATCTGACTGAGGCTTGTGAATCGCAAACTAATGGAAAACTTTAAATATCGTTATATAATGATTGTTGATTAGTATAGTTAAGTGCACAGTAAGTATAAGATCAGGGAAAGAAGGACACGATTCGGTTCAAATTATGTAAGAGTAAGAAATGGTGTACTTTGTGTCTAAACTAAGTGAAACTAAGTTTATTTGTTTAGTGTATCGGTGACTGTGTGTAAGTAAATGTGTTATTGACTAAGTTATTTATTATTACAATGAAGTTGAATAAATCATTTTTTTGTGAGGATTGTATTTTTTGTATAGTTGTGTTCGTGTATTTCGTAGCCTGTTTGTGATTTTTATTCTGTTTGGTTTATTTTATTATGTTATTCGTAAACTGGAGAATGCTACGAAAAAAAATTAACGGAATGCCAATCGCCTAATCTGTAACTGAGTTTTTTTGTCCTTATGTATTACGTTAGTATTGTCGCAGTAATGATAAGAACTGAAATGTATGAATGTCTAACGGAAATAGCAGAACACAAACGTTGTATTACCTAAGGAAAACTTTGAGCGATAAGAGAAATCGGTATATTTGATTAAGCGTAGATATTCTGGCAGGCGTGTCTTGAACTGTAGTCGCGGGATGCGGCTGAGAGTAAAATAGTGCGCAATTTTATTTGGCGGAAGTGACGTAACAGATGTACCGAAGTAGGTTCTGTGGTTGGTTCTGTGCAACGTATGCTACTGTGTGTGAAGGTGAAGGCATACGAAACGTAAATAATAAGGGGTAAATTGTGTAAAAGTATCCGTTGTTTAGTAGTTCCCGGTGTAGACTGGGAGGGTGGGAGTAGTAAAGTGTTAGAGAGAAATGTTCGTTCTACTACCTGTATGGTGTTTGTTGTGGGGAGAGAAAATGAAAGAGGGACGAAAGTAATCATTTGCCCGAGATGGATAAAAGAGTCTAGCGTTTGCTAAGAACACTCTCGAGCGAATAAGTTTGATATTGTGGCGAGCGTAGTAACCTGTTACGTTCGAGGTTATTTTCCTATTCGACGGGAAGGTACAGGGGTAAAACGTCTCTACTTTATATATCAGATTTATGCACATTATCTGCAAAAATAACATGTCAATGACATTGAAAAACAGCTGTTAAAAACTGAGATCGCATCAGTCAGAATTATAAACGGATCGTTTCCAATAATTCACATTTTAGAATCATCAAAATATTCCCGAAGGGAAAAATCAGATTATTGTTCTACATGATGCAATTTTAGCTTTTAACAACTGTTGAGCAACAACATGCACATGTCAGTGTCGTAGTGTATTTTCATGCATGTATAAATCAACATAATCTTAGGGAATGTTTACATTACCTTTATTATTATTATATATATATATATATATATATATATATATATATATATATATATATGTACATTTGGTGCATTTTAATTCAGGCAGATATCTCAGATATCAAAGGGGCCCCTTCTAGGCACTAACATCTGATCTCTACATGAGATATATTGATATTCGAATATTCTATTGAAGTGCTCCGTTATCTTTCAAACGGACGGTGCATTTGTAAAACAGTTAAGAACATGCATTACCCTCTCCCCAATTCACCAGGTTACTATGTTATAGTATTGTTGTTATCTCTTTTTCTTACCAGATTCTTGGACAATAATTCATCTGGTCTGGTGGAGTATCCAGCTACGTGATGTTACTTGAGGTAACATTGTTTGGAAAAGTTGAAGCATTCTTCGTATGGGGTGGAGTATTGTCGTCTTGAGTACATCTTATTTGTGCTGCACATACTATGTTTGTTCGACTATTATATCAGGGTTTAATTGTAAAGTGATGCATCCTCATGTAAGGTTGTTCTGACAAATAATTGTGCAGAGAGACCGAAGACATACGAAGATGGTATATAGTAGGTTATTCAAACGCTCCTATATATGGGTGTGTGTGTTTTTTGTATGTGGGGGTGTATGTGTTTGTAAATATGTATTAATTCACACGAAAAAGTGTGACGGTTATTACGTATGTCTAGTGTGAGAACTGGGTTTCGTTGTATTGTTGTTTATTCGAGGTTTGAGTAGCTTACACTAATATCTCAAGACAATTAGAAATAAAAGTATTTATAATGCTATATTATTCATATATGCACAAGCAACTGCCTTGTAAGATCAATTCTCTTTACGAGAAATTCACTAATATAGAGGTTCTTACAATCATTGAATGTAAGTTTCCCCGCTCAAACCCGATTCAACTCACACTGCTCGAACAACCGGAATGTTCATCTTCATCTTTTTTTTTTTGCTTTCTGCTTTTAAAAGACTAAACTACATTTCCCATTACTAAAAACATAGTATCGCGCTCTTCACCATATTACTGGATATTCTGAAAAGGTTTGTAAAAACAAGCACAGTGAATTCAATTATTTTCATATCTTTCCTTTTCATTTTAATATTAAATCCTGACGATATCTATTTTGATGAGAAATAATTACAGAAAAACCTATAATTTTATTCTCCCATTCGCATCCTCTCTTTTTAACAAAATACAGCGGGAGGGAATTCAATTAGATATATTTAGGGAGATTTACAGTGACTAAGATAATGAGAAAACATAGTTATAATTTTTCTTTTTGCTGTTTTCTATGTTTGATAACGTTGCCTTTGTGGGTACATGTTCGACCATGAAAATACAGATATATATAGAAAGTAGGTGAATAAAAACTAAAAAGATAACGAGAACGAAAGAAAGAAAAAAGGGTGCCCGGCTTTGAAGCAAATATTGTTATCATGTTAATAACGTCATGTTTTCTTTTCAGAAATGACGAACCTACTCATTTCCCGAGAATGATGTAATAACAGAAATAGTTTGTGTGGTCGGACCCACTCTTGACAATATGTATCTGTTTCTGATTTTGTTCAAAAACGTACTTAAACACGGCACTGTAAAATATTAAGCGACATTCTAAGTGTTACGTTTATTTTGTCTATAATATGCGTAATTTAAATGGGTAAATATGCATTAAAACTACAGACAAACATATACAAACTTATGAATAGAAATGTCGATTCGAATTAGAATAATATTTGTAGTATCAGTTTTTTTATAAATGGTTTGTGTCACAGAAAAAAAACAGAGATGAAATACATAAACGACAATGAGTAACCGAGTAGGATAATGCGACGAATTTAGAAATAGTTAGATTCTATATGTTTTTATAGTTAGAACAAGAATTATGTTGGTCGTGAACGTTTTATGTTATTGGTGTGCATTTGATATGAACTTGAGATTTAAAGCGGATTATATGGCGCATTTCAAAAACAACCCAGTCAGTTGGGAGTGAATACAATCATATTATGACTAAGCTACGTATGGTATGGTGATAATATATCTTACACACTGTTCTTGCGATGCGGTTCTGCAACTTCCAATACAAATACAATATATTGATCGAGAGCGTGTCGTCATGTTGTATTTAATCAATATCGTTAGTTGATTGCACTACAGGAACCCCTAAAACCTTCTTTAGTCAGCAAAAACGAACAGTGGCTGCTTGAGACACATGTATTAATGGATTGATAAAATACGGGTGTTCATATGATACAGTATAGGTTTCATTACAACATTGTTAAGGTCATGCTTAGTATTGATGTCAATACAATCATAATTAAGGTCATTGTCTCGGGTAATATTAGAAGATGAGTTTTTCTTTCGACCTTAAAAAGCGAAAGCTGAATCACCTTATTTAGTTAAACGTATAATTAGTTCGAATAACTTTTGTTCAGAATGTTTTATTTATTCATCTGAATGTTCTGTTTCGTATTCCTGAGAATTTTCTGTTTGACTCTCTACTCACATCATCACTTCTATTTATATTATCATAGTTACTTTTTGAAACTGTTGTCTTCGACTCCACAAGTCAACATTTCAGGAATGTATTCCTCATTCAACTGATATATTTCTCTCTTTCTATTTTCTATTACTTCCAGATAACCAAAACTGACTAATCATTTTCTAATTACATGCACTTCTCTGTTGATCCCGACTTTATCAATCTTGCATTTTAAATGTTTTTTCCAGAATCATTTTACACGTGGTTATTTTTCTGAATGCGCTTTCAAAATGTTCGTCAATACCTATCTCCCCTGATTTTCTTACTGTATGTAAAACAGTATGTTTTTAACAATTCAAAGTGTTAAAAATACAGACAACTTTGACAACTGAGCTATTAGTATTGCAATAAGGAAACACATTCAGCGTAACCCAATATTTATACTGGGTGTATACACGTAAATGTATACAGTCGATCACAGACATACTGAATCACATTAAAACAGCTTTAAAGTGTCTTGAAAGAAAAGTATTAAAGCTGAGATCAGAAAGCATATTGTTCTGTAAGGTAACAATTATGCTCGCCGCAAAATCTTACAACAGTGTGTAACAACTAGATACTTATGCTAAATTTTATCAGCTGACAATGGTGTCCCCTTCTGATACTATGAGCTATGCATTATGTTCAGACTAAGAAACAACCCATATAGCTTAGCTTCAATTGATTTAATAAAAAAGAGCGTTGCAACGGCAGTAAAATGGAAATACATGTAACGACATCACCCAAAATACGCCTCTATCTCTCTCCATTCATTTTTTTCTGTTTGTTATCTTTTTATATTTCTCTCTCGCTCTCGCTCTCGTTCTCATTCTCTCTCTCTCTCTCTCTCTCTCTCTCTCTCACTCTAAACTCATATTCTTTCTTTCGGTGTGATCACATTCAAAATGGGCGATTAAAATATTCTGTGTCATATTTAGTTTCATTAAGTTTGACTGTTTATAAAATGAGGAAAATACTAGAAAAAAATGGTAGAAACTGTTAAAATAATTAGTAGCAAAAACAACATCTTACAATGCGTGAAAGGAAGAGCACATCTACTGACTCAGATATGTGTGTGGGCGAGTAAATTTCAAATTAGTTAAAACAAATAGCAAATCTTAAACCGAAGACTATTTTAATGTGCATTTACCTGATTACACCAATATACCAACAATCTTTGTGAAAAAAACATCAACTCAGTTAATAATATATATAAGTATAACATATTTCTTGATTGTTTTTAGTACATCTTATTTTTTAAAAATTACTAGAATATACCAACATCACATTATTGTAGTTAACCACTAATATGCATATCCCTTCCGTGTTGGTACACTGGTCTCAACGCAATGCCGTAAAATCGTGTACATCAGAAAATAAATTTCGCCGTATCATAATTAAAGTAATGTCTTTAATTCAGCGAGCTTTTCAGGTGTTATTGCCTTCTAGACATTCCCATAAACATTACAAGCGTGTTAGGTGCGCTAATGCGAAGGTTATTAAATAGAAGTCGGTCTACACATTTCACAGAAAAATCGTTTATTGATGCGTGCTATCCGATGCCTTTACCTTGACAGGGACAAAACAAGACTTGGTATGCTGTGGGAATACACTATGGCAATGATTATTACATCTAATACATTTTGAAAATAAAATTCAAATAAACAGACACATTTTAGCAACTTTTGAAAGTGTGTATACAGCTTTTCACACACGCCCCCCCCCACACACACATATATATATATATATATATATATATATATATATATATATATATATATATTATAATATAAAATGAAGTAATAAAATAAGGTGTCAATCAAATTTTATTAGAATTCAAAGTTCATGCAAAGCATCCTTAAGTCCTTAGCTCATGAGTTTTCAAAGATAATTCTTCTCTTCAGAGGACCATTACCGCAGTTATACTACTACAGGCAATAAAATTACGCTTTGAAAATATATAAAATTATATAAACAAATACATAAAAATACATAACATCAAACATATCAATCCAAAAACATACTTTTTTGGGGGGGATGGATGGCGGAGTTGTATGTTGCTGTCTTTCTTGTACGCGTCAAACAGGATGCAACACAGACATGTCTTTAGGCCCGTTAAAGTCATTCTGAGATGTAGACAATTTTATATCGCCTTCTGTTCGTTAGGGATTTGTCATGTCTGGTTGAATGGCAGGGGGAGAAGATCACTTATATAATTTTCGCTCTTCTGGCTAGATGTGATGGGATTCAGTCTTATTTTGCTCAATTCGGATTTAACGGGTTTTCTAATTAAACAACGAATTTGGATTTGACACGGGTTGCACATGTCGGGATTTCGGAACTTTGATTGGACTTTTTGTATTATTTTGATTGATTTATTTATCATTAACATTGAATATGGACACATTTCGCGACTGGATAACTTTGCCGGCCCCTTCAATTTCACGTATTTGGACTGCTGTTTGTATCTTGGAGTAATGTCCTTCCGGATTATGCTTCTCAACTTGTATGACCTGGATGGACTGTATGGATTCAACAAAAGTATGTTTTTGGATTGATATGTTTGATGTTATGTATTTTTATGTATTTGTGTATATAATTTTATATATTTTCAAAGCGTAATTTTATTGCCTGTAGTAGTATAACTGCGGTAATGGTCCTCTGAAGAGAAGAATTATCTTTGAAAACGCATGAGCTAAGGACTTAAGGATGCTTCGCATGAACTTTGAATTCTAATAAAATTTGATTGACACCTTATTTTATTACTTCTTTTATATTATAATATTAATGCGCTATCCAGTATATTGAGCTTCAATTTTTTATCCGGATGTTTCACTAATTATAAGATATTAGTTGACGCTTATATCTTTTGTTGGATTGCTTCATATATATATATATATATATATATATATATATATATATATAAATATCAATGTATTTTCATGTTTATTGATGATTGCAGCATTCGTTGAGGGTTTGCTTACTATTTTTTTCGATTGTCTCACTTCACTGGCATCATTAATCGCCTTTACTTTATAGGAATATTTTTCGTTACTATATATATATATATATATATATACATATCATTTATTTTATACGTACATGAAAGCAATCCATTGACACGTGTTTCTAGCTCATCAGTGTGGCTAACTTAGACAAGGCTCGAACCTTTGTTAGATTGATGTCTATAGTCCAGCGTCTTTACCACAAGGTCAATACGTTTGTCAAGAAATATGTACGATAGTTATCACCTAAATATTTAATGTATTTTAATGTAAGTATTTTTGTTTGTGATGGCATTGTTCGTTGTTTCCTTTTCGCGTACTATTATTTCGATTGTCTCACTTCCTAATGATTAAGATGTAGGGGTTGCATTATTAGTCGCCCCTAACTTTAAAATACGTATTTTTACTTCATATATACATATGTTTATAAATGGACACGTATTTCTGGCTCACAACCGTCATCAGCATGCTAACTAAGACGAGGAGCGTACTTTCGATATTGATGTATATAGTAAAGCGTCTTCACCACTGAATGAAGGCACTTGGTAAGAAATATGTACGATTTTTATCACGTAAATAGTTCAAGTACTTTTATGAAATTATATATACATACATATATATATATATATATATATATATGTATATATATATATATATAATTGGGTGTTGGTCGTTAAAATTTCAAAGTATTGCAGGGTTAGTTAATAAAATTAAAATATAAGCTCTATTAGCAATACACGATTAATTAATTTTTTTTCACATTAATCCTATCGATTTCGGAATAAAATTCCTTCTTCAGGGGTGACCAGTATTGAGTCATTTTTTTTTCATCAGAAAACAAGAATACACAGACTTATTACTTTGTTAATTGATAAACGTCTCTAGTACGATACTACACTGCGGCGACGTCGTACCAGAAACGTTTATCAATTAACAAAGAAATCAGTCTGTTTATTCTTTTTTTCTGATGAAAAAAATGACTCAATACTGGTCACCCCTGAAGAAGGAATTTTATTCCGAAATCGATAGGATTAATGTGAAAAAAAAATTAATCTTGTTTTGCTAATATGGCTTATATATCAATTTTATATATATATATATATATATATATATATATATATATATATATATATATATATAAGACCTGAAGATGATTCCGGAGAGAATCGAAAACGTTAGTCAAACACATGGATCCTTCATCAATTCATTCCATCTACACGTCAAAAAGATCATTCGACGAATGGAAAAAATAAAAAAAGGAATCACTAAACAGAAGATTTCTGTCGTCTTTAATAAAACATGCCTTAATGAAAAAATGCTGCCTAAATACACACACAATATATATATATATATATATATATATATATATGTATATATTCACATACATATATGACGATTAACCTAACTGCATCCCATAAAACGAAATATTGTGGGAAATATACCAACTTAAATTAGAAGACAAACATTCTTCCTTAGTATACACGCGACAGGTAGACTTTCTATCAATACAGCTATTTCGAAAATATTATTATAAATGCTACAGCTTTGTGAAAATCGCCCTATACCATAATCTTACACAAATGCATAGCACTATCACTTTCTAAGAATTATAACGAGGATATAAAGTGAGTATTACATACTTTACATACTTTACAATTATAGCGTGAGTTTGTTTATGTTGGATAATCGTAAACTTAAAATAATAACGTTTAACATTATTTCCTAAATGACAAAAATACCAATAAAAATAATTATATATTAAAGAGCTGATTATATATTTGTCTTTGCATAGAAACTGCTCAGAATCTAATCAGAAATCTAGTACTGGAGGAACTCTTCTGGTTCTAACATCTCGTTTCTCAGAAAGACACGTCTCTTGTTTCTCTCCACTTTATCCTTGTTCACATTGAATTTGCTCGACCAAGCTCCACTCGCTGTGGCTTACTTAGAAATATATTCATAGTAAAAGCAGGTGTTACTACCGCGACACAAACATCTCATTTATTTCATCATCAGGCAGAATATCAACGAGCATAGCTTTTTCGACAGGCTTCACGTTTGTGTAAAACATTATAACGCGTATATGTCCCTGATAAACACAACGTGGTCACCTTTTTATGCTTTGATTAATGATGACTAATTAAGCATAAACATAATACAAATATCAAACACTTTATTATAATACAATTTTATGAGAAGTCAAATATGATATGAATTTGATTTCAGCGTTTTTATAGAAATATTTATGGTGTTTCACCCTCAGAAAATCCTTAAATTCGAAAAAAAATACTGCGGATGAAAATGGTAAAATAATGTAAAATATTCGCATCATAACTAAACATAGTTCGCATCCATTGTAATGCAATATCAGTAGGTGTTAGTCTATAGCCTGTGTGTGTTTTTGTATGTTTCTCTGTCCGTATATACAACTGGAAACATGTTGTTTAATTATATCAAACGGATGAATGAAAAAATAGTCACATCATCACATGGAGGTATCAATATTACATTTAGGAATTTTTCAATAACATGCAATATATCCGTACTCACCTCGCATATTTTTGTTAGTTTTATTAAATAAATCGTTTAGTAAAATGTGGTAGTTGTTTTAGTTTTTTTTTAAGAAATAAAGTAAATCACACTTCTTTTATTTTAATAAATACAATACGGAATAATAAAACAATTGATTTTAGAAAATTACCCTTTACAGCGTAAAATGTAAAACAAACACTCTTAAAATAAGTTAAGGTTGTAAAAGGTAAATAATATAAAGCAGTTTATGAATGTAACCAAAATCAAAGTCTCACCATCACTTTGAGTTCGGGTTCGCTTTCCTCGCTGCACACTAATGCTGCCATGTTGCTATGATCTTATCTTCTATTATGGTATATAAAAAAACAGGCCGGTCCTGCCTTGCAAAAGAGAAATAAAAACAAAGATTATTTTACTATTTACACGACCTAAAACTAAGCCACTTTAACTGAAACACAACCTCTACATAAATACAATGTTATCAACATATTTCATGAAACAAATTAGTATTTCCGACATCAATTATTTTAAAGCTAATGCACTTGTAATAATCGCTTAATGTCTTGCATATGTGTTAACGCAACTAGTTTACAATTTCAGCGGATATTTCAAATAATTCAAATCGGTAATAGTAATTTGTTTTATGAAATTTGTGGATGAAATTTCGTATTTTCCGCGGTAATTTATTACGTGTCCTGATCGTGTGCGCTGAAAAGATAATACACTAATGTAATTTATTTAAAAAAGTATATATAAGATTATCAATTCAGAGAAAAACTATAAGTCATCAGATATGATGGAAAACGTTTACCGACACAGAAATCTGAAGTATTATCGAACAGTTTGGGGTTTTCAGAGATGTTACTGTGAAGCGTTCCTTAAGTATCATGAATAACCGATGTGTGTTTTATTTCTTTCGGTGGAAAAAAAACAGACAGTAAGTCTGGTGGTGGTGATAGTTGATGAAGAGTAGCGGGTAAAAAAGCATTTGTCGAAATGGTTTGTATGGGAAAGTCCTGGGAGTCGGACAATATATAATAATAGAAAGAAGAAGAAATTACTCCATCTTCTTGGAGCAATGCACTTTTGCTTAAGGTAATTAGACTACGGCACCGATTTGCATATGGAGGGGGTAATCATTTTCCATGATTTCTGAAGACAGTATGGAAAAACGACTATAATCAAGATGGATAATATATATATATATATATATATATATATATATATATATATGTATATGTGATGAAGATACATGATATTATATACATGCACCTTGAATACATTATACGAATGATGACACTCGAACATGTGTATATATTTATGTACACTTTTGTAGAACGTTCTAAGAGGAAAAGTTTGAAATATGATATAACCATATAATTAAATGTAAATAATTTTTGAAGTCTATAATTAAAATAATATTTCTATCAACCAAATGTTTACGTTTCTGCATTTTTCGCAAAATGACTACACGCAACCTATAAGAAACACTTAATCTACATCATTGTTCACTTCATAATCTATTTTGATCTGAAATATATTTGGTTAACAATGAATATTTCAATTGTCTGTCCGTCTCGCTGTAGTTGATAACAGCAAATTGAAGCACGTGGGCTTATGTAAAAAATGACATATTAATGTTTACACCTCTAAAGCAAATGTTATCTCATTCCACCACTAACGATTAGATATGTGTTTAGTCTCAGTCGAAAATAATTGCTTTCATTTTGAGGGAGTAGATTGCTTGTATAAGTTCATTAGGCACACCTTTACAATAGATCTAACATCGAAGATGTACATTTTTAAAAGTAGCTAGAAAAACGAGTGGGTCATTATTTTGCTCAAGCAACTTGATGACTTCTGATAGATATATTAGGAAACAGGGTCTTACGCTTAAGTTGTTGAAAAAGGCTAGATAATCTTTGTTTTTATTTCAATTTTGCCAGTTATGGCCGGCCTGTTTTTATACTATTATAGAGTGTCAGATCATAGCAAGAGTGTACCCTTAGTTTACAGACAGGAAGGCGGAACCCAACTTTAATTGACGGTGTGCTTTTCAGTTTTATAAATATTTAAAAACAGCTCAGCGACTAACCACAGCGATCAAATTTACTCTATGAATAAAACATTGCTGCACGAAGTCGGTGAGCGGTTAATAAATTTGAATAAACTCAAATGTACATTTGTTTTTTAATATGTTCCGTACATTATGTGTAATACCTGTGGATTTGATCGACGTTATCATTAATAAATAAATGAAATTCTCTGATTATAATAAAATATTCAGTTGAAATTCTTTCTCCAAAGCGAAAGCAATAATCATCTCTCTCTCTCTCTCTCTCTCTCTATATATATATATATATATATATATATATATATATATATATATATATATATATATATATATATATATATGCAAACATTCTTAAATAACATGTTGTTTTTTTGCTTGATAAGCATTTTTAAATTTTGTTTTTAATTTTGCGTATGGTCTATTTAGTGTTTTGGTCAAATCGCTTCTTATTTTATTGCGAGTAATTTCGATTTGATTCGTCAAATCATCTTCAGGCGGTGTTAATTTTGGTTTCTTAAAAGTATGGATTTACTGTTGATGTTGTGTTATTATTATCACGGCCAGTATTTTACAACTTGAACTGGGTGTCTATAATATTGAGATGTTACATGAGAGCGTAATTGCGTTCTAAGTGCGTGAAGGATTCAAAATGTGGATTGCTTCACCGTTAATTATTTGATTACTTTCTAAGCGATTTGAAGATACCAACATATACTTGCTTAATGGCTAAGAATTTGGTAATGTTTATTACTATGCTAGACACTTAAAAATATCATGATAAGTTTCGTAATTCACATTATTTATTGTGGCATGTTTAGTTTTATGTAGAGGGACTCAATACTTTTTAATATGTTGGTGTTAGTATCGTGATGTATTATTCTAGTATTGTAATCTAGTATGTGTATATATTGTGAGGGAATGCAGTCAAGTATTTTAGGTTCTGGAAAATAGAGCTAGTGCCAGAGGGAGGTAAGGTTAATCGTGTGGAAAGTGTTGTGTTTGTGAAACCGATGTAAGAATTAGTTGTATTGCTAGTGTCGGAGATACATTCTCTAATGGAAGATTGAAACTGATATATTTCATTGGTTCTTCCTGATCTATTTTGGGTGTGAGAAGTGTTATTTTGCACTACGTGGTTCGATGTTTTCATGTTTTGTAATAAATGATGAATTGTACTTTATTAGAAGAGTTGACAGGTGTTATGTAGGGGTGTATTATATGTTTACTAGCTTTTTCATCACATTTCCAGTTTGGATGCATTTTGTTAGAGTAGTATATATTCATGTAGTCGGAATTATTGAGATCTCTATTATCAGTATTGTCTGAGGTTCTAATCATTAATTTTAAAATATAATACATCATAACATAAGCCCCATCACACAAACACACACCCAGACACACACACACACACACACACGCATATATATATATATATATATATATATATATATTGGGTTCGATTTTATGGGCGTGTTTTTGTGTGTCTATACGTGCATAGTTATATATATATATATATATATATATATATATATATATATATATATATATATATATATATATGTATATACAGAGATAGAAGAAACAAAACTTTTCTTTTTTTCGCTGCATTTTTTAAAAATATTTTTCATATTTTTCAAATATTTGAACTTTGTTTTTTTCGAAAGCGAACTTATCCATCTGTATTTCTCCTCTGATGATAAGATCTCGATCTTTGAAAAGCCTTGGATTAAGGAAAGAATAATAAACACTAGTTTATTACTGAATACACCTTGCATTGAACAATTAAAATTTTAAATAAATTTGGACGATCGTCGCATATTTATCACTCTTTTTTCTTCTATCTCTACAATTGCTCTATCTCGTATATTGAGCTAAACCTCTTCACAATAGGTTCCATCTACTAAAAGTTTTACTTTTGGTTTATATTTGATCCTATATATATATATATATATATATATATATATATATATATATATATATATATATATATGCTTAATTGTGTCTGCGCTTATGTGCTTATATATACATACATGGTTCTTATGTGAGCACCTTCCCAACGCCTTACCTTCTACTCTTCCCTTCGCTCCCCTCTCTTCTTAAACGAGCTGTATTGTTTACACTCACCCGTTCTCTCTGCCATTTACACACACTCTCTACTGGTCACTCAATCTCCCGCTGCCACCATCTATTTGTATCTCATAATTTATTTGTTTCACAAGCAGGTCCAATTTAAATGCCACAGTTCGTTTTCCAGACATTTGGTACTTGCATTTTGATCTTTCAAACAATCATCCGTAAAATACTTTATAATAAAGACAAAACGTTAATGAATACATAAATAATATTCTGGGTGTGTCCTATTGTATGCATATACATATTAAATAAAACCTTGTAAAACCGAATATAGTTCTATTTATTGATTATACTTACTTTTATTTCTTTCAAATTTTCTAAGATTTTTTTATCAACATCCAAAAATATGAATGTCTCTTCAATAAGTATCATCAGGATGTTCGAGTATTCGTATAATAAAGTAAAGGCTACAAACACAAACACAAATAAACACTAAACCTAGGAAATAAAATAATAAAAGAACATCCGAAATACGCATTGTGTTTAGTCGTTAAACGTTAAAACAAACAACCAGCGCAGTTCTCGAAGAAGGTTTGCAATTTAAATTCCAGCACGGCACCAGCATTGTCAAAGGATAGATTATATGGGTGTTGAACATTTTAAAAAGTTGTTACTACTTTTATACATGATATTATTGATTGTAGTGTGATGAGTTTTAATTAGACTACCTTCAAGTAATTGTAATCTTGTTTAATTAAATTCAAAATGTATTATTTCCGTGTTAGTCATATAAATTTGTCTAACAAACGTGTAGATTATATAGGTTATTTTAAAATACTGGTGGATTGACATGTTAAGCATTCATGTTGGGGCAGGTTTTGGTAGAAAAACCAATGCAGCTTATATTATTATTATTAATATTAGTAGTTTTATATTGTTATAGTCTAAACTTGTTGATGTTTAAGTTGACCTTTGACTTTAGACAGTATATATATCAATTAAGACTGCAACCGTTCCTAACATACTAGCCTTTTACAGAATTCAGACAGAAATTGCTTCGTTTATGTTTTTAAGCCATATATTGTGCGTACTCTTTATGGTTTCAAGCATTCCAATTACAACAGGAATTTTACTAATTCCAATTAAAAATCTTCATATTTTGTTCGTTTTCTTTCTTTGCTTTCTGGTATCAAAGGTTATATCAATGATTAAGCAAGTTCTCTTTATTGTAAAGAATGTGTAAATTTTGAAATTAATTTCCAAACACCTTCTCAGTTGTTATGCGCATGCCGCAAATAAGTTTTACGTTGTCGTGTTCCTGTACCACTTCTGGTTATGCTTACATTACTTCCCAGTGTAGCACTATTAATAAAGGTTGTATATCTTCTAGTTCAGTACCTGAGCGTCTTGGTCGTGTCTCTATGTGATATTGATGGTGTACTAGCACAATACATTCATATACAATATGCTCTAAGGTTTATTCTCTTTCATTACAAAATCGGCGCATCGGCGATTCTTTAGTTTAGCCAATATAATGTTTGATGGACCTACTGCAAGTGGATTGCTCCTGGGCTGCCATTACGGTGCTTTCCGTTGAACTTTTTAGTTTATCCCTGAGCAACCTGTTATGGGGTACATGTAGTATTCTTAAATAATACTCTGTGTAGGCTGTTCTCAAATAAGTGTGATACTCACTATTGCAACCTAAAATTCATTTTCACCTTAGTTATTTGTATTACCTCTAATGTCACTTCACAGAGAAGAATCTCATTACTTCGAGAAATACATTTATATAGACCACATTCTTCTTTATTGACATATTCGATATAGGTAAACATGTACTACATTCCTTTCTAATGTGAGGCAATCGATCTGCATCCCATTTCTTGCCAATACTCCATAAATTATATGCAATTTATGTGTTTTGCTGTCTACATATTTTAATAAATCAACATTGTGAATGCACAGTTAAAGGATAACGCTTACGTTTCCGTTGTACTTAGATGTGCCCTGGTGTTTCATTTCCTTTTTTATAATATTATCTGCCTCAAATTGAATTGAAATTTTAAGCGGAATATTATTATTATTATTATTATTATTATTATTATTATTATTATTATTATTATTATTATTATTATTATTATTATTATTATTATTATTATTATTATTGTTGTTGTTGTGAAGTTTTCCAACAGTACATAATAAATAAAGGAAGTCAAGTCCAGGGTTTGTTTAACAAGTGTATTACCAAAGTAAGAAAGTGACTAGAACTTGGCTAGACAGTTACACGACTGTGCTTTGTCTTCTCTGTGTCTCTGGTGACTCGCACTATTTATAGTGACAACCGGTGTAGTTTCTCCTGTGTGAGAACGGTCGGTGTAACAATTATTATTATTATTATTATTATTATTATTATTATTATTATTATTATTATTATTATTATTATTGTTATTATCATTTTTTATTACTTCCAACGTACACATTTACTTATGAAAACGTTGATTGTTTCTTACGTTTTTTGCGTAGGGTAGGAGGTGTGTGTTACTACGCGGTATTAAGTATAAATAAATAGTAGTATATAATAAGTATTATTCCATTATTATTCTAAATAGGATATATATATATATATAGTTGTAAAAATGTAAATGTGTGCCTAATGAATAACAAATGCTGCCTAAACACAATATATATATATATATATATATATATATATATATATATATATATATATATAAACAGGACACTACTAAATACAACAACATAATGACAACAGAAAAATAAATATAATGTACTATAGCCTGCCCTACAACCATATGTTATGGACTTAATCTGATTGAAAACCACTTACCGTAACCAATCACCTGCATAAAATAGTCACCTGAATCTATCCTACAGCTGCTGCGAAACCTAGAAATGATAATTAAGGCAACCAATAACAAAATACTAAAAAATAACAGTGGAGAGGAAGAAAAACTAACAAATTACATAAAAAGGATGAAATATAACAAATACAACACTACGATAACACAAATATAAACACTACAAATAGGAATAAACAAAAGACTAATAGAAACCACCCGAATAGAAATGTTAGAGTTAGCAATGAAGAGAAAATATATAACTGCAAATCGTACACTTTGTTCAATACAAAATAAATGCCTAACCAAGGGTATTGTATACTAAGCCACAATATTTGCCAAGGAAAGACCGTATAACAAGAAGTACTACGTGGGTATGACCTCCCTGGATTTAAAAACTAGATAGTATGACTATAAAAACACATTTAAACACAGAGAACGTCGAATGAAAACAGCACTAGCAAACAACTATGTGGAGCTCAAAGACAATGGACGCTCACTAATAATTGAATGGAAAATAATACGACAGGCTAATACATGTAGAAATTTAAACAGCTCGTGTAGATTATGCCTGAATGAAATATTTGAAATCCTAAATGTTAAAGACGCTCGAAATCTATTAAACTGTAGAAGTGAGATAGCAAACAACTGCCTACACAGACATTAATCTACCTTAGGCTAACGATAAATTAATAAATAATAAATAAACAAAAACTAAACTAAACAAAAACTGAACAATTAAAAAATTAAAACCTAAAATAGAAATACAAGGAACTACGTGGAAAAATAAAATAAAATAAATTCACCTAACAAAAGAAAACAGAATATATGTCAATATATAGAAAAATGAACAATACAATTGGATATGGGAAGTAACACAAACAACACCTTTGTTCGTGGGAAGCCCAACAACTGGCTGAGAGAACAAAAAAGAATGTGATTGGTTAACTAGCTAGCCGTGTATAATAAAAAAAAACCGGCAAAAATTACTCCATGCATGTAAGCTTGCTGACGATTGCACAAGCAGTCGTGATTAGAAACCTTTTATGGAACACTTGCTTTCTCCCTGTAAAATAACACACACATAATTCGTCGACAATACGACACAAAATTGACGGCGAATTGGCTTAGATAAAGTGTAATATGTGTTCGGTTTTTACTCAGACAAAGAAACATGACTCCCTGAGTGGGCGATGTTTTTTCCTAATGCAGTAAGCTTCTCCCCAACGTTGAAACGCCTTCGCCTCGCATCCAGCCTGCGTATGGAACTGGTAAATTAAGAATATTCCAAATGGGATATGCATATGAAGTAATGAATATTCTAGAATCACATTTTGAATCAAATCTCAGATATAGCAAGATGGCAGATTCTTTAAGGGATCATTAATCAGATCAGCGTGCATTGGTGGATCGCAGAGTTGTCTGATATTCAATAATCGTCACATAATATTTTTAAATTTACAGTGTGTCACATCTACTTTTGCCATTGAAGAAGCATGATAGACTGGTGAGTTCTTATTGAAATTTTAATACTCCGAGCTATGTTCCTAACATAATGCTCTAGGCCCAGAAGTGCATTTGTCACGTTAAATGATGTAATAATGCAGCATTTCACACTCAACTGTTACATTAAGCCATTTGTGGAGACAAAACGGGCTTATTTGATCTCGAATACACGTAATTTTATTTATTTTCATGATAGGCCATTAGAAATGAGTGATGAGTATCATAGATGACAATACGGGCATCATCGTTACCAAACACCACATCTGATATAAGAGATGTTTATTATCAAATGTGTAGGTAATTTGTGAAGTAATGCTAAAAATGCGCCGTAATTATGTCGTTAAGAAAGCGAATATATAAATGTTAAATGTGCTAAGAGAAATAGTGTGTTTATATTAAATACTTGTACACATAGTAAAGCAGTCGAACAAGAGACTAAACAGTATTTAATTGTGTGTTTCTGTCTATAATCTTATCGTGTATCAGTATGTTTTATAGTTTAACACACAATGATCTAAGATACGACATTTTGTGAATTGGACACATTTTTGACCTCCTTCATATTTTTCTTTTGGTGAACACGTATTTGTTTCGATTTCTGTAATTCGAAAAATAAACAAATACATTATGAAATAATCAGATGCAAAACAAATGTGCATTCTGCCTCGGTGGAAGCAATGTGCTCAAATCTAAATCTTATTTCATGTTTGTGATAAAGCTAAGGACATATAATTCCAGTGTCGCGTCCCGAGGCGGAGAATTGGTGCTAAATAAGTTATCGTACTTACTGATAGAGTTCAGCCAGAAGGTGCGTCGGTACAACGGTGGCGAGATCAAGAGATTGAGAATACAATGAAAAGGAAGAGGGAGCTAGTAGTAGAGTGAAGGCGAACAAAACAGAGAAACGAACAACAAGCCAGACACACAACCTCTAAATAGTAGCTAATGTTTAGTATCACCGTTATTTGATCATAATATTTGTAGGCTTAATCAAAACAAAACACCCTGTAAATATAGCTGTGTATATTACCGTGATATAAATCTGAAAAAAATATCACATAGATCATCATGGGATAACCTGTCAAACTAATAGGCTTCGGATAGAAGTTAAAAAATGAATATTGTTCGGGGTTCGAATATTGTGACTGTGAAAGTGATGTAATGCTAGGCTGATGAATTTTAATTTAAGTGACTCATATATAAATGTCTATATTGATATCGTTTCCTATGAATAGTTATATATACATACATGTATGTATGTATATATATATATATATATATATATATATATATATATATATATATATGTGTGTGTGTGTGTATGTATGGGTCTGTGTGTGTGTGTAAAAAAGACAAACGAAAAAAATTAAATACAGGAAGACATCATCAACAAAAGTTAAGAGCCGTATTTAAATTTATTTTTTCCGTTTGGCTTTTTACAAATATCCTGTCTGTCACGGCAGTTCATTTTATAAAGTATCGTGTGCTGTATCCTTTCACACACGCATGCGCGCACACACCCTCACACCGACACACACATATATATATGTATATATATATATATATATATATATATATATATATATATGTATATATACATATATATTATATTAAATGTAAGACATTATATAACTATTTCCAGAATCATACACAACGCCACAGACTACAATAACTATGTAAGCAACAGAGAGGAATCCATAGACTAAAGTTGCGCAATCCTTTAAACTCTTAAACTCATTATTTGTTTACTGAAGTATCTTAGCATTCAAGGCTAATACTCATCAATCTGAGACATTACACTACAAACAAGCAAATATATTCATTAATAAGGATCATGTAAAGCGCGGGGAGGGCTGATTGTGAGATGTGTCAACCGTTCTGAACACGTTGTGTAGTTATCTAACTACAGAAAGTCAAAGCTGATGTGTCGAGTATTAAGTCAAAACCCTCCAGTCTGTTGCTGTCATGCCTTTTGTGGGCTGTAAAGTTTGGAATGATAGTGGAAATAATTATATATATATATCGTGCCGCTTTAAATGTGTTAAATTATCATTGTTTATTGGCTATTCAAATATTGGGCGAGCGGTTAACGACGTTGGATGCAAGTTGAAAAATACTTGTTATCCAGGGTTTCGAATCGTACGACCGGTAGTGAATAGTCATATCTCTATGCTGATGAGTCCTGATTGAAAAGGGACGAAACGTATACGTACATAGATAATAAACAACAACAAATATTTTATATATATATATATTATCGCAAGCATACAGGGAAGACGAATTCTATCATTCATGATTATAAGTTAATCAAGAAAAAAATGCCAGCCGGCTGGATTCGCCCTCTCTTAATAAAGGCTGTATCGATGGATTAAAAAAAAAACAAAGGAATAAAAAAACGGGTTCAAAAGAGAGAGTACAGAAAATACAATAGCATCATGTTATATGCACAATTGAAGGATACATCTTAGAGATTGATCACATCTAGTCCGAGTAGACATTCCCTTTGCTAAGATCGTTTCCAAGATTTGTTGATGGTATAATGAGTGTGCATGACTGAGAATGGTGAAGGAGTACATGCTAAAATTCCTAGCGCACGACGGGTTTTTAAGTAAATGGTCTGTAATGGAATATATCGTAGCCATGTTTCGTCTCCTTCCATCCCTGAAATCATATTCGTGCAGTTGATGACATTTGCCACTACATCCGTTGAATTTCGTTAAAACGATGTAATGTATAGGCAAATAGGCGGCGTATCTATGGGCTCAGTCCTAGGATCGACTATGGCAAATAGTTGTGTCGCTTTTGTTTAGAAGGATTTATTTTCTGGACCCACTAAACCTTTAGTCTACCTTCGATATGTAGACGATACATTTTGCCTATTTTAATGAAAAACCGACGCAAATACATTATTCTCCTTACTCAATAAAATGCACTCCGCATTAAAATATACCAATGAAGGAGAGAGTAATTCCACTTTAGCTTTCCTAGATTTATTGTTAACAAAAACCACATCGAGTTAGCTTACATCAATCGACCTACGTTTACGGGATTATATACTCGCTGGGATTCATTTTGTCCTCAGAAACGAAAGGTAAACTTTATTTGGACATTAACACACAGAGCCCTTATGATTTGTTAAAAATCAAAATTGGACGAAGAAATTAAAACTATAACTAATACTTTGCCCAATAGCGGCTATCCTCTTGAAGTGATTAGGGTAGTAACCCAAAGGAAAATACATACTTTTTCCGAAATAAAACTAAATACGGTGACTAAATGTCCAATTTACATTTGTTTACTTTGGTTAGGCACAGTAAGTGAGCAATTCGCCAAGCAAGTCACCTGATCAGTTGAAAATTGTTATTTCTCTTCGAATGTGCGTGTTGTGTTTTCTACAAAACGTTTATTGGCGTCCTCTCGTAAATACGTTTTACCCCCCCCCCCATCATAACAATAATGTAATCTATCATTTTAAATGCAGTTGCAGTGCTGACTACGTGGGTAGGACAACGTTAAGATTGGATAGTAAGGTCCAACAGCACATTCCAAGTAAGATCAAGAATTGAGCTTTCCGGTCAACAGACGTTCAAAATAACACATACGGGTCTTCCATTACAGACCATTTACTTTTAAGTAACCGGTCGGCTGGCATTTCTGTTCTTGATTAACATATATATATATATGTATATATATATATATATATATATATATATATATATATATATATATAGAGAGAGAGAGAGAGAGAGAGAGAGAGAGATAGAGATAGAGATAGAGATAGAGATAGAGATAGAGATAGATAGAGATCGACACATGTAACAGTAATGGAATGGCAAAAATCAGAATACTTTTATACATTTTTGCTTTGTTTTAAATATATTATATATTTAGACCATAAAATTGAGCACTTTTTGGCGATATACGCTTTTTTCAAATGTGTAAGCATATTTTCTCTTTTTTGTTTACTTTTCTCTTTTATTCGTCTTGTTAAGTCATATTTGTCTCAGTCAAGTTGAAATTCGCCTTGATGTTACGACGATTCGTGTTGAATACCGGTGTGTTTACTACGCGGTGTACGTGTTGTAAGTTATAATGAAAATGCACACACTTGAGAGTGTGATGTGATGACAATAACAACAATACTTTGAAAAACCTGTATACCAATTGTTTTGTTTGTTTCAAACAAATAATTTACTTAATCTATACAGTTGAGCAGGTTCGGTGAATCTTGTATTCAATTTTTTGCTAGTAGGTAGACATGCTCCATAGAGTTTTTATTCGTTTCAATAGCATCTTTCCTACCACTAAATTCTATATTGTACTCCATTTCATCGTTTCGGTTTACGGTTTGGTTATCTTATTGGTCCCCCGATTAATAAAATCGGGGGACTTATGTGTTGAGGCATGTCCGTCCGTCCGTCCGTCCGTATTTTTCTCCACAACCATCCATTGAATTTCTCTGAAATGTTGCATGAAGTTGTAACTTTGGTCAGGTTAGAAAGTGATATTCTCTGATGTTTTTTTAAAAAATCTGCTTAGCCCCCCAGGATGTCAAAAGGCACCGAAATGGCAATCAATGACATTTTTTAGCCCATAACTTTTCATCCATCACTTCAATTTCTGTGAAACTTGGCCAAAATTTGAAAGCAAGTGTTTCTTATAGAAAATAAGTATTGCTGACCTTTGAACAAATCTGGTTCGCGCCCCCACGGGGTCAAAAGCCCCCAAAATGGTAAAACATTACCCTTTTCTCCCATAACATTTGATCCATCCATTCAATGTTTCTGAAACTTGGCCAAAATGTTGAGGCAATTGTTCTCGATATAAAATGAGCATATTGGACCTCAGAAAAATTCTGGTTCGCGCCCCCAGGGGGTCAAGGGGGGGGGGTCAAACATACTCGAAATTGCCCAAATTTATTGCATGTTACACTCGCCACATCGAGTCACATACAGAGGGGGACCACGCATGCGCGGCTTGTGGTTATGTTGTTTTGTCGTCCATTAATTTGCTTTACTTACAAGTCCAAGAAATATTTGTACTTTAAATTGAAGCGCCAACATCAAAATGATGTCGAACTATTCCATCATGTAAAGGAAAACGGAGGATCTGCCGATCTAGACATAGATATATTTTACCGAGGCTCACGAAGGTAACTTTGAGTGTTTCCTATTTGCACATATTTGGTGTTTGTGGAAACAGCAGTCACAGACAAACATTTGCTGGGATCATGCCAGGAAGAAGGTATATATCTAATATCAAAATGATGGATTATGTTTAATATTACACGCACATAAAGTACGAGCAGAAACAAACGAGACAATTGTACAAACAATGTATTTAAATTATATACTACAATAATATGTGTATTTTTTCTAGTATAAATTGGAGATAAGTTACCCTCATGCCTGTTAGATTGTTTAAAGGAGTAGTTTGTATTTGATGCTTATTTAATTGAATCTATATTTACCTTTCGTTAAGCAATTTCAGCGATTCTTTTGCAAAGCTATGCTACTCTGAGACTTTGCGTTTTGAGTTTACGTAATAAGATCAGAGCCGCAATCTAAAGAGTAAACGTCCGTTCAATTCTGTTATATACAGTATAAAGTGTTTGTTTTAAATAAGTTTCTATTTCAGTGAATATGAATGTGTTAGTGTAGCGCCGTTGCACTTTTAACATAATCCGTGATAAGACGACTCCACTATTTTCACCCGATTTTGAGAGAATTACAAAATCAGATTATTGTAAAAATTCTTGATATTTAATTACATAGTTTTATTTTATTGGAGAAGTGTCCTAAACAAACCGTGTAATATGAGCATATATGTTAACAAACGAAACAAATACACTTGTGGGGACTTACATAGCACGAGTAGATCTTTCTAAGTATTTAATCAAATATTTTCTCAGCAATTTATTGAACATAGTAAGGCAACTAATTTTTTTTTTTCGTTTTGAAACACAGGCGAACAGCATTTTATTTTATATTTTCTTTGATATAGACTATGAAGTACTGTATTTTTTAAATGTAAATGGTGTAAAAAGAAAAGTATGGAAAAGGAGACAGAAAACTCCTCTCTATTGTCTTCTTTTCTTTTCCAATATTACAAAGTATACTATATAATTTTACACTTGTGGAAATAGCAACCATATTTGGGGTGATAGTATCTAAGAAAATAGTGGAATATCTAGAATAAAATAAATAAAACTGTTTCATGCGCTTGGTTAATAAGTTTAATTATAATAAATACAAATACACTGACAACAATTACTTCCCCCTCGCGATTCTTAAATCTTTTTAAAAACTGTTAGAAATACTTACATGTTAAACTATTAGATGGTTCATGAGTTTTTTTTTCTTTTTGCCAAGTTAGTTTAACGTAAATTGAGCACCTACAGGAATACATTTCATATTATACCAACTTGGGGACTAATTTACGTCAATATTACATAGCAAACTGTCTTCTCCTCCTAAGCTAAATATGATATATGCATTTTTCTTTTTCCTTATTTTCTTAACATGTGGGTGGTCCGAAAAATATAGGTAATTTTACAATGTAGTATCATTCCGAATTCTGTATCTAAACATCCTTAATCCTAAAATTAGAAATAGATGGACAAATCTGTCATAGAAATGTAATAGAAATAAAATTAAAAAGACGTTTAACCACGAAAATTTAAAAAATGCTTTTACATAATAACATGTCTGCAAAACATTAAATGTTTGGTTTTTGCTAATAAAAAATTCTAATTTATAATAAATGTTAAGTTGTATTCCTTCACATAGGCACTCGCTATGATACTACATTTAATCTTGTCGATCCTATGTCAGTAAAGGATGAATCCGATGAGAATGGGACAATAAAAATGCATATGCATTTCTCACGTAGTATGGCCAGAACCCTTGCTTGGTTGGGTGTATTTGTTTGTATTTCTGTGTTAAATATTAGGTTTTAATTTTCTCGTTTCCAACAATGTATTCGGTTCTTGTCACACAATTGCGGCTGTATATTCCAAGAGCACGAGTTGTGTTAGTCTCCTGTGCGTGGATTTAACCATGTCAGTAATAATTTTATTGACTTCCTTTTAATCTAGTGTCTTCATATAATTATAATATGATTTTTTGTATCTACTTTTTGCCCTATAAAGTCAACAGTTACTTTATCTTTTATGGTAGACTTAGTATAGTTTGTTCTGCTCGTGTTGTTTAGTGCGGCTGTCAGTAGATATGTTTAGTTCATGTCTAGGTGTCTTTTGTAGCACTTTTGAGGTGTTTGCATGTATCTGTTATCTGGTTAATATTATACATCGTCCATTTATCTGTAACTCTTCCGATGTATCTTATGTTGACTTGTTGTGTTTCGTTTAGTGTTTTCCGGAATTTAAATGTGCACGGTGCCTATTACATAAATGATAACACTTCCGATGTTTAGTATTTGTATATGTACCGTTGTTTGTAGAGTTATCTTTTCCTTCTCAACATTAAATGTAATGTAAGTCAGTCTCAGTATCCGTGCATTGCACATATACATTGATGTTATATTCTTTTGGACTAGATATCTGGTTTCTTTATTTCTCCAACTAATAAAGGTTTCAGAATATCTTGTTGTGGATGCTGACAATGTATTATGGTATATGTACAGGTTTAAACTGATCTACATTAAATACATTGTTTATCTGTTCTTTCCTTTGAATAGTGTTTCAACTCTTCTTCAATGTATGCTCATCTAAAGGCAGCTAATCCCAGATACTTATATATATATATGTATATATATATATATATATATATATATATATATATATATATATATATATATATATATATACATATATATATATATATATATATATATATATATATGTATATCATATTCTCTAAGTTCTCGCTCTTGCTATTTATTATGTTATTCTATTATTTCTGCTATTTTCAATCGGATCCCCTTTTGATCTATAATTGTGCATACTTTTTTATTTCGAATTCTATTCAAATGTCCTGGCTGAAAATCCTTGTAATGATTATCAGCTTTCTAATATTTTTCGTTTTCGTACAAATATATTTAATTCCTCGATTAATGTTGGGTAGTTTAATACTCTTATATATGTCTGTGACCTTGTATCGTGTGTCACACTCTGTGAATATGTTGCTGGCTGCCATCATAGACATGATATCACGAAGTAGCGATAGAGATTCTCATTGGCAAATTCCTCCCGGAAAATTTATCTCAGTCAGCTGTTCCCTTTGGGTGGCATTTTAAGTCACCATGTTACAATTGCTTTTTTCAATCATTGTTATAATTTTGTCAGATAATTGGCGTCTTTAAGCATTCAGTTATCTTATTGTTCTATTATATAGCTAAGTTATTTCGGAATTCAACTCATTAAAGAATTGTGTCTATGCATCGCATCGATGTGTCACTTTTGTCGCTTTCTAGTAAGCTGTCTATCTGCAGATTTTTTTCTCTTCTTTTATTTTGGTAAGTAGAGCCCGTTTATTAATATAGTTGTGTATCATTATTATTGTTCTTTACTATGACTTCTCACGTGTGTTGTCACAAGAGTTTTCTTTTTTACAGAAACAGGTGGTGTACCTCAAATGGTGGCAGCTATTTCTAGACCGTCAGAATGAACCGATTCTTTCAACAAAGATTGTAACTGCCATTGCGTTCAGGTTACAATTGTTTATAATTTAATTGTCGTTTATAACAGTCGTGGAGTTTCTCTGCAATTTTTGTCTCTCAATATTACTTTTCGTTTTCGTGTTTTGCTAGTCTCCTTCGGGTATCATGCCTATTTTCTGTTGGACACGCCATGTGTGGTACCATCGCATGCGGGAGACGGGCCTTTCATATGATGTAACGTTTACTACTAGCATTGTTTTTACAATTATACTTCAATTGTATTATTCTTATAAAAGTGTTGTATGATGGTTTAAGATTAAAGGTTTTTCCGGACTACTATACTTATATTCAATGTTATCCCCGTTACGTTTTGGTCGATGTAACTTTGGCTTTCTTCAGCTGTATCTTGTCGAAGTCGCGGATTTTACTGTCGAACTTACACGGAATTTCAAACAGAACGTTTTATTTACTCCATTGGTGGATTTAATTCATGGTTATGTTTTAAATTTCGGTCAGAGGTAGCATTGGTCAGAAAGTTGGTACTATAACACTACAGCTGAGAACAGTAGTCCGAATAATCTAGATTATGCAGTAATTCTATTATGGTTGTTTTACGCAGTGCTATGCTAGTTGAAACCATCTATGATTGGTCAGCATGATCTGCGTATTTTACTTGCTTTACTCACACGATTTATTATATTATATATCTCAGCAGGGTTATCCACTCTACATAGTGTTTATTCTGACATTTATTCCAACTTCCTTTTGTCACTTTCGTCGATTGTATACTGTATTATTGACCTAGAAGGAGTGCCCCAAAAAGTCACTAACCGAAATTGTTTACTGACTGTTGTCAGAGTGTGGCTCCATCTCCCCAGATTTAAATTTCACCAACAACGCCCGTTGACCATCTCTTGTATTTAAATCAGCGAAAATATCCGCATGGTTGTAGTATTTGAAGTAACCACTTCAAATTGGCAGTACTCTCTGTATACTTCTCGTAGATGTCTTACTTATGCTCTCCTTCCTACGTATACTAACTTTGTTGGGCATTTTTGTGGCACTAACTTAGGCTGATGCAATCAATTTTTACGGAAAGGGTTAGTTTTATTGGATTAATGCAATGTCTCTTCTCAGGTTTTATACTATTTATACTATTTATACATCCAGTTGACTATCGGTGGACAGCGTTACGTTGTGATTTGTGTTGGTTTCTTGACTATAAAAATGTCGTTAATATGTAAGCTGTTGCTGGGCAGTATACTGTTCATCCGTATGTTGGTTCTTATTGCGCATATTATTCACAGGTTTATTGAAAGTTTACCTGCAGTTTTTTTTTGTCATTACGTTTATACGTTTTTCACATTCAGATGTTTGGCATGTTTGATGTGTTTGCTTTCGATTACTGTTTCATTGCTCTTTTACATTTCTATCTTCTGAGACCACGAAATCCATAATTCCGCATCTTTTCCAATCATTTCCTTTATCGAATGAGTTTGTTTGTATATCTCTGTCTTAGAATATGTTATACATTTTACTTATCCAAACGCGTATGTGTACTATTCACTACATGTTAAAATGCAGACATATGCAAAGTTCGAAGTAGATTGCCTTCATCACACAATACTTTCTGTTATTCGATATCTTTTGGGCTGGTTTTATGTAGCCTATATCTTTGAATCAAACATTTATTATTTACCCGCAAACTGTTTTCACGGAAATTATACTCTGTTTTCCGTTCGGTCCACTCGCCCAACATGCCCGCATTTACTGTTTGTTGGCTATCTTAACGTGATGTTAGTTTATTCTTGATATCGATGTTTCGTTAAACTTTCAGTAGAGATTATGTTTTTCAGTTCAAGCGTGTTTACTTTGCATGCCAACCTTTTTTTTCTCTTCTCTCCCTATTGGCCATCTTTGCAATACTTTTAGTAGTGTAATCAACTACTCTGCATTTTGCCACATGCATTTTCTAGTATTTTCGTTATATTCCCACACAGTATTCAATAATAGTCAGTTCCCCTCGCCTTTATTTCCTTTTTACATAGAGTTGGTCATCATCATGCTTCGTGTAAAGTCATTAGATTGACGATGATGTCATATTAGTACATAAGCTGTTCATTTGTTCAGTGCATGTAGAATGTGGTGTGTTATTAATATCTGCACTGATCAAGTATGTATTCTTTTAATAACATCTCTGCTATATGATATATTTCTACAAGCTTTATTGTGCTTAACATATTTTCATGTCTATTGTCATCAGTGTACTTACAATGTATTTGTAGGTCACATGTTCACTATGTACTCTTATCGCATTTCAATAGGAACATTCCATTTTTTGTATCTTTCAGTGTTCCCGTATTCGTATCAAGCAGTGCACATTTTTCTTGTTCGAACGACAGTTCTTTATCCTGACTATAGATCCTAGTCGTATTTATCAGTGTTCGTATGTTCTGATAAATTATCATGATAACACGATAGCGTGTTTGTTTGTCAGTCACGCTTACACCAAAAGCACTGCGCACGCGCGCTGCACCTAGATTTGGAAAAACATTCAACTCACCTAATTTTCGAAATATTTTCGAGTATTTCCTTCTGGCGCAACGGTTAGCGACGTTGGATTTTTACGTCGGTTTTTTACGTGAGTCGACTGGTTTATAATTCGATCCCAACCAACCTCTAATAGGTTTTCTACATCAAAGGGGGGAGTTAGGGAGGGGACGACCGGAAACACGCATAAAATAAGTATATAAGTCAAACCTAACCATAGTTTATTTAAACATGTATAGGTTAGGAATAAGATAATTAGTATTGAATACATCATTTCGTGTAATTTACACGGGTCCCGCTAGTTAATCATGATTATTATTACTTGTAATAGTTGTATTAGTACTAGCAGTAGTAGAATTAGTATTTCAACTCATCATTACTTGTCTGATTATTAAAATACATGGTTGGATGAAGACTGATCGCTCTAGTTTGTACTATAATTATGTACCGATCGGTATTTTTCATAATCTATTGTTTTGGGCTTATTTTAATTTGTAGGTAATTTCATATTCTACTAAATATCGTATTAGTTTATATTATTAGAATTACTCATAATTATATTCATATTTATGTACATCTAATTTGTCCTTAACACTTGTATTTCTATTTGTGAAGCATATGTGTGTTTTCAAGCCTGTCTCTTATTTACCATCAAGGTTTTTGTCAGTAATTTTCTTACACATTTTATTGACGACTATATTTAATACTTCGTCTTGTATTATCTCTATCTCTCTCTCGTTCTTTCTATCTCTATATATCTCTCTCAAACTAAAGTGATGTGTGTTCTCATGTGTTGTTCGCGTTTCCTTATTCTTTGCTAGCATCAACGAATGATGACCTTTCTTCGCTCTTTTCAGCCCCACCACTCGACACTGGATATAAAACATCGAAAATAATGAAAATAGCCTTGATCATTTCCAGTCCCCCTGTCTGCTTTCCCTACCGTGCATGGTAGGCTGGTTCATTTGTTTAACACGCAAGGGCGGCGACTCCATTTTTGGCCTTTGTCTTTTATGCACCCAGTCGGTAGTTGAGGGGTGCCCGGGGCGGCGGTGTGTGGCAATAACACAAGCATTCTGATTATATTCCGAAGTCTTGCATGGTTTTCGTGACAACCGAACAAAGCCAATGGGAATCTATAAACGTGAGCAGCAGCGGAAAATAGCAGACAGAAATAATAATAATAATAATAATAATAATAATAATAATAATAATAATAATAATAATAATAATAATAATAATAACAATAATAATAATATACAATTTATAATATTATAAATGATAATAAAAATACTACGAGATATGTCAAAGCACATGAACAGGAAAAGAAAACAAAACGTTATTTCTAGTAAATAGCAGCCGAGTACAAGTTTATTCGAACGAAATTAATAAAAGGCAAAACCATCCAGGAGATGGCACAATGTTGGACGGCGCTATTGGCGTGGGAGACATGAATTCTAAATAAAAGTATGACTTGAGGTAGACATTTAATTTTAAATTATGAAAGAAACAAACATAACTGGGCATGAACAGTTATTATTGGAGAGAATCGTGCAAACGGTTGGAGTTTTAGATGCGTCTAATGACACACATGCTAAACTGCTGACATCATTCGGTCGGTCAGTCTCACATGCTTACATTTAGAAGAGACGTTGATATGGATTCAAATGGGTTGTAATGTTGGACAGTATAACACTGCTAGCATTTTACTACAGAGTAAATCGTTCAAAGCTGAGGTACTAGTGGAATATTACGGCCACTGTTGTTCCCTACTCTTTGAGTGATATTCGATTTTAACAGGATATAGGAATAATAATACTAATAATAATAATAATAATAATAATAATAATAATAATAATAATAATAATAATAATAATAATAATAATAATAATAATAATAATAATAATAATCAGCAATCTGGAGACGGTGACGAGAGGTGAATTGCAGACCAAGAGAAGGTGAAGCACTTGGCAAACATGCTACCTATAAATGTTCAGGAATTTTAGAAGCAGATACCATAAAAAGCAAGATAATTTCAAAGAGAATATCGCGACAAATACCTGGAAAAACCTGGAAAACTCTTAGAAATAAAATTATGATGTCAAAATTTAATAAAAAGAATTGACACCAGTTTAGTTTCATTAGTAAGATAACTGGTCAATTCAAAATCTCGACATGAGAAGAATTGAAAAACTAAGATACTAATGACAATGTAAAATACATAAAAGCCGAATAATAATATTGCCCGATTCATCCCGAGAAAGGAGAGCATCAGGCAGAGAACTGGTAAGTATGGATTACACTGCAAGGTGATCTGCAGTGGCTATCGAAAAGAGGTGGATGATACTGGAAATCTAGGGAGACTTGTTGCTACTCAGACTCATGGGATACCACCGGCTCTTGTCGGTGAGCAATCACTGATCATGACCTGTGTTATAACTCTTAGTGAGTACAAATATTAATAATAATAAGAATGATGACGATAATCATAATAATAAAATGTTTACATTACTTGTAAAATGCACAAAAATAATGTATGTATTCATTCATCAATGATGAGAGCTTGCTTTCTTAATCGACATTAAATTATTTTAATATATTATATCATACACTTATGCCTTGAAATAATTTACGTAGTAAGCAACATTAAACTGGTTCATATATAAGACTTAAATGATTTTACTATATTGTATTATACACTTATGCCTTGTACTTTCTGTTTTTTTTTAATATTCCAAAGCTAGAACATTGACAGAGTCTCACTGCTATTTACGAACGCTTACTGCGCCGATTTATGACTACGAAATCATATACATACAATGACAGAAATAATTTACGTAGTAAGGCAACTGTAAATTATTTTAATATATTATATTATACACTTATGCCTTGAAAAAATGTACGTAGTAACTCAACATTAAATTGGTTCATATATAAGGCTTGTTAATTACATTTAGCTGGCCTTATTAGTTAGAATATTTTCGCTGGGATATCTAAGTTACTTACTAAGACACTTCGATACATTTGATCATAAATATCAATTTCATGAACGTAAGCCGACAATCGTGGCCCTTTTATAATCATTTCTTCGTTCAAACGCACCAATGATAGTATATAATATCATCTTTCGACATTCTTTCTTTTTTCAATAAGATTGAAGAAAAATAATTTGTGTACCTGACATAAAGAGGTTAACACTATGTCTGGTAAGGGTTGCATCATTGGTTGTTTTGTAAGGAGTTCAGATGCTGCTGAAAAAACACAGATGGATTGCGATGTTATTTCTAAAATTAAGTGGCGGATATAGGTTTCACTCAATGTCAAATATTGACGTAATAAGCCCATTGTAACGTCCAAACAGTTACATACAACTCGTCAACATGTTGTTGTTTGGAACGTCTCTCAGCAAACATGGTATCTACTTGGATCAAAGCAGCGAGAATTGTTGATACAAATGTGGGACTACACTGCATACTGATATATTAAACTGCTATGCTATATAACTCAACTCCAATTTACCATCGCCTAAACTGGTTTGAGTACACATTGATCTTTCCCCAGGAAAACTGCCGAATTAAATCGACTAGAACGTTTAAAACAATTTGCGGTTGGTCGACCGCGTGTAAACTCAGAATACCACTCCAAACCCGTTTCCTATGGGACGGTGTTAAAATTAATTAAAATATAAAGCAATTGTTTTGGTTGAACATTATATTTTCACTCAGAAAGCAGTGCTTTCTACGATTCAGAATTGTCTATTGTTCTGGAAATGTGTAACAGTAGCTTAACATAAATAATTAGACTTTGTTAACTATTAATCCGATTGCACTGCTTTTGTTCCACATATCATTTCTTAAAACTATTATGTGTGTATGCTTGAAATATATATATATATACATATATGTATATACAAATCAGTACATACATACAAATCAGTACATATATATATATATATATATTTACATATATATACATATATATATACATACATGTATATATATATACACAAATCAGTACATAGTGTGCGATGTGTTATATATATGTGTATATATATATATATATGTATATATATATTTGTATAAATATATATATACATATATAAATATATGTATATGTATTTATATATAAATATATATATTTATATACACATGGTAAGACACATAGATATGGTAATACTGTGTATATATGTTTATGCATCTTGAAAAAGACTTGCTTACGAAGCGCGTGTCACGAAAGCAGCCAACTTTCCTTAAAATGTCAAGATATAATGTTCGCGGCCATGAACATATATCATGGAAATGCTTCCTGCTGTTAATGTCCTGAAGACACCAGAAACCAAAAAGGAAGAACACACATTTATGGCATAGTTATGGAGAGGCCTGGAGAAAGTAAGCATTAATAATATTACTTCGTGAAAACAAAACCAAAGCAAAAGAATCAAGAAAACTGACAAATAAAAATGAATGGAACGTCTACAGAAATGTTAGCATCGTGTACTCATATGTAAATTCTTGAGACACGAGACTTTTTTGAATATAATTGATTTTATCATGAGTGTGTGTGCTGGTTAAATGAACATAATGGAAAAATAACACCTCTCTATCAACTCTCTCTCTCTATCCCTACCTCTCTCTATCTCTCTGTATATATATATATATAAATATATATATATATAGTATATATATATATATATATATATATATATATATATATATATATATATATATATATATATATAAAAACAGGCTTCATTAAAATCCACGGAGTTCTGCTTTTATTAGAGGTACTTAGTTAGTCGGTCGACTCTTCGAGCGATTTTACGATCGTGTGGTAGTAGCTGGTACAGTATAGCACCTATAGTTATTGTTTGGGTCAAATCTCGAGCGCTTTCGGATGTCTCGTCCATCTTCATCAGGACTAACCAAGAAAATCTCAAAAAAGCATATAATGTCTTAATAACAATTTGCTGCAAAACTATACGTATATATATATATATATATATATATATATATATATATATATATTCCAGATATATAGCAAAACTCATACAAAATAGCCCCCTTTAATTTAATTTTACAACAATCCGTCATTTTGCCTCTCTACTTTCCTCTACTGTTTGCTGGATTGCTGTTGTGTTTGCTATTTAGATGTTAATTTATTTCTTATTTCTAGACAATATATTGTGGAGCATTGGTACGCGCCTCAGCTACTCAGTAAACAATAATGTTAGTATCGGCGTTCAAGCTGGTTTACCGGAAGAGGTTTCTTCCTTCTATACTGACGATTGCAGCAGTTTTGGCATGACACATATATTCATAGTCTTCATTTTTTAAATAATATATATATATAAACAATGTTTAAAAGCATTCTCAAGGTAGAGCTCTTTAAATTAAGTTTACATCCAGATGTCATTCTGCATAACACGTGACCCCAACTGCTTGCTGATGCTCATTCTTCGCCTCAGTTTGTGAGGCAAACATGGATTTCGTATCAAGAGTCGAAATCTGTCCCCGGCAATATTTGTCTACTGCCATACTTAATAGTGTAGTTAGTTTCGAATGTAGTATGTTGTTTATGAAAATAATATTTATTTATATAATATATATATATATATATATATTTCGTTGGAATATATTTATATATATATAGTTGTATATAGTGTTATATATACTAATATATATATATATATATATATAGAGAGAGAGAGAGAAGGAGAGAGAGAGATGAAAGATCAGAATAAAAAAATTGTAACGATACAAAATTTATTAGAACATCATAAGTTCAGATCAAGATGCGTCATATCCTTAATCCAAGCTTTTTCAAAGATACCATGATTTCATCAGAGGATGGAGAGAACCCGACAATGTAATTGCAAATATCATCGGACACATTTAACTTTGAAAATGTTATGTTAAATAAAACAAAATGAAGACCAAAAGGTAAAGAGGATTATGTTAAGATAAGAGCGTTGAGTAAGGGTGGATGCTCGCAAAATCATGTAAATAATAAATGATGTTCTAATACATATTGTATTCTTACAATTTCTCTCATCTTTTATCTCATGAATTGATTGCTCTATTCAATATAATTGAACTTTATATCAGGACGTTGGATTATTATTAAACGATGATTCAATTATCTTAAATTTAATTCAACATTTAAATATATATATATATATATATATATATATATGCATATACATATATATATGTATAGCTATGTTTATATATATATATATGTATATATATATATACATATATATGCATATAAATATATATATATATGTATAGCTATGTTTATATATATATATATATATATACATATATTAGTGTTCTCCGAAAAGCTGCATATTCATTTTTATTTCACTTTTTCATACAATATAGCTTTTTTATGTGTTCATTATAGTTTCCTTTGCAGTTGTATATAGATTGAGATTACAATCATTGAAACGCCAAGTTTCTTTTATGCATCAGAAACGAATAAATATAAAACAAGTTGTCTTCAGCTCTCTACAATGGAACTATGTTTCCTATATACATAAGTAGGTATTTTTTTCAAATGTGGCATCAATTGCAATGCATCCCATAATACACTATTTGAATATACATAGCAGAATGCACTATTTGATTATGCTATTTTTTAATAAATCATTCTACTACTAAGTTTTTAGAGTAAGAAATGGGCTTCGCCGGAGATTCTGGAAAAGTAGACTGTAAAAATAATATATATTTTATTATAGCCAACATAGCTATACTAAAGTGAGTCAGTAGGTAAATTAAATAGTTAATAATTGTTTTATAAATTTCTGTTATTTTGGGTTCTCACGGTAAACACAATGAATTCATTATCAATAAACACTCACTCAATTGTTATTGTTTAAATAAGTATCTATCATAAACGTTCGTGGACATGTTTTGCGTTTAAAATAACTAGTTATATCTTGATGTATTATAATAACTGGCAAATATATGCTCGACACAGTCGCATATTTTTGCTAGGCTGCCGCGTCAGAAAGGAATGCTCACCCGTAAACCGATGGAGCCCCAGTCATATGTATTGGGTGGTTAGACATTGATTTTCTTTGTTTCCTACCAAGAATAGTTTTAGTTACAAATAAAGAAAAAGAAAGTTCGACCCCAACCCAATTTGTTTTTTCTCTCGCCAATAAATAGAAATATTTTTAGTTAAAAAACGGAAAAAATAAATAAAATTGGTTCCCCCTCAATTTTGTATTATCCTCCTCCATACATAGTAATATTATCACTAGAAAAAGGAAAAAAAATTGTTATCCCCAATTTTTTCTTTGCCCTCCCTTATACATAGTAATATTTTTAGTTAAAAAAGAAAAAAATACCCCCCCACAAAAAATGTGTTTTAACCCTCCTCCATACATAGTAATATTTTCAGTTAGAAAAGAAAAAATATTTACCCCTAATTAAATATTTTACTTAAAAAAAAATAGACACCCTCCCAATAAAAAAATACCCTCCCCCAAACATAGTAAAAAAAGAAAAAAAATTAGGAGACGCCTCGGTAATATCAAAGAACTTATGTTTAAATATGCTATTGAAAGCGCCTACGGCATATCAAAAAAACAGTGTTGTTATTATTCCAAAATGTTACCCATTTAGTAATGGCCGAGATATGTGTTGCTTAACTTCAATTTACAACAAAACACCTTGTCTTAACAACGTAATGAAAATAAGGTATGCTAATGTGAAAAATTCCTCTCACAATGACGTCACTTCCGGAAGGACAAGTCCGCAATTAATTCTTGCAAAATGGTCACCCATTTAATAATGGCCTGGATATGGATTGCTTAACTTTAATTTACAAGAAAACACATTGTATTAACAACGTAATTAAAATAAAGAATGATAATGTGAAAAAATGCTCTCACAATGACGTCGCTTCCGGAAAAAAACCGGAAGGATGAGTCAGCAAGTTACTTTTCCAAAATGGTCACCCATTTACTAATGGCTGGGATATGCCTTGCTTAAATTTAATTTACAACAAAACACCCTGTCTTAACAACGTAATGAAAATAAAGAATGATAATGTGAAACATACTCTCACAATGGCGTCACTTCTGGAAGGACCGGAAGGATGAGTCAGCAATTTATTTTTCCAAAATGGTCACTCATTTACTAATGGCTGAGACATACCGTGCTTAACTTCAATGAACAACAAAACACCTTGTATTTACAACGCAATGAAAATGAAGAATTATAATGTGAACCAAAATCCTCTCAAAATGACGTCACTTCTGAAATGCTGACTTGGCAATTTTCACAGTACTTCCCATTAAATATATGGTTTAAAAAACACGCCGGTTTCTCAATGAAATGTGTTTAATTAATGGTATGAATAATGTTTATTAATATCACCTTATCGGAAAATATTTTAAATACATATGTAAATTTGATAATAGCAGTTATAAGTGTATATTTGTAAATATGAATTCACTAGAAGTTTAAGAAATGAATTATGTAAATTGTAAAACCCATCTGGTTGTTGAGTGTGTTTTTGTAACAGTATATAAGGAAGTTGAAACAGTATTAGATTTTTCTTACTTTTACTAGTCCTTTACTTTGGCAGTGTGTTCTTATTTTGTTCTTTGTTACTGTCTATTCTCCACTCTAATTCCTCCCCCGTTTGGGAGGCAGCTCCCCGTCGGTAGAGCTTTGTCTCTTCGGCATCTTGGGGGCATCTTTCTTGTCGCCTCCCTTGGCTATTAATTAACTTGAAAGGTTTTATATTTTTTGCAGGAAGGTTTTGTTCTCTTTTTCGGCTTAAGCAGCTGGCAGACTTCTACTGAACAGTTAGAGTCACATCTAACAGACGTTTAGTAGATTTCGAATCGGCGGGTGTGAATTGGTTTTCTAGAACGAGAGGGGAGGAGCAGACCGAGTCCTGTTGAAATAGTTTAACTCGGGGATCAATCTCCATACGTGCATGGAGGCTGGTCTGGGCCAAATATGCCTAAGTCCAGGTTCTTCTCTTTCGCTCAACCTGGGCTCCAGCAATCGGGCGCCTGTTAAGACCCAGAAGGCTGGAGTGAGCAAACTGTCTCTGCACGGGTGGGCTGCCTTAGGTGGCACTTCGACTAGTTCTGCTGCAGTCCGCCGCAGCAAGGTAAGCTCAGCTATTAGGGGTGGTCCAGGAGGGTGGGACGCCATCGCCACTCTCCCAGCCGCAATGTACCCCAGAAAACGGGGTTCAACTGTCAGCCCCCCTTCTGGAAGGAGGAACGTACTCCCCCCCCCCCCACCAAGGGATCAGGGAGGCTAGTTCATTGGACCTGCCAAAAAGTGCAGGGAAACCCCCTGGACCAGATGCCACCAGCCGCCAGCTTCTACGACAGGGGGTATGTTAAACATAAACTTCTACAAGACTTGCAAATCAGCTGTAGCAGTAGCAACGATAGTCTCGCCGGCAGTGGCAATCATGTGTACAGCAGCAGCGGTAGCAGGAGCGACGAATTCTTCCCGACGCTTGGCAGCAGACTTTCTCGGCCCAGAGTCAAAATGGGGTGTGCTACTACGTTGAAGAGGAGAACAGGAACAGTTATTGTCGCCAGCACCACGTACAGAGTACAGGGACTTATTTTACTCCACCTACAAAGACCTGACGGACACCTCCAAACATTTGGGTGTTGTCATGAGCAAGTGTGGGGACGTCGAATCCATCATCCCGGTCCGAGGCACCCATAACCTAATCGTAGGAGACTACAAAATCGAAATGTGACTGGACCGGATTCAAAGCTATTCCACCGCGTCTCAGGTACGAATCTTGGACAATGTCCATCAGTGTCGAAGGTAGACAGCCCATCTGTTGGCACTGTGAGCAGTCGGGGCATATGCTAAAGACTGCCCAACCAGAGCCCCAACAAGCCGCCGGCTGCTCATGCCGGGATGACCAAAGTGGCACCAGCGGCTCCAGTAGCTGCACCGACAAAGGAGGGGTGGAACACTGTAGTCAGCAGAAACACTACAAAAACCAGTTCCGTTCCCTCCGATAAATCGAGACGTCTCCCGGATGACTGAAGAGTGCAGCCTCCCACTTAGTCGTCAGGTACCAAGCTACCCACCCAGATGCTTCAGCCTGCCCCAGCCCATTCGTCTACGTTTTCCGAAGCGGGAGAAAACCTTAAACGGAAGAATCCCGTCACCACTACTTCGTCTTAATCCGAAGGGGAGGCGAACAAAACTTTGATGGCGACCGACTTCTCTGGCAAAGTAGAAGAAAAACAACCCAGAAAACTGAGAAAAGTCAAAAAGACTGGGGCCAACCCCCCTACCCCTGTAGAAACCGGGATGACTATATCTGCTGTTCAGTCCCCAACGCCCCAATCCCCACCTCCTTCAACTGAACAGAACACCTCCACCCTTTTTGATTCCCCGTCCCCAGTTTACAAAGAAGAGCCAGAGCAGTAAGTCTTCGTCGACGCCAGATCTGCTTCCCCCTCTATTTATCCGTTGTCGAGAACCGAGAGAACTCCTCTACTTCCTTTTCTTCCTGGTAACCGGATTTGTGAGGTTGAGCCTCACACATCAACAGTCAACTTATCGGCACGGCTAGTAAAAAACACTTACTTTGGCCTGGGGTCTTGATATAGATAAGCCTCAACACTTTCCCGACGTCCCCTTCGTAACTACCTTTGTCCGTGATACCAGAGTGGGCCGGACAAAGGCGCTTTAGCATATGATTGAAGCAGTGGAGGGGGCAATCCCGGGTCTTAAGTTGGTGAAGGAGAAGCACAATTCCCTCAAGGAGCTGAGAACTATGTGCACTTGGCGGGCCCCTATTTACGTCCACCCTTCGTTTTGTAGGGCACTAAAATTAACCTTTACTTTGGATGCCGGAAGTATTGCCCGAAACGGATGAATTAAATTCGAACTGCTTACCGGCAGTATCGGCCATGCATGCGGCATACTAGTCCCTGATGAGTTCAAGCCGTTGATCGACACTGAATAGAATAATGGACACGAACTTGTTTCTTGCTAGCCTGAATACCAGGGGCATGAGATCTCGAAGCCATGCTGCTCGCGTTCTGAGGGATCTTATGGCCCGTAACATAGATGTAACTGCCATACAGGAGACTCACTACGTTTCGTACGGTGATTGCAGTGCGCTGACCTGACTTCTCAGCATACGGCCATTCTTGTAGTAGAGGGTTCTCCTTGCTAGTGTGTCGTAACCTTTCCGCACATGTAATCATTGTACACGCAGATGCAGAAGGCAGGTTGGTCGTGGCCGATGTTGCCGTTAGCAATATTACATTCCGAGTCGTCGCGGTTTATATGCCTAACATCATTCGGGAGAGGGTTTCCTTTTTTCGGCGGTTGAAGGTGTTCCTTGGTTGTTCGGAGCGGTTAGTACTAATGGGTAATTGAAATGCCACTATTGATCCCAAAATAGACAGGGTGAGCGGGACTAGTGGGTTGGTGCAGTGTGAGAGCAGTGTGTCTAACCTGATGTCCTCGTTCGATCTTGTCGACTAATTTCATCTCGATCATCCGGGGCGGGAGATGTGGACGTGGAATTCTAGTGACACATCCTTTGCAAGTATCTACTTGGAGAGGATGCTAGTAAGAAGAGGCGACGTAGATTTTTTATCTTGTCCCAAGTTCAAATGGTTAGGTCATTCGGACCACAAATTAGCCATGGTCCGTCTGAAGTTAGCAAATATGCCTAGCCTAGCCTAGCCGGGTACTGGAAGTTAAATACCTCTTTACTGGAGGTGTGTGACTTCCAGGAAAAGCTAGAAACCTTTATACAGCGGGGCTTAGTTGGGGCGGTTATAGGGAGTACGTGGGGGTTAAAACTAAGTCTAAGGTTAGAGATGTGTGGCCGATATGGCCAGCGCCTTGCATTATATAAGGTCAGGACAGAAAAGTCGTTAGAAGATAAGTTGGCCCGGGGGGTGTCTAGGGGGACTCCCTGACCGTAGAACTAGTTAAAGGGGACTTGAAACGCGCGGCTAACGAGCGGTAGTAAGTTCAAATAATTAAGGCTAGGTTAGATAAAGTGTCCAACGAAGCCGTGCATTATGACGTTCGATAACGTAGCGCTATACATTCGGGAAATAAAAAACCTGGAAGGCCGATGCCTGGTATCAACACGTGAGATTTGTGAGGGGTTTCGGTCGCATTTTTCCGAACGTTTTACGCAGCTGTCCAGACTTCGGGTCAAGGAGTTTGACAGCTATTTAGCCGATTCGCCCCGCCTGGAGGCGGTACGAGCGTCTAGCTGTGATGGTCTGGTTACAGAGAGTGAGGTCCTTGCCGCGGTGAAGCTGGCTGGCTACAACAAATCACCGGGAATCGATGGTCTTCCTTATGAATTCTATTTGAGGATGTCGCACATGTTCGTCCCTCTCCTGACGAATGTATTCAACCACTGGTTTGAACAGGGTTCCATCCCCGATCAAATCACCAGGGACGTGATTACGTTACTTAAGAAAAAGAATGGGGATGTGAGGGGCTAGATGATTACAGACCCATATGTCTGCTTAACACACACTTAAAGATTTTGGCCAAAGTTCTTGTGAATCGTTTGCAGATTGCTATCGCTGAGTTGATCCAACCTGAGCAGACCTACGCTGTGAAGGGAAGATCGATTCAGAACAATTTGCACTTGATGCGCACGATCATAGAGGGATAACAAGACGACACTGAAGCCACGCTGATCAATTTAGATCTGTCCAAAGCGTTTTATAGTGTTGATCATCGTTTGCTGGGGTCTGTTCTAGAAGCCGCCGGTTTTACACCGGACTTCTGCAAATGGATCTCCATTTTGTATCACGGGCCGACGGCAGTGGTTCAAGTGCACGGGATTCGATCAGAGTCATTCGTTGTCTCGCGGTCGGTGCGTCAGGGTAGTCGGCTGTCGCCTTTGCTCTACGTCCTTGCGTTGGAGCCTTTTCTCCGCCAACTCAGGGACGAGGCGACGAGACCAGCCCTTCGCGGAATTGCTCTGCCTGGTGGTGCGCGAGGCAGAGTTTCCGCGTTTGCCGATGATGTCACTGTGTGTGTGTCGACCTTACGAGACATATCCACTGTGATTAAGGCACTCAAACAGTACGAAGATGTGACAGAGGCCGTAGTCAATTTCAGCAATCCCAATGGCCTGAAGTTGGCTGCCTGGAGCAACGCGCCTGCGTGCCGGGCCGTTTCAACTGGACAAATAACCCGGTCCGGATTCTCGGCGTGTGGTTAGGTTCGGGTCTCCAGCTTGATAAGAATCGGTCGGAAGTACAGTCTACGGTCGAAGCGTCTGTTAGGATTTGGCTTCGAAGGGGGCTTTCCCTTCGGGGTAGAGCTGAGGCGTGCGCCACTTACGTCTTTTCGCTCATCCTCTACCGCTTGGCTGTACCACCGCTGCCTGACGACCACTTGGCGGCTTTTACGCGTCTGCTCGTTTAACTTTTGTGGCAAGACAGACAACTGCTTGTCCGAAGGCAGGTCTGCACTCAACGTCTGTATGAGGGAGAGGGGACTTGGGAATGCCTGACTTGGCAAGTCATCGACATGCCGAGAGATTGTCATTCGTGAGTTGTACTCTGATGGAAGAAACAGCGTGGGGCCCTGCGGTTAGGAAGGCTTTTCCCAACCTCATCCCCGATTACTTGGTCGAAGGCCGACGTAGACCAAGAGGACATATGTGTTTCTTCGCCGAATGCCGATCTGCGCTCAGATGGCTGCCTGGGTCCAGTGACCTTGCACGGCCTAGGTGGACCCTTGATAGGGAGTTAGTGAAGGGGGCCGCTTCTGATCTGCTGGGTGAGCGGCTGGGATGGTCGGAGGAGGAGATCCGCTCTCAGTGGTGTTGGGCGCCAGGCCGGGGGTATCTCACTAATTCTGAGTTCTCTCTGCGATTGGTTAGGAACCATCTACCACTCAATCACAGGCTTCACAAAGCCAAAATAGTGCTTAGTCAATATTGTGTTCGCTGCGAGGACGACGAAGATGAATCGGCTGAGCACGCCTTCTTCACTTGCAGCAGGCTTTGTGAGTTTTGGAAATATGTCAACGAGGTAACGGCTCGCATCGTACCCGATTAGCTGGTTCGCCTGGTTGTAGCATCTGTAATCTACAATGTTGGTCCTTTTTGGACCAGGGAGGAACGAATGATGTTTCTCACGATCCTAGCCGTAGCTAGACTAGTAGTGTGGGTTTCACGCTTAGAGATAGGTCACGGGGGTGCATCGCTTTCTGGTCACGATTTAATTTTGCATTTTAACCATCAGCTTAAAATCAAAATTAAATCTGATAGGAGGAGATTGCATGTCTCGCAGTTTAGAAGAAGGTTGATACACACGGCTAGCTCATGTGTATTTGGTCGAACTAGATGTGAGTGTGTGTTCCCTGTCTAGGCATGGCGCGCGTCGTCTTTAAGTCAAAAAGTTTTCAAAAAGACAAGAAGCTTGACAAAAAGCTTGACTTCAAAGTCCCTTAGCTAGAGGTATAAATGAGTCCTGTCCCTATATTTATTTTTTGGTATAAGTAAAATTTCAGGATGCCCGTTCCCAAGATGTATTTTTATCCTTAGACCGACCCAATTGGTACTTATCATGTAAGATACCAACTGCCCTCAAAATGTCCCCCCACTTTTCTTTTATCCATTAGGACAATCCCTAATCCCACTTAGGAACGGTCTTTCTTGTTCTCAGTTTACACTGGAAAACAGGGGGTTCTCTACTAACTCACTCCAATTTTTAGCATTTTATAGTTCTTTTATTTTAAATTATTGTTACTTTTCTTTATTTTAGGTGTTTTTAGGCTGCTTACCCCTATCATTCATTGTATTCTATTGTAAATCTACATGTCATCACAAAAAAACTCACAAAAAACACACACAAAAAACAAAAAAAAACACTTTTGTAAATACCATTCACTTTTTCAGAGATTATTTGTATATAGCCAAAAGACTCTTGCGTTTAAAACGCGTTGTAAATAATAATTTATGGAATGTTAAATAGATTAAGCGCATAGAGTGAATGCGGTATTGTGGTGACATATACTAGCATAGGGAATAGACAAGTTTACGACACCCTCCCCAACCCCCCTTTTCGGCCTTGTACCACATCTTTTAAATTGCAAATTGTAATTTTGTGATAAATAAATAGGTTCAGTAAGATTCTTAACACGTTTTGCTGTTCGAATCGCAGTCTCATCTTACAATTTATTTCTACTTTATTTATATGTTTACGACGGTTTTTGTAGTACTATATATAGAAGATGGCAGACTAAGTAAATAGTAATATTACTGTGATAGAGTTTCGGCTTCAGATAGACATACAGACAGACGGACATACAGACATATACATTGTCTCCATTATTAATAGATGTACAGAACATTCATATATGAGACGGTTAGAGATCGACTTATAAAAGTATACATTATAATAACAGTACTACTTTATATACTTTGAAATGTCCGGAAAGACATGTTCGTACTTCCCTATATATATATATATATATATATATATATATATATATATATATATATATATATATATATGTGTGTGTGTGTGTGTGGGTGTGTGTTGGTGGGGGGTATATATATGTGTATATATATATATAGATATACATATATATATATATATATATGTATATATATATGTATATATATATATATATGTATATAAACATATATATATATACATATATATATATATATATATATATATACATATATATATATATATACATATATATATATATATATATATATATATATATATATATATATATATATATATATATAATCACCACCATTAGGGATTTTGCTCAGTCAGAGAGGAGGATCGTCTCCATAGTTTCGCCCAATTTGATGGTTTTTTTCCATAGTCGCCATGCTAGGAACAGTGGGTTGGCGACACTAGTCACCCATAAGTAGGTGTCTACATACAGCGCCTGGTATTCCCAAATGTTCTCCCATTAAATACTGTCCAGGCTCTACGTCGCTTAACTTCGGTGATCTAACGTGATTATGCGGTATACATATTTCCTGCTTTACTAAGTTTGGACACTCTGAGTGAATTTTATAACAAACAGTACTACTAACTTCATTGCGAGATCTAACACGATGTGTTGTTGTTGATCACTCTTCGCCGCTTGCTGTGAATACTCGCCAACTTGGTATTTACAAAGTTAAATTCCTCGTAACTTCCAAACTAATTTCAGGTAGTCAACTGGTAAGTCCTTTGAGTGCGAATCAATGGCGATTTGTGATCGGAGTTAGTGCTCGTCAACCGTCGGGAATTAGATTGCTGCACTGAAGATTGCGTAAGCATGAAACATCGATGTATGTAAGTAATAAATATAATATATATATATATATATATATATATATATATATATATATATATATATATATATATATATATATACCGTAGAATGATTAGTGTCAAAAAATAGAACGGAGTACTCGATCATTAAAAATGGAATTCAAAGACAGAGAAGGATATAAATGTATTACAGAAGGTGAGAACAACATGGTGCTGTCAGTTTAGAATCAACAAGTGATTAACAAGTGATCAACACAGTATCGCGTATCGTAGCATTTCGTCCGCCATTGTTGTTAATTCTGCTAGGACAATGACCAGTCATGTGTCGCAATAACTCACTCGACACATTATTTTATTAGCCTGTTTTTCTTTTATCATGGGTGTAATTCGGCATATTTTACATATTGGAGCAATAATATGAAAAAGTTTACCCAAAAAATGTAAAAAGTGCCCACACCAGATCTAGGGCTGGGACCTCCAAAAGGTATTAATCCATTTAATGACAGTGGTAGATCATAACAGATCAAAAGTGCGACCAGTAATGAACTACCGTGAGATCAATCAATGTTTAGAGGAGTACACGGCTGATGGCAACACATGTGCAAGCTAAGAGAGTGGCGTCAGAAAGGATTTAATGTATTATTGCTCGATCTGTGGAAAGGCAATCTAAAGGTGAGGGTCGACAAAACTGTATGGTCATTCCAGACTGTGCTCAATTAGACTTGGTGTTGATTTGAATGTGACGCCACAGATAACGAACACAATCGTTAGCGCTGTGTAATCACATGAGGAGACTACAAAAAAGGCAACATCGGCGTACGTAAACGACATTTATATGAATAGAAATGCCAAGTCAGCAACACACACCTCAGCGAAATTGGTACAGTGTTTAATAACGTGCTAAGACAAAGAGCGGATTGCGGACGGAGCCCTGGTAGTGGACCTGAAGTCAGACTAGAGGAATTTTTTTCAAAAAAGCTCATTGTTTTCCTTGTGTGGAAATCTCGTGGTACTTCTCACCGTTTGTGAGTTGCTGTTTGTGGCAGTCGGGGTAATAAAACGCAGGGTAACTGCTGAAACCAAAGAGTAGGACGATCTACATGTGATGCCCTTTTCGCAATAAAGTGTTGAGAAAGCAACGCATGAGGACCCGGTTCGAGGAAAGTGGTGTGGCAATAGAGAATAAATGAATGTATGGGTTGAATCTAGTTGAATACCATTGGAAGTCTTGTTGGAGAATGGTGGAACCATGTTGGAGGATGCCTGTTGCTTGTGGCATGCAAACAACAACAAGCACATTAACCTGGCTGAGTTAGATGATGTGATAAAGAGCTAAAACTTAGCACTACATGTGCAGGCAAATATGTGGCACTTGCATACTGACTCCCTTTGCATCTATCACTGGGTTCCAAACCCGCTTACTAAGAAAAAAAGAATACGCACTAAGGCAGCAAGGGAGATGTTGATAAGATGAATGGCAAATGGTGGAAATAGATATTACACATAATAATTGCAACAACTTTTATACTCTCACCAACTGTGGACCAACTCGTTTTGTGGTTTGTTTGACAATTACACGCCGAAAATACTGCTTGTTTTTTTTATAGGGGAGCACCGAAGGGGATGTTGGTAATTTGCAGCCCAGCATTTTGCAGCCAGCAAGTAAGATAATTTATATTTGAATAAGGAGTTCAATTACGGTTACGATTAGATTACGTGCCATCAGGCAATGACATCGAGGAAATAAGCCACCGTAGCATGAAGTGTTTCGGCCAAAAATAAGTGTTTCATTAGGTAAGCAACACACTGGTGCAATGTTACGCTAAAGTATGGTGTGTCCTTGGCAACGATTGAAAATTGCGTTGTGTATCGTCCATGTTGGATAAACACTAGAGTGTTTCGGTTGCTAAATATAAACTTGTGACTTTTGTGACGCAACAACCGTTCGCGTATACAAATAATCATTGTTTTGCGTGAACTAATTCTCGTTATCATAAAAAATAGAGACCTTTCTCCGGCGATGAGAAGAAAAATGATGGCGTTGGGGTCACGTCTAGTACTTACAGAGATACAAAATTGTAAAAAAGACTCCAATCTTCACGACTAATGTAATATATTGTTGTTTTATCATATCTTTGTTTGTTGAGAAAACGAAGTGCAGTTTATTCAGTTATTGTGTATATATTTATCATATTTATCTATTAACTTATTAACCGTGAAACATGTAAATATGATAGTACCTGTGTAAAATTTTATAATTTTAATTCTATATTGTTTCCTTTTAAAATATATGACTTATCTGATGTGTAAACATCGCGTGCATATATATAAATAAATATATATATATATATATATATATATATATATATATATGTAAGTATATATTTTTTATTGAACATGTATCAGAAAGATATTATTTTCGATAGCACTTGTGTGTGTTTTAGTAATTGCTATTCCTAATAGAACCGTTACCAACTCATGGACAATATATGGAACTTGCACTGAAATTGAATGCTAAATGCAACAATAATGTACAATAATGTAAAATAGTCACGAGCAGTCAAGAAAGCATTCATATAATATTTATTAATACCTCATTTCCGACAATATACCAATTCATGTTAATAGTGAATGGTAACTGGATAAACATAGCACGTATCAATACTATTGCTTTGCGTATAGTACGATCTACATATCAACTGGATAAACACTTTCCGAACAATATCAAATATATTATTAAGGAAACTATATTGCCACTCAGATTATATTGAAACAGATCAGCAAGAACTAAATGATAATGATTGCCGCTATAACACATGTCACTTTACAATAAGCATATGATGTAACTAGGGGTTCTTTAACAACAAGTGTAAGCGACACATTTTATCAGCAAGTTGTTACAAGTCAAAATACATAGTAATAACAACGACATTAAAACTTTAACGATTAAATAGAACTGAAAACAAAACATTATCTTGTATCGGTTATTCAATTACATGTTTTTTTGTATATTAATGAAACCAATTTTAAATTGAACAGAAAATAAATATAAACTAGCCGCGAGTGCGACGTCCCCCTCTGTATGTGACTCGATGTGGCGAGTGTAAAATGCAATAAATTTGGGCAATTTTGGGCATTATTTACCCTGAAAAGTTATGGGGGAAAAATGTCATTTTTTGCCATTTCGGGGGTTTTTGATACCTTGGGGGCCTAACCTGTTTTCTTTTCAAAAATCGGAGAATGCCACTTCCTAACCTGACCAATGTTACAACTTCATGAAATATTTCAGAGAAATTCAATGGATGGTTGACGAGAAAAATACGGACGGACGAACATGCCTCAAAACATAAGTCCCCCGATTTATAAATCGAGGAACCAATAGTATATAACACGGCTTTTGCTTATTTTGCATAATAAATATAAAAATGGCCACTACTTTTGCGGTAGTTTATTTTCCTGCGTTCTAATAGACACAATTTTACAAACTACTCGATGTGACTTATTCCGATAGCAAATGAACATGATTAACTGTGTTTTCCAATCGAATATACGAACGTCGTAATGCGAAATAGGAAAGGTCGGATGTCAGTTTACGTCTAGACAGACAATAACGGAATATGATTATGCCTTTCAATTTAGTTTATTGTGATCGGCAGCAGTATCCCTCTCTCTTTTTGTATGGCGTTCTCAGCACAGAGAGTTGTTCATTTTGTGTTTGAAATAGAGGTTTCGCTTCGGGCGAGAACTTGTACTGATTCGCTGGTTGAAAATTCTGTATGCGAAGCGGAAACAGCTGAACCTCTGAAAATGCTTCACTCATCGATCTCATGTCTGAACAATGAAACTTTGAAAGAGACATTGAAATTATTGATGGCTTGACAAATAAACAGAATGACTCATATATATATATATATATATATATATATATATATATATATATATATATATATACATATATATATCACGAATTTTTGTGTATAACCCATTGAATTATCATTTGTATAAGTTTATTTGACAGCTCATATCACGAAATCAGCTGAATGGATATTTTTTATCGTATTAGATTTAGCAACTCAAGCTGAACATTATAACACAATATTGTTTACTATTTCAAGAATTATATATGTATATTTCCGTGAACTGTCTGACCGGAAGTATTTGATGTTATTTACAAAAGTATACATGATGTTTAATGATATTGAGCGATTACAGACAACCATTAATTCAATTTAAATATATCGCATGATCGATCTAGTGCGTTGATTGTCAGAATGTGTAGCCTCTGATAGCCAAGTAAATGAGGTTGTAAACTGACACATGTTAGAAGTATTTAAGCGTGAGAAACACCCTCTTTGAAAGGTGGTGTTCATAATGACAACGCGGTATTGAATATTGAATGTTCTTACAGATTTCTAGGAAATAAATGAATCTTGAAATTACAAAAGAGTACATAAACATGAACACAAATATAAACTTAATTGGAAGTCTTACTTCACATTGCACTATGTAACTACATTTTCTGATATCACTTAATATGTAATGAAAGCCATTGCATGTTACATATCTAGAAGAATATCACTATTATTGGGAAACGAAAAATTGTTCTGTATAAATATACACTCTTAAATGACGCTTTATATATGTAAAGCTATAACGCAGCCACACATTTGATTGATTAGGATAATACCACGCAACATTATATTTGCATTCAAAACAAAAACTATAGGACGATAACATGATATAAAATGAACAGAAAAATGAACAGCTACGAGATAAACTATCTATGATAGCTACGACGACTACACTAAAATGACAAAACACGTACACAAAAATAAACAATACAAGCGACTTAACTAATCATCGAACTAACAGACTCATTTATATGAATACGAAAAACAGTTCACCATGAATAGGTAAAATATAACTGAGCTGGAAAACACAATATATGTTATAGCATATTTCATACATATATTAAAGCAAACATAATCAGATAATAACCAAACACAAAGAGAGACCACCCCATATATCATATTTGGGGCGCTACTAAATACACACCGATACCAATGTTGGCACACCCACAATAATATCATCTGACAACATGAAATTAAATAAACAGTACTATTATTACAATAAGAAAATAAATACATGAAACTCTGAAAATCATTGAATTTGATATTTACGAAAAAACTGTATGATACCAAAGTAGTATAGAAATGTAACACATTCTAACGTTATAAACTATGTATACATGAAATCTATGTTCAGCTTTTTTTAAATAAGGTTAAAAAATGTAAGAAAAGAAAACGTGTACGTAGCTGTTGATACTTAGATAGTATTTGAATAGCATATTATAGAAATGTATGGTAATTCCATTAAAATATACTATGAAAGGCTAACACTAATCAATACTATTTAGCTATGGTTAAACAAATAATTTAGTGCTCTACTGAAACAGTAATTTTAATAACGCCAAATGAACGGTAATTACAACAGCATATAATTTTAGTGAGTGCACTTCGTCAGAAATTGAGTAACTATAACTATGCAGGGATATTGCAAGACTTGTAAATTAAAAATGAATAATATAATATTTAATATAATGCTTCACCAGTAAAGTTACATAGTTGAATTAGAAAAGAATGCAGGGACAAGGATACATACAAGAATACACGAAATAAAATGTAACAAAATATGCATCGAAAATATGTAATGCATTAAGTACATTTAACTTGTAATATATTGAATGTATTCTTATTAAAAAATGGCAACTTATAATTTCAGTTCAGAAATAATATATGCTATGTCATATAAATCAAGTAAATTAGGAAATAAAATTAAATATAGATGGGTAATTGTATAAGTATCTAAACGCATAACAATAAATAAAACGTATACGAAATGTAGAATCTCTGTACAAAGTCTTGTTTTTATATCAAATGGTCTTATTTTCGTTTCATAATTAAAACTTGAGTAGCCACTAAAAATAACCCAATAATTCGAACTGTGTCGATAGACATTTTCTCCTATTTCCGTCATCTGCCAAAAATATTATTTTTATCCGCGACTTCACATTGTCCCTAACATGTAATACACAAAAATGAAAGCAATGTATTTTCCTGATATAGATAATCTTTCTCACACATTCCCAGTTACCACCGTAACATTATTTACATCATTAACTTTTTTATATGAGACCAATAAATGTTGATATTATTATTTAA
>OY744526.1:146214007-146261507 GCA_963556195.1 Sepiola atlantica
AATAGCAGAAGAGTTTGAATTACCTATTAGACACTATCCTCCAGGGTGTTCGGCTCTCGGTATCAGGGTTTATGAAGACAACATGACATTAGGATACTTTACCATACAATTTAACCCGAACCAAATATTCAAAATAACATAGAATTCGAAGCCTCCAAAAGATCCACTTGGCACAAAAATGCAATGGCTAATACGAGAAATGATGCACCTACTCGAAGTAATGTTACCTCGAGGAACAACATTTTGCGTTATACTACACCAGACTAGATTACTTCTTGTCCTGTAATCCGGTAAAAGTCGATATCACAATAAATATATAATATAATATAGTAAACTGCTGAATTGAGTAAAATTAATTTGCTAAGCTTCATTACTAAGTCAACGTTTGAAAGGTAAAATATAGCTTCAATGGAATACTCGAATACTTATGCATATCATATACACATCAAGTGTTAGCCTCAAGTAAACTATGAACTTCGACTGAAGTAAAATGACACAAATAACTATTGTACTGAATCTTCTTAGGAATAAACTAATTATTATATTTGATTGACTAGTAGTATGTTTGCTTTCCATAATAGTATAATGATGTGTTAACTTACTTATCTTTAAAAATTTACCGATATATTTTAAATGTGTCACGCATAGAATATTTAATATGCAGTTGTCATTACGACAAAGTTATAGTATTCCGAGAAATTAACTTCTGTTAATATTAAAATAGATGCAATTATTTTACCATATTTAAATATAAAATGTCACTTAAACACTCATTTGTTAGGGTATAAACAGAATACAATTAACGGATTTGGAAATAGCAGAAAAGATGACGGCAAGTGTTTAAGGAAAAGAATGACTTACCGATCAAATCTACTGGTTGGAGCCAGAAAACCTGCGTAAACATCGGAATTTGTTAGAGGATGCACCTAAGAAAGCGACGAGCCAGGATTCCCCTCCCTGTGTTTAAAGATTGCGCGTCGCTAAATCCTAGCCCCAGGCGGCTCAAAGACTGTCGCCAAGCCACCAAATGGCTAGAAAGGAATTACACCATCCCGAAAATCGATGGGCGTAAAATTTACAATAATTTGAATTGGCATATGTTCTCTTTGTCTACGCGTTTAAACTCTTCCCGTTTCAGAATTTTATCAAAAATATAAAAAATAATTCATTTAAATAAAATGTATGCATACGACCTATGTTATTGAATCGATAAAATAATGTAAGATATAATAATGTGTTTATTTATTTAGAAATATTATAGTAAGAGATTATATTTATTTGCATAACCATGTTCTATAATAAAGTTAGCTACTTATTTATCGATGTGCTATAATAGTGTTATTTTTTCATTTCTGTTGTACACATATGTATATATATATGTTTAACAATTAATACATAATAATAATAACAATTTAAAAAAAATATATATATATATATATATGTGTGTGGGTGTGTATACATATGTAAATTAATAGTTATATAACTAATTATAAAACTATAAATACGGCTCTTATTAACAATAAGATACAACCTCGTGAAGACGTTAGGAAGATTGAAAGCGCTAGAGGAATGGAACTTTCATTTCTCTGCATTCAAAGCTGTCTTAAGTTTGCTGAAAGTAAGTTAATAAATATAAAATATCTTCAGAATTATTCTACTTTTGATACATTATCTAAATTTATTAACATTTGTATGAGTTTGTTTCCGCAATTGCATTAATATATCATTTTTTAGATAAATCAAAATATTCATAAACACGTACTTGCGGTGTTACCTCGTGTGTACAATTATGCACGACAAATAAACTGAAAAATTGGATTTTCTAAATGAATTAGTTATCAGTTTTATGTATATTTAATATTATATTTTTAAGGTTATATACTGTAGACACATAACTTTTTTTGTATATCAGTTAACTAGTTTACTTTATTTATGCGTCCGAATCTTATATTCACTTAGGTTTAACAAGTATCTAGTGCGGTTAATCTTGACATTTTACAAAAACAACCGGTTGAACCAGTTTACCTTACGTTTTAATACATTTTTAACCGAATAAACTGATATACTTTTGGTAATTCGGACTAAATTCCTATGTTCAGTTTATAATAACAAAAAATAAATAAATAAATGAATTTTTCATTTAAATTGCACGATTGTTCATTTTGAAAATATTTCACTTAAATACATTCTCATGCGTGCCTCAAAGATGTCAATTTCCTTATGTATATTTACGTCTGTATATATATATATATATATATATATATATATATATATATATATATATATATATATAATTGTAGTCGTATGATTTCAGAGTGCGATGACTGAGCTATTGGGCTCGTTATTTTTCTCACGATTCCTTTCCTTACAGTTTGAACGTAACGAAATAGCAACACGTTATTGAAACGCCATAAACATTTTGGTCGAGGTTAAACACGTCCATTATGTCGAATCATGCAAATACATATTTACGCTACAGGCAAAGATTGAACGACTAATGCATCGAAAAAGTATACACTTTTTTTTAAATCAATGAAAACCAAAAACAAACATAAAAGTATCATCTCAAGTACACACACACACACACACACATATATATATATATGTATATATATATATATATATATCGATCTCAATGTAGTCATAGGTATATCCATATTTACCTTTACTATTTTTTAATCGAAATACATCTAGACATATATGCATATATAATTATTAGTACATATATATCTGACTTATGTGTTTCTTGAACGGTATCTTACCCTCTCTCTATCTCTATTTCGATATATCTATTAATATATATATATATGTATATATATTCATATATATATACACATATATATATATATATATAGAGAGAGAGAGAGAGAGAGAGAGAGAGAGATAGAGAGAGAGAGAGAGAGATGTGCATGTCCAACTATATGAATCGTTGTTCGAAATGACGTACTATTAGATGACTTTACAGAATAAGTTTGCCGCAATTTTATGCAATCTACATATGATGAAAATTGATATAACCTGATATTAAAATGTATGCTGATATGCGAAGGCTTATTTGTATTTAAACTAATTACATAATATAAACGTATAAACATACTTAGTTATACAAAGATAGAGATTTAGATACGTGTATATGTTTTGCTAGTAAAGAAATTTCTCATTACGATGAGAGCGCTCCAGAAAAAAGTAATATTTATTTAGAATGAACCGGTGAAATTTAAACACATGTTTTATTATCTTATTGTTCCTGGTAAATATTTACGAACAACATATATAAAGAGTTTATGTTAGGATAATTGCAATTTGTCATTCTAATGTAACGTTTCGTAAAATCTGTTAAATTTAGTTTGATTATGTTAACATTCAAAACGATGTATTTCCTCAGTTACTTTACTGTAACAATCATTTTAATTAATTTCTTAAATAACTATTCAATTTTAATTTTTATATTTGCAGTAAATGTAAAAGATACTTCATGGTTTTCTTTGACATATTATCCGTATGATAACGGTAGACTGAATTGTTCTTTGTTTTTGGAAAAACGAATAGTCTTTGTAAACATAAATATTTCTTACCAAACATAATGTATAACACAATAACTTACGCTAATGATAAATAATTCAACAAATGTTGTGAAAAGTATTTGATGATTGAATACTTTCTACTGTTCCATTTTTGTATGGCACTTTGTATATAAAAGCGTGAGGTATACAACGCACATTGTGTCTAAATAATGACTAGCACCACTAGTGTTGAGTACATCAGTGTATGCCTTGGATTAACTAGTTGATTAATCACACTATTATCAATTCAGTACATAATAGAGTCGAGTTGAAATTATCGATTAAGTTGAAGCCGCTTGACCGAATTGCTGCATTAAAAGTGTAATGGATGTATCGATCCATCCATAACTGATGAATTGTTGGTAGAAAATCATGGAAAACGATGCTCACTATTTAAAAAAAAAACTATAAGAAAAGTTAAGTAATATATATATATATATATATATATATATATATATATATACATTTTTAAAGAAACACAGATGAAGATAAAAAATTGCATAAAATTACATAACATTACATGAAGTTACATGAAATTAACACACGTTTTATTACATTGAAACACCCTTAAAACACCCTTAACACATTAGATGTACGCATTATTCCTTTTTCACTTCGGTATATCCAGTTCTGTTCTCTTCAGTCGGCAAAGCTTCCTACCATACGCAGAATATGTAAGATAATATATAAATATTTTGAAACATTTTCAGCCGAGGAAGCCAAGTTTTTGAAGGCAAATATGAACTTTTCCACATAGCAAATCCGAGGTGAAGATTGTCTGTTGAAGACAATCTTCACCTCTGATTTGCCGAATTGGATATTTAAAATACCAATCCAGGATTGTTACTTATAACTTGTAACTAAAAGGCGGATTTGCCGAATTGGATATTTAAAATAGCAGTCTAGGATGTTTACTTGTAACTCTACGGAACTATACACATAACGGAGTACGAATCCATACGGACCAAGTGAAACATTTTTTAACTCTCTACCTCATACATTAAACCCTGTACAAATTGTAAAAAACCTTTCTCAAATTCTAAAAACTTTTGCTATTCTGCAATCTGCACCATAGCGCCCCCTTTTGTCTTCGAAAATGGATACTCAATACTGCTAATTTTTCCTTCCCGGCCATTTATTTCATTGTCCCCAACCTTTCTAGTTTTATTCTTCAAGTTTTCAAAGTGAAATGGAACTAGGTAATATGTACTTATTATAAATAGCACATTACCAAATGTTATCCTCTGACGAGAAGAGTGGTATCTTTTAAAGAACATGGTTTAAGGATTAATATAACTCCTTGCATCTGAAAGTTCGTTGTAATAAAATTTGTATTAATTTTATGTAACTTCATGTTATTTCATGTAATTTCATGCAATTTTTTATCTTCATCTTTCTTTTTGTTAAAATTGATTGCTCTACTCAACGTACTGAGCTTAACTTTATCGTGATAGATCACTTTACGATACTTCAATTATCGTTAATTATATTATCATTAGTATATATATATATATATATATATATATATATATATATATATATATATATATATATATACACATACATTTTAATGTATCTGTATACAAAATCAATGTGAAAAGTTTATATTTTTATATATATATTATTATGTTTTTATTTGCTGACATGCAGGAATATCTATTGTCCTTTATGTATACAAATATTAAAAGGTTTCTCTTAAAACAAGAACAACATTTTCGGCCTTCGAAAAGTTTAACACGTGCAGGAAACACCACGGTGTAAGTTATTTCATTCTAGTTTATTCTTTTTTAATGCTTTGCCGTTTTTCAATACGTTTAATATCTTCAATTTTTCTATAGACGTTAATTGAACGAAACCGGTAACATCTATTTTCTTTTAATAAGTGTTGTACTCTATTTCATAGTGTTTCACTTTGCTTGTTTACCCATCTTGTTTTCACGGTATTTCATTTTTATTATATATCGTTCATGTTATCTTGATATATATATATATATATATATATATATATATATATATACAAATATATACATGTATATATATATACATATATATATGTATACACACATACATATATATACATATATATATATATGTATATATATACATATATGTATATATTTATATATATACACATAGTTACATGTATATATATATATATATATATTTTATATATATATATATATATATATATATATATATATATATATATATATTCGAATAAGATTACGATGTTCTGTGTGTTCAGTCTTTGTGGTTGTAGAAGAAACATGTTGCAGTTTTATGTCGTTTCATTTACTATACATTATAACTTTCTCTCCTTCCGTCATAGGTTCAGTCAAAATTTCTATTAAATGCTTACTTAAAATCGAGTGTATGTTTAACATTTACAAGCAAATCAACTGACTGTTCAACTTTTATTTCGTTTAATTAAGTATTACATATTATCTTTTGGTAGCGACACGCATTTTGATATACTATAATTATATTGTCTCGTTACATTACATATTTTCTTCTGTTTTTTACACACAAATCACAGGAAATCGTTTAATTTTTAGTCATACACCTTGGTGGTGTCTTCTTTATACAGAATATTTACTATACACTGATGATAGATTATAGACTGCATAACTATTTCGTGTATAACAATTTACTCAGTGTTTAAAAGTTAGGCCCTTATTTTTTGTCAATTTCACTTAATTCAATATTGATTTCAAACTACTATTATAACTGTGATGTTGTTCTAAGTTTCAACCAAAAAAGTCCATAGACATTTTTAAAACACACATATTTCTAACAAAATAAAAAAAACACCAGCTCGTCACCGTAGAAGCACCGATGGTATCATTGTTGGTTTAGCCGTCGTGTATCAATGGATATTAGGGTCGCAACTATACAGGGATGGTATTTCAGGGATAGTAAAACCCAACAAATAGTTCGGAGATAACATCAGCATGGCAATGGTTATGTTAATAAATAAAGGATGTAATTTGAGGATGTCACGTTGTATCAAACATACACATATTTCTAAGATCGAATGACAATAGGCAACCATGATAAATTAACCGAACGTCACGTCCATTGGACAGACTTAGAAAACATTAATCGCTTAATAAGACAGCAACTTGTTGATAAGTAATTTGAATACCGGAAGACAATAGAACTCTTTTAACAACGAATGTTAAATTTCTATATATGAGAGTTTCTAATAATAAATATTCAACTAACTGGAAATAGTTTTATATTGCCTTCATTATTAATTGATTTGTGTTTCATGACATTCTCTTATCCTTCCGTATATTTACGTGTTTGCATATTTTGTTTCGTTGTTTTATATGAATTGTTTTCAGATGGATAATATTTAATTAATGCGGATTTACTTCATTTGAATCTCATCAAGTGTTACTCATTTCATCGTTGTAACAATGATGTGTCTCATAATGTAATGTGCATCGTTCGTGTTGTCTGGATATGTTTGATTTATACATGTTACGTTATACACGAAATATTAAAGAAGTATTATATCTATCGACCTATTTAGTAGATACATTTCAATAGATGACTTGTTTCCTCGCCTATATTCTCTGACATATGATATCGTCTTAATTATAAAAAAATGGTCATGCAATTATGGATAACCAATCAATGTATTGACAGTATTTTATATATACGATTAATATATTTTCCCAATCTTAAATGTAATAACTCATCAATTACTCGACTTGATATTTAATAGTCATTCACCTAACAGGCCGCGTGTCTAAATCTTTATATTACAATATTAAACTAATTAGTGATTACTTTTAATGTTGGTTGGCATATGTTGCGTTGTTGATACTATCCATAAAGGATTGTATTGCTAATTCAGGAATGCTTGAGATGAGTGTGCCACATAACATCTATAATTCAATTTGACGCTATTTATAAGTCTCAGCAAACACTTGAAAATTGAAACGAATCAGTACTTTTTATCGCTCAGTTATTGCTGTTCTAGTACCTACCTTGCACACTTGATGATTATTGAAACGTCTTCTGCTGTGATACCACTGTAACATTAAGAACACTCGAAATCAAGATTCCAAAGATCTCTAGATACTAACGGAAAATCGTAAATGTCAGCGAGTTATATAACTATGCATTTCTCTTAATCTTATATTTATTTTTAACCATGAAATAGAAGCAGCGTTAATTTCGAACGCAGTGGAAGTTCAGCGAATTGCGTGTGTGTTGATGTTTACAGACGCCGATAGCTCCATCGAGCATAGCATTAGTAAGTTGAGAAACAGTGACAATAGCGACAATGAGGAAACCAAATATCAACATGGCTCCGTAGAACCATATCAAGAAACGACTGAATAAGTAATGCAAATGAAAATTCAAACGCCACTAACTTATGCAAATGACGCGTAGTAATAATTTTAGAAATTATATTTCGAATGAGCCTTGAGTTAACGGTAGTGTATGCAGACAGTGAACAGTTTCAAGTTTTAACGTAAAACAACTATTTAAATGTAGGACAGGTATCTTACAATATAGCTGATGAATACATGTAATTCGGAACCGCCGTTAAACGGAAAGCTCGACTAATATAGACGAAGTTGAGTGTGAGACAAATTGGCATAGATAAATAGACAAATATACGGTAGTAGATATATTAACATATAATATCCGGAACGCCGGAGTAAAATGAATGAGTATAATGTATTCAAGTTAATTAAGTAAACACAACATACAACATACCTTAGTATACGTTCAATTAATGTCTGAATAAAGTGTCACATAATTTTCTCTGACGTTTCACGCACAAATGACACAAGGAAAACTATAACTTTGCAAGAAAAAAGATTGCAGAGTTTACCTTCGTATCTGGTACAGCCTACTAACAAGAATCAAGTTAGTGCATAAAGAACCAATTACACACCACCACCAACAAATAAATACCAGCTCGTCACCGTAGTAGCACCGATGGTGTCATGGTTGGTTTAGAGGCATGCCGTCGTGCATCAGTAGATATTAGTGTCGCAACTCTACTGAGAAGGAATTTACGGATAGTAAAATACAACAATTGAATCGGAGATTATATCTACATAGCAAAGTAAGGAGACACACGAAAACAGGAATTAATTCCATTACTCAACGTAAGAGGTATATATTTTATCGGTGTCATTAATCAGATAATTCCAAAATTCGTTCACGGACATGATTATGTTAATACATAAATTATGAAATTGTAGGATGCCACGTTGTATCAAACATAAACAAATATTTCTAAGACCGAATAAAAATGGACAAAAATAATAAATTAACCGAACGTCACGTCCATTGGGCAGACTTAGAAATCATTACTCGCTTAATAAGACACCAATTGGTTGAGACGTAATTTGAATAGCGAATGACAATAGCAACCCCATAACAACGAATGTTAAATGCCCATGTATTAGATTTTCTCATAATCAATATTCAACGAACTAGAAATAGTTTAATATTGGCTTCATTAATAGAAGTGTCAAATCTTTTCTACTGTTGGTTATTTGTAATGGAGATTATATTGCATAGTGCTGAATAATAACGCGAACAAATACGTTCATAGATGATGTAACATAACTCGATCAAATCCAGAACACTTACGAAATAATTGGTGATCCGTCTAAATAAACTGTATACATGAGATGCAATGAAAATGAAGCCGATACAATGTAACTGTCTATTTTTAATTAAAGTAAGTTGCAACGTACTCAGTTTACTCTTTAGTGAGAAATAAAAATTAGACAATCCCCAAAAATGTGGCAAGGGTATTATTCTCTACCTCTGATTTATCGACATCGTTGACAGGAAGAAAGCTGAATGCTAAAGAGTGAATTACCGTCTATTGATAAATAAGACCTCCTTAAGAAATACACTTATTGTTGGATTTACTCTGATTTAATTCACAAGTTATTCAACCAATGAACGTCTATGGGATAGCACTTAGGAAAAGTTAAGATATTGGAGCACCTGCTCAGTAAGTATATAAGAAAACGGTTCGTGGTGCGTAATCCCTTGACAAACGTGGCATTCGCAATGCTTAAACATCATATGCTTACTTACTGGTACTCGAGACAGCGTTCAGCAGGACTGGGTTTGGTCGGCTCCATCTAGGTTTGACAAAACGTCCTTCACGAAGCCGGACCTAGCCTGAACATTTCAAGTCGACAATCGGGTTATCTCTAGCCAGATGCGTTCCAAGTTCCTACATTTTTAGGTTTACTATGGGGTCAGGTAAGCTTTAGCCGTCATCAGAAAAGTGTCTTTTTGTCTACAACATTGTTATTTAAGCCCTGTAGTGGAGGTGGTGAAATTGCTTCGAAGATCAACTCTGCTGGTTGACAGCGAAGAGCATGACACATCTACTGCATACTTCTCTTGAAGCTTACTTGTTGGAGAGAGGGAATTTGCAAATGTTGGTTGCGAGTAAGTGCTGACTTGGACAGGAAAGATGTGACGCAGGCATTGGTAATCGAACATTTTTAATCGCCTAACGTCTTCCACTGTTATTTGTCCAGATAGAGGGTAGTTTAACTCAAAGATCCGCATTATCTCAGTCCTTGATCAAATTCGAGAAGTGTGTCGGCAAAAGAGATGACTTGCAAATTCAATTCGCATTTGGATGTTGGCTCCACCTTGACACGCTGCTGCAATGATAGCATCAACATATTGCAAACTTTTGCCCTTTTCAAAAATAGCAACACTGACGACGATCGGTGGTCTGTTTGTTGTAACAAAGCTGGTAGCGATTTGTTTGTCTTTGAGATATTGATTTTCGTCACAATCTGCGATGCAACATGATGATTCTCATTACTTGCAGACTGAACATCAGCACATAATTTACCGAGTAGCGTAATATCATCAGCATAGTCCGTGACTAGAACCGATACACTTTTTAAGAGCGTCGAGATGACTAAAGCCATGGCTATTTGAAAAGTGTTAGCGAAAGAACACATAATTAGCGAACGCCAGACGGTATTTCAGAGGGGTCAAAACTCTGCATAAGTATACGAGATCGTGTAGAGAAGTATTTTTCTTATAGAACAGTTAGACGTGTATACCGAATACCATTTGTATGCATTCCAGAAGTTGTTCGATCAGGTTGACACCAATGTAGTTGTATCAACGCTGATCACATTTCGTAAATAATGGTGTATGCTCTTCATCGCTCTTGTTTTGAGGGAGAATTGGAGTCCTCCAAACCCTGTATTAAGTGTGATTTATGGAAAACCCTAGTATATTTGTGGTGTGTTTTAGAATCTCAGAGAGGATATTATCTTCGCATGCAAATCTGTTTTGTTTTTACTATATATAACTGCAACAGTATTTTCAAGCCTAGGGAGCTTTTTGGCAGTGATCGCCGTTATTTATAGAAGTTGATGGGGCTGTTAGTCGTGGTTTAGCAGATTAAATAAGTCATATATCCAGCGAATGAGGCGTTCATTGAGATTGGATAGTTCTATGTGGAATGCATACTAGTATTGTTTTATATTTTAGTGTCAACCTGGCGTACTTGAGAAGCAAGCACGCGACTATACGGTCTTTACGTGAATGTCATTGTGTTCTGAATCAAATTCGCTGCCGATATATGTGGCCCACAACAACGACGCTTGATGGCTAGCGGCGCGTAACATCAGTGATTCTTATTTGTTAGTTGTGACGCCGCTGTTGGGGTACATATGAAGTAGGTGTGCCCGCGAAGGTTGAACAGGCGTGCTGGATACTGCAATATCATTAACAAGTGTTTCACTATTAGATTTGGTTTTCAATCAAGAATTGTTCAGAAATATGATTGTTGCTGATACAGCCTGCGTGTGCGAGGGGATTCCGATCACCTTTTATTGTTTAGAAGCTCATTCTAAGTAACGTGAGAAATTTAACTGAGGTTCTACTGTCAATGATGGAGCATAGACAGCAATGACATCGACTTCCTAACTAACGCTTTTTAAGCGGATAACGGTCATACAGTTCCCAATGAAAAGTAGTGCATTGTTCCGATTACTTCGCGTGCATGCAGTTACATGAAGAGTAGTTATAGGTCGGCCCACTGTGATATGGGTGATACAAGGTTCCATGTTAAGAGACTTTTATTTCAAAACACCTGTACCATGAATTCTTACTTGCAGGGTAGGCTAGGTCGATTGTTTACTAGTACACAGAGTACATCGTAAACGCTTCAGTGTTTTTCCGGCATCAAGTTTATGACGTTCGAATAGGTGTACACTTGTCTTGTCTATGTTTCATTATCATTTACATCTTCTTATCTGAAACTAACATTACTGAGGCAGCAATCGTGTTTGTTTTTGCGAGGGCAATACAAATATTTGACCATATGTTGGAAGAAGAAAATCGACGAATATATGAAGTATTATAAGAGCAGTTAATTTACTGGCGTTTCACAACCACAAGAGTATACCTGTAAGAAAAACTACTTATTTGTCGCCGATTATCGAAGGACGAAGAGAAAAGGAGATGTGAAGCCGTCCGTAGACAGATCATACGCGTGTTCGTTTTAACTAGAACCCCGATTAGCCTAGTTGCAATCCTAATACGGTTTTAAGTGTTTATTATCACGAACGTACGTTCCCGATAGCTTATCTCTGACACTACCCTTTTAACTCTCCTCACCACCACAGTGAAGAATGATTTTATTTTCGAGAGAATACATATGTAAAATTGCAGTCTCGCGTTTCTATATATAGGCATAGAAGGCTGTCTCGTTCCCGTGAAAGAACGGGATTTGAAAGATATATTCTACTTTTGTTGTTTTAGTTGTTGTTTTAAAAATGTATAACAAATAATGGAGTGTTGGTTGTTAAGACCGCCGGGAATGTTTCAGCTGCTTCCTTATTTAACCTAGGAGTACACTTTTAAGAATGTTTCATAGGCTGTTGGTGTTGTTTTCGGAATTATATTTCATTTATTTTGGGATATAATTAAGGAAAAGCGTGAATTTTACAGATGTAATTTGTGTATCTTGATCAACTAGTGACGGGCGCATAACTATCTGTAATAACTTGTAAAACATAGAAAGTAAGGCAATATATTGGTGATGCTGTATCGGCCCTACCGATGATAGAAGCAATTGGCACTCTTGCATGAAGGAAATTAGGGCTTGGTATTTGCTCTCAGATTTCGTAGTCTAAAGCATCAATAGTAAACAAAAGAAAACTAGTTTCAGAAATATGATAATTTTGTGAGAACTACGCGCATTTCAGAATATATAGGTCAAAGTAAACAGCTGCATGAACCAAAACTATCTCATGGCGACACCTAAATTACATAGAGCGAATAACGGAAGTTTCCTTACAAAGGCAGTGTGACATATCTCATAACACAAGTAAACCTACATTATAAAGATTACTTTAATCCGACCAGTGCAGAGCATGTTTCAAACATATTATCAATGGATGCGAGCATGTACTAAGATGCTACACGTGGGGACATAATACGATATTTGTGGATTGTTGGAGAGGATTCAGAGAAATGTACTGAAACTGCCATAATGAGAACAATTCCTTGGTTTAAGAAAAAAATAGTGCAAAAGTTTTGCGTGAAAATGGGCAGAGATTGCTATTGTCTGATGGCTGCACGGACTGGCATGTTCGGTTCGACTGAAGACGCTAAACCTACGTTAACAGATTAGCGTCCGGATATTAATATTTCCTGCGTTAATTTGAATAATGTGTTCGTCATTTAACTATCAGTTGTATTTGAGAAAAATGTTGATTTGCCACAACAGTGCGAGTTGGAAAATATGAAGAGTTATTAGAACAATCCGCCAGAAATAAGTAAAAACCATTTTCTTTCTATAGTAGTATAATGCCAAGATTTCAGCATCATATATATATATATATATTGCTAAACAATTTTTTTTTATTAATCAGCAAACAATAAACACAACATTTAGATCGCATTGTGTTAATCATATGTATTGATTATTGGTTAAAACAAATGTGTCTAACATCTAAATAAATATATATAAGTTTATAAATTTGCGAACGAATTCGAAGTGAATAACATCCAGCGTGTAACAAGTAACCTTGTTACATTTATTTTATATATACACACATCTATGTATATTTACTACATATATATATACATATATATATATATATATATATATATATATAAATATATATATATATATATATATTTATATGTACATAATATAGACTACTACATCCACATGTGGATATGCACGTGTATATATACAAATATACATCTACATGTATACATATATATATGTATGTATATATATATATATATATATATGTGTATATATATATATATGAGTGTGTGTATATTTATTACTATTTCATGATTCCACATACGATTTTATAAGGAGGTATAGTTTTTATGTATCAATTTGTAGTATTTACCTCAAAGGTAATTGATACGTACGTAGAGCTAGGTAGTAAGCTACTTAAAATATGTATGGCAATTAAGCCACACATAGGCTCCTGCGTTCGATTCTCTTGGTGAATCTTCAGGCTAAAATATATGTGTATATATATATATATATATATATATATATATATATATATATATATATATGTATATATATATATATATATATATATATATATATATATATATATATATCACGGAATAAGATACTCACTAATGCAATTATTTATTTCGACTATGTGGTCTTGTCAGACATACATACGAGGTAATTACATTTTGTAAAATGCCAAAAAAGAGAAATCCACACTCAATATTTCAGTAACAGGAGAGCGACCACCTATTTAATATATATCTGGAAATTAACTATATAAGACGTAAATGGAGGTGGAAGAGAGTGACAACATGTGTTTTCACTACGGAGACACCAGCTTTTAAGTGGGAGGATATAAGGAAGGAAACCAAGCTAAAAAGGATCAGCAGACAACCACGGTCAGAGACCATGTCATATATCTATTTCCCTCTTTCTCTCTCTCTCTCTATATATATATATATACACAAGTACATATATATATATATATATATATATACATATATATATATATATATATATATATATATATATATATACATATAATATTTATAAATTAATATCAAATCATTAATACCTACAGACGCTAGCGTTTCACGCTTATTGCTCTCATCAGTGCAGGAAAGTAACATTTTCAGACGGTCGGGAGGAGCGAACCTTGTTCACAGAGTCAGCCTAGAATCTGCAAGCATTCGCCATATCCACTCGTCACGTAATTAAGGGAAAATGAGATCTATATGTACCTAGTAGCGGGAACATAAAGAAGACTAGTCGAGAGTGTTCGACGAACGTATTCGGAACTTTGAATTTTAGCTTTTTGACAGTCTATATATATATATATATATATATATATATATATATATATATATATATATATATATATATATATACATATTTCAATCTATTTCAAACCAATTCAAAAATCAAAACTATTCAGTTCACCCTAAGCGTGGGGAGCTTCCTTAGGAACCTAATAGTAAAGAATTATTTGATATGATGATAATAGTAATAAACTTAATGAAAATATTGGCAATAGTATTAACATCTTATTTGATTAATTTCAATAAATTATTAGATTATATGATGATAATAGGATTTAAGAAAATATTGACAATATTATTGATAGCTATTAAAATATATTAATATATATCTACTATAAAATATGCAAACATGTAAAATATCAAATATATAATCATATATACATGCATATATACATATATATGCACACATACCCACACATATACATGTATATATATATATACATATATATATATATGCATATACACATACATATTCTCACATACACCAACATATGCATATACATACACACACGCACCCCCCACACACACACCCATATATATATATATATATATATATATATATATATATATATATATATATATATGTAGTACCTCTCCTCCACCTGGATTTACGCTTTAAATAGTGCATTTCCCCCCTGCTAAATATATGTTTTAAATATGTCGCTTTCTTGATATGTTCACTGAAATGTGAGTGTGAATTTCTCTTTTTTTCATTTTCAAAAATGTAATCACCTAGTCTGGATTCTTGACAAGATTACATGTTCAAAATAAAGTATTGCATCGGTCATCATGGTATTCCGTGTTTTTCTTTTTCTATTTTTAAAAATTGTATTTAATTAATTACATTGAGCTTTCATACCTGGATATCCTTCTGTAATGTATTCCACTCACACACACACACACACACTATATATATATATATATATATATATATATATATATATATATATATATATATATAACATAAATATTGAACTCTTTACATTGGGAAATATTGTTGCTATCGTAGATTTGGCAACGAAATGGAGCGGATAATTATCCGCCCTAGATGGTGCACGGCGGTGCCAGAAGGCGCCAGAGAAGAAGCTAGGTAAATTGGAAATAATATAGTACAGATATAAAAGGATTTGGCAGACGGGAAACATGGATGACACGGAAGTAGGATGGGTTTTTTTTCTGATATTTGATATATTTCTTTGGAGACGCGATGGAGTAGAAACACAATATCCCTTCTTCCCGTCGAGTGATTTGAAAAAATTCATCAGCCTCATATTTTCCCGTAAAGGGGCTAAATATTTTAATTGCTCATATATACACGCACAAAAAATTATGCAAAAAAAACCATTAAAATACATATAAACAGTCCATCTAAATCATACATTCAAGTTATTAAAGTGTGTGCGTCATGCCCATTTAAGGTATTACATAGCATATGTAATTATCTCTTTATCTCTCCTTCTCTCTCTCTCTCTCTCTCTCTCTCTCTCTCTCTCTCTCTATATATATATATATATATATATATATATATATATATATATATATATATATATATATGTAGTCTCGGAAGTTTCTCAACCATTAACACTATATTAAAGAAAACAACAAAACAAATTTTTAGTCCCAAGTCAATATATATATATATATATATATATATATATATATATATATATATATATATATATATAACATAAAATATAATAACACGAAATCACATAATTGTCGATGCAATAATTTATTTCAACCGTGCGGTTTTTTCAAGCATCACTCAGACAATTACATTTTTGAGACTGATAGAAAATTGAATTTCCCTACGACAATTTAAACACAACTAGAGAGAGTGGTGGTAGTAAGCAATTTGATACATCTTTTATAGAGAGGGGGAAATTTAAAACTTATATTTAACTATGGCGGTCGAAGGGGAGGGATCTTTAAGTTAATCAACTAAAAACTGCCGTGTCAAAATTATGACACATACGACTTGATGATATCATACATATAGACAACTTTACTCACGCGCATACACAAAACTAAATACGCACACGTCCTATGCGCACGCACATACATAATCTCCCTCGCACACTACCATAACTAAGCATAATCACATACACTACTTTTATTCATATATCTCTAGCCGAGACGAAATGCGTCCGGCGAAACTCGTGTTCTCAAACTCGGTAGGAGAAAAGAAAGAAAGAAACAAGAGAAGAAATAGACAAACCGCGTGTCATAGATTCCCAGTCCGTCTGGATTCCAAGAAAGAGAATCTAATTGAAATAAAATTATACGCACATACATATATGTATACATACAAATCCATACGTACACACACATACATATATATACACACACACACACACACCTACACATAAGCATATATATACATATACATATATACATATTTATATATATATATATATATATATATATGAATATATACTAGCTTAAAAGCATAGCTCATTGGATAAAACCATCTTAGACAATGCCCCAACCAAAGTCGTTTGTTTAATATCCACTAAGCTGAAGCTTTTATACCATCGCTGCAATATGGCATCCAAATAGCTCTTTCACAACTACTTCAAGAGGATGTCCTCCGATGAATTTTCTGCTCTGGTGCACCACTATATGTAAATATAGTCGTCCAACCCGACAATAAAATACATCCTATCTATTCACTATACAGGTCATCAGATGCTGAATAGCCTTCTACTGAAATTTATTTTCGTTGAGCTGCCTGCGTTTTGAACGCCCTCCCTTATTTGTCTTTCCACGACTGTACCAACTTATATGAAGTTAAAAACAATGTAAACAAGCATCTAGCTGAACAGAATTACCCGATTTAGAATTACCCGAAATACGTTAATGTTTATGCTAAGTACCTATTTAGGTCAACAGTGAAAACTTGTCATGTTTGGTGTAAACTAAGTCAAAAAACATGTCAAGCTCGGGGCACTTGACACTGTTTCCATAAAGATTACACTACTATTTAATCAGTGCTGCGTCTTTGCCCGATGGTTGAGTTTCGATCCCGGCGGAAGGCACTATATATATATATATATATATATATATATACATATATATATATATATATATATATATATATATATATATATATATATATATATGTATATATATATATATATATATATGTATATATATATGTATATATATATATATATATATGTATATATATATAATAATATGTATATACATATATATATATATATATGTATATATATATATATATATGTATATATATGTATATATATATATATATATGTATATATATATATATATATGTATATATATGTATATATATATATATATATATATATATATATATATATATATAATGATAATAATTGTGTGTGCGTATATTAATGTAGCAAGTTATTATTAAGCAGGATTTGTTAAACAACAAGGAATTTATTACGTTTGTATAGCATTTTTATTGGATTTTCTTATCATCAGCGTCTAAAGTATTCATCCGATATTAGTGCTATCTACCGTCACGTTACTTTACATAACAAAATGATACATAATAGACGGAAAATATTAATATCTAACACCAAATGTATACACTATAGTTATTTCATAGACTGACTTAAAATCATAGAAGCGATATTGATTAAAAGCAAACAGCCCAATATTAACAAAATATATTTAAAATCCGGCACTTACAGAATTAAATGAAAATAAAATAGTGAAAAACAAGTAAAAAAAGTAAATAACTAAACAAAATAAACAAACACACAAATATAATAAAATATAATATAACAAGCCAAAAGTAAACATACACAATATATATATATATATAAATGAAAGATGAGAATAATAATTGTAAATATACAATATTTATTAGAACATCAAATAAAGCTCCTTGCTCCGAACTGTTGATGTTCTAATAAATATTGTATCTTTACAATTGTTTATTCCCATATCTCATCTCTAGAATTGATTCCTCTATTGAATATATTGAGCTTTATATCATCACGATAGATTTGTATTAAACGATAGTTCAATTATCGTTGATTTAATTCAACATTTGAATATATATATATATATATATATGTTTACATAAAGATTCCACTAATATTTAGTCATATATATATATATATATATATATATATATATATATATATATATACATATACATAAGTGTATGCATTTATTAGTGTGTATAGTAACGGCGTTTTAATTTTATACTTATTAAGCAGTAAATAATAATGCAGAACATTGCATTGCAGCCATTAATAGGAAGTGTTTTTTTTTTATATGTATATATATATATATATATATATATATATATTAATAACACTTATATATATATATATATATATATATATATAAATATATATATATCAATTTTCGTGAATTTTCTTACCTAAACACTAATAAAGAAAAATGCTATTAAATAATCGGGATGGTATTTTTGATTAGTCTATTTAAAATATCAGTCATATATCTGTATATAAGATATGTTCAATTTGTCTTTCTTTTTTACGCCAGTACTGCCAGTTTACTTAATCAAATCCTCTGTAGTTGAAAAAAGTATTGGTATGTTTATAACTATAGCTTTAATTTGATTTGTTTAACAGCTAGTAATTTACGCTAGTCAAACACATTCGAAGTTAAATCATATAAATATCTATGGTAAACACTGAAGACAAAACACAGTTAAATACAACTGATAAATTATATAAACGTGATACGAAATCTAAACATGCACTAAATAAACATATAACTTTTAGTAGTAAGAAGAAAAATGACGTTATTCCATATGATTGAAAACGACATACAATAAGCATAGCCGAAACAATATTCATAAAGCGTTCTACCAAATTATTTAAAATAAATTATATTAGAGATTAGTGAAGATGATGAATACAATCACTACACATTTTCTGTTTACTAAGGTTATACTACATTATAATTACAACCTCAATAAATATGATGCTGTAGACATACGTAATACTAAAGTATAAATAGGGTATACTGAAATGCCCCTATTTAAAATAAGATCAACTGCTTATTTGACGGATAACCCAACATTAGTATGTAAGTATTTTAGAGAACCACAAATGATTAATTCAACGTATAATAATCAATTAAACGCTGGTTCTATTTATCATCCTCCCACAAGGTAAGATTTGACACAAGGTCGGGAAAGTAGGAAAAAAGCAGCGCCCAAGAATTTGAGCTCTCTGGACATTCAAAGATTGCCTGCGCAACCCCGTCGGCATTCCCCGGTGGGGCTCCTCAAGCGATTAGCAATAAACTACTCCCCTCTCAAAGGGTGAGAAGACAAAGCCTGGGAGGGTGCACCTCCTAGAACTGCACAGGACGGACAACCGATAGACCGGCGTAAATCCAGACCATAAGGCCCGGACAATACCGGTTTATTGGGCGGGGTAAAAACTCCTAAAAAATAAATAAAAACTATGTATATTTGAATCGTACTCGATAATACAATATAAATTAATGTTATTAGTATAAAACAGTTAATCTTCTATTATTGTATCTAATATTCGAAATTCACATTTTCGAGATTCAGGCAAAGATACGAATCCAAAATAATAAGCTTTTATTATTAGTTCAAAGTACTACTTTCGTTGCTTCTTCTTTATTCGTGTCAATCAGATGATTCTGGTGTTGGCATTAGTTTCCCCGATGTTTTTTTTCAGTTAGAAATATTTCTGGAAACACATCGGGTACTTACGGGAAGAACCACGAGAAGGTTGCCAACATCCCTAACTGAAAGTGGTACTGTGGAACCGACTGGATTCGAACTTAGAAAACCACAGGTATTCAGTCCTGTCGTTATCCATTAAACCACCGTCACCTTCAAAATGTTGATGCTAATTATGCACTGCTAAATATTTAATGAGGTATATTAGTGAAACATAGTGAAAACATACCTAATTTTTATTGATATATAAACATAATATAGGGGTAGATTTAAGGTAGCAAGGAAAAAGTGCTGACTTACACATTTTGTTGGTTGTTATTGAGATATTAAGGCATTCATTTTGTTTAGATTAAATATTAAAGTTCTGTGTTTAATTAATCATTTATTATATACGCATACTATTAATTATACATATATTAGTAAAAATTGATTCATTATATTAAGTATAATAAGTAGTTAAGTACGAAGGAAACATTTCTTAACTAAACAAGCGGATGCTTATTTACGTTGTGTTTTAATTAAATTGTCATTTGTTTACAATTTACTTACTTACTTCACCGATTAGTATAAGTACTTTACGATCTACTTTATAGTTAATAGTGAGTATACTTATTTTTGATAGCCTTTAATAGTTTGGAAATATTGTGCTACTGAATATGAACAGAAACATATATTCGTAATTTAACCTACGTATATAAATGATAATATGATATCAGTTTACTATATCTGTTGTTATTTTATTATTTTGAAGATGTTTTGACAAAGTACTGAATTTTTTTTTTAATAAGTTAAGGTTCTCTGTGTATTATTTTCATGTGTATGATATTGTTCAATAGGGGAGTGTCATCAAAACACTGATATGATTTTGATCTTCGTCATGGTCGCGGTAATAAAAACATCAGACGAACATACAAAAACAATATATAAGACTAAACTATACATATATATATATTCATGAAAATACTTTGAAACATTAAATAATAGACATAGAAAACAAATAAAAGGTACACACTTCATGATTAGTATCATATACTTTATTTAAATTGCCGATACAATAATGGATTAAGATCTACGTTGAATAGATCGCACTGAAAATTGTATTTACATTATACCGACTGGAAACGGAAGTGTGTACGAGATTACTAAAATAAGGTAGGTAAAAACTGTGAAGAAAAATATACCAAAAGGAGGAAACATTATGCACAATATTTAGGAAAAAGGGTGCACTGATAATCTAGTACAATAACCAATCAGAAAACCATTTATTTATATTGATTTGTGATTTTAGACGAAGATCGATCTCGATGTGAGAAGATTTAAGCAAAAATACTGGATAATAGCACATGATATGTGTATGTCGTTATTTGAATATACGGGAGTTCCTTACACTGTTTTCCATGATAAAAAGTAATACATAGAAAAACTGAACATAATAAAATAATCAATACGTACAGAGTAATAGTTAGTGTTTTTCCTGTCTGAAATACAAACTTCGTTTAAGATCACTGAAAATATATTTCCTCAAGAATAAATGCTTTGAAAGGCTGAAACATTATATATATATATATATATATATATAGTGGATGTAGGTCGAAAAAAGTGTGTGTTACAAATCAATCATAGTATATTTGGGTGAAATTTGTGAGAGTTTGTTATCAACATTTGATGCGGTTTCAATAATATTAACCGTTCTATATATATGTATGTCGGATTTAACTAATTTTAAAATTTTTATGTCTGTTTTTTATTCACAATGACTAATTTTTTGTGAGGATGTGGTTTCCCAAAATTAAAAGAGGCCTTGTGTTTAAATATATCGGTGTATTTACACAAGCAAATAGGGGAACCGTCTTGATGAAAAAATAATGTGTGGTTAGGTTAGATTTTGCGAAATGCTTATTACATGAATGAGCATTGCCGTAGATAAAGATACGTCATCATAAATAATGAGGTTAATTGCTCTTAAAAGATCTGGTGACTTTGGTGTAGGGGTAGACAAAGTAAACTCTATAAAAATCCAATATAATTGTGTAAAAACTTTAATTAAATTAATGAAAATAAATCATGCTGATAAAAACTTAGTAGTAGAGGAGTCAACTCGCCGTATCATGCGGGTTCCATATTTCTCTAATTCAACATTATTTTAAACTTCGAGATATGTCATCATCATGGAGACGTCGCTTAAGAATATATTGCTAAGACCACTTTCATTCAATTTATTTATAATATATGTTTTCTAATTGAGTATAGCATCCAAACCTCTTATGTCAACGTTGTCAACATTGAAAAAAATATAAACATATCGGATGCTTTTCTCAATATTCTGTCAGAATGCCTGAATCTGCATCTGACAACAGTATATAAATTGACATTTCTGAATTGCTCCCATTTAATAATTCCATTTTTCTATTTTGGAAACAAAATCTGTAAGCACATCTACTTTTCAATTATTATTTGCTATGTAACAATCTTTTTTTTTGAAAATGTCATTGTCTTCTTACATTGTGAACTTATTATTACATTTTTAGCAGAGTGATGCTGCGCAAAATTTTACAGCTTTCTTAATAAAATGATCCCATACGTGTTTTTGCTCTGTAAAGGGCGATAATAAATATGACAGCAATGTAATATGTTGAAATGAGTCTGTAGTTAGCGAAGTACAGAATAGAATATTACAGAAATACTGCTCCGAGACTGATTTGAGTCTTCGTCCTAACCTAAACTGTGCATAACGTCTAGAAAAATCCGTTTTGTGACGAGATAAAATTGATGTTTTATTCTTGCCGTTTATGTAGTCAATACCTTTTGCTCTAAGTGTGTATTACAGATGAGTTTGTAATGGTACGTTTACTTTTTGATATTCGTAGTTTAGAATCTGATTGGTGAGTTCGTAGCTCAAATGTGTTTTATAAGACAGCAAAGGATTATACTATTTTGAAGAATATTTTAGAATCTGCATATCGTTTTACTTGTGTGGTTTACGTTTATTTTCTTGGAAAACCTGGCTTCCCGTTACCATGTAAATCATGTTTAAAATCCGTTTACGCACTATCTATATTTCCTAGTGCGATTTATTGTTTTTGAATATCCAACCACTCATTTTACTCCAACTTTGAAGCGAGGTCTGTAAAATCATTTTACTTCTCGTAACTTTAGTATGACTTAGCAAACACTGTTTAAAGTGTCCCTCTAACAATTGATACGATTTGCTAATAACGGTAACTTGTTATCTCTGTCACCTTATATATTTGCTGAATTATTATTCTCAATCACTTTTTTAAACATATCCACAATACGTGTTGCTTGGCCATGGCTCCTCGCATGGAACGGCGCGATTGTAAAAAACACAGAATATTTACTTAACTACACCTGCATTGATTTCCGTAGTCTGATACAATAGAGTAAATTCCCGAAGTGAGCCAACAATTCATGTAATAACACTACTGGTTATTCTCATAGTTTGCTTCTTATATTTTTATATTTTCGGCTATTTTCAAAAATAGTCCACATCTATTAGTTAATATAAACCATACAGTCGGCCAGCAAAACATATGGGGAACGTATATCCCGTTCCTACCGATTTCACCCAGGGTCTGAACTTCATAAGTCTACTGCATTTCAAATGTATTTGTCCTTGCTTGAATAATATATATAAAGTGTGCATATTTGGAATACACACATTGTAATCATTTGCTAACTAAATGAAAATTATGTAGTTATGATACCCTTCCATAGTCAGAATATATGTTTATCGCAGTCGCTCGCTCGTCGTCTGGTATCAAACAATTTTGGTCTATAATTTGACCAGAATGTGTGTTTAATTTCTACTCGTAGAACCACTCGCAGTTTACCTCTTTTCATTAACATCAACAACATTGCATTTAAAAAAAGACTTCTGTTACTATGAAATAGGTGTTGCTCGGTGCCTTTAATGATCACTATAATTCCATCTAGTTTGGCTCTCAAATAGTAAAGTACGCTAAGAAATGTCTCACTTACTTGTTTAAAAATGGCTAACACATGATTAACTCCAAATAAAATTCGTTCGAATCGAAACTAATTATTATATATATTCATTTAAAGTAGATTTTAGCACTCACCGTCTCCAAGCATTTGTTGATAAACATCACCCTTTATAAAACGTTTTTTTCTCATTGAACTTTTACTTTTTGTAGGTGGATTGTAGGCGAAGCGTATTTGCTGTAGTTCATTCTCAATACTTCCCCCATTTTAGAAGTATATTTAATTCTTCGTCTATCTGGTTCAATAACGTGGATATAACGGACTTATAAAGTTATCCTTATAAGCTATTGAGTATCGGGAACAACTGCGATGAAAGTGAAACCCAGATGAATTGATGAGCTACGTTTTAATCTACCCAGACAAGGGACTCATCGTAGGGGCTTAGTGGAAACAGGTGTGTAAGTGTGACTGTTCAGGGAAATATGTACATGAATACCAGCAAAAAATTGATCCGAAGAACAGTTTTTCATTCATCCCCTGACGAAAAACACCGAACATAGATGCTAAAATATAATACTAAGAATATACTTGTTTGTCAATCTTGAGAAATAGAAATCTTACCGGATGCTAGACATTGACCTGCCTTTTATGTCACTTAAATCGATAGATATTCATGATTCTAACCATCCTATTGTATCTCTCTTGAATTGTGTTCAGCTGATACAATTTGAAATTATTTTGTGGAGTCCAATTGTCCCTATAATTGCTGGAATGATAACGATCTTCATAAGATTAGAGTTTATTTTAACGTCGTCCATGATACCTTGGTATTTCGTTTAATATTTTCTGAGTAAGCGATGTTTCAGTCAGCCTCATTAAAAACACTGGCTTTTAATAGGATTGCTAATTTCACCAATTTGGCACATATAAATATGCCAGGTTACACAGGCCGGTTTTCTAGATATGTAGCTCTATGGATTGCATAGTAATAGTTGATCGTATATGACTTATTTTAGAACTGTTCTTTCTGGTATACGTTCCCAGGAGTGTTGCTACACTGCATAGTAAACTGTTTACAGATGGTGCATTGACAATATCACACACCTATTTATCTATATATCTAGAATATTCTTATTTCTTTATTTTGTTATTGTATATACATCTAGAATATATTCATAAGCACGTATGTATTCTGAATATATGCTTGATTGATAGTGGATCTGTGTAGGTGTCCATGTTTTGATGTGTATGTATATCAATGTCCGTTTATTTATCTGTTTGTTTATTTAGGTGTGTTTGGGTTTGTTTATATATGTGTGATTCTTGATATATAGATAAGATATGTATACTTGAGTGAGTCTGTAAAACTAGCGAGCGAGAGCAATAAAATGAGGCCACGAAAAGGCAATAGAGACGCCATAAAGAGTAATAAAAAAAAGGGAGGGGACAACCACTGGCAAAAAAGGTCAACTAGTGAAATAGGTAATCCGACACTAATTCATAAGAAATAGAAGATGCTAGATCCCCAAAAAGAGTTATTTAGGATAGAAAATTCTTCAAATCCATCAATTCCTGAAAAATTATTAGTCTGATGAGGTGAACTTTCTTGGAAAAGTGCAACCGAAACATATATGCACATATGTAACCAATAATGTTTGTATAAATAAAAAATTATACTTATATATATATATATATATATATATATATATATATATATGTGTGTGTGTGGGTGTGTGTGTGTGTATATATATATATACTTATATATACATGTATATATACATGTATATATATACATGTGTATATATATATTCTGATCTCTCTCTCTCTCTATATATATAGGTATGTATATATATATATATATATATATATATATATATATATATATATATAAGGTATACACTATTATGTTTGAGAAATATATAACTCTTTAATTCACTTTAAACTATGTATAAAATAGCAGAACCTGAAGAATACACTGTTAATGTGTGTAAATGTATTCATGATACACCGCACAGAATAGCATAATGAACGTCTTGTAAGACGATTATTCACATGAATAAAATAGTCGTTTATTAAACGAAATTATGTCATGAAACGAAACAATCTAATCGTTGGCATTTTCAAAAAAATACACACTTCATTTCCGGTGTCTAAGCAGTTTTCCAATAAGTGAGGAAAAAATAAAATGGCAGTAATATATATATATATATATATATATATATATATATATATATATATATATATATATATATCCATCTATATATATGTATATATATACATATATATATATATATACATATATTTACATATATATATATACATATATATATACTTATACATATGTATGTATATATATATATATATATATTCTGATCTCTCTCACTATATATATATATGTATATATATATATATATATATATATATTCTAGTCTCTCTCTCTCTATATATATATATATATTATATATATATATATATATATATATATATATGTATTAGTAGTAAGTTTTTGAAAGGCTGTTTATTATTATTTACTATAAGGTATAAGGTAAAGGGGAGTAACTCTGGAGTTTTGGATTTTTTGGATTTTTGAGTTACTCCCCTTTACCTTATAGTAAATATATCAAGTTAATTCGATAAACTAATTTGACGAAACTCACAATTAGTAACACTTCTTAAATAGACGATAATCGATAAGTTTGATAGATCTAGAATATTTAAAATGTGAGATTAATTACTTTACTTTATATTAAAATTCTTAAAATACGAAAGAAAAATAAACAAAATAAAAATATGAAAATAAAACACACTGAAATGAAAGTAAATAATCAAATATAAGCTTAATAATATATATATATATATATATATATATTATTAAAACTAACAGTTTATCGAACACCATACACTTAACCAACATTATACAAATATGTTTGAACATCAAATCATATATTAAACATAACCTGAAAATAAAATTTAATTTAATTTACATTCCCTGCGAGACTGCTATAGTTTTCGCTGCCGTCTACATCCGGCAGCCATTTTGTTTTGTAGTATTCTCTTCAGAGTCGGAGAAGGAAAAAATGTTTCTTCTGGTTTAATTATTTTTTACAAAGGGATGTCTTTTCCCGAAATATCAAATAGTGATTTTTAATCACCTGGACATCACACGAACAGCTAAAAACCCTATTGTTGTTATGTAAGATTTTAGAAAAAAATTGGAACAATAAATAGTAAGTCATATTTCGTATTCAATTTATTGTTATAGTTTTTGTTACTTACAACTTGCATATTACCCGGAACTTGCATTCCCCACAGCCTTTCAAAAACTTACGACTACTATACCCAGCAATGCTTAAAGCAAACTACCATTCTCTACTATATATATATATATATATATATATATATATATGTGTGTGTGTGTGTGTACATATATAATGATAACGTGGTTCAGTTATATGAAGTAAAACATAAATGAATGACATTTTCTGTTGATGTTTAAGCTGCCATTAGTATGTATGTTAAACTCGTACATATAACTATTTTCTTCCGTCACTGTATTCTCACATTTACAGTTCATAAAATTGAGCTGTCAACATGATGATTTAGGTTTCGTTTTCTCACGAGAAATAATTAAAACTTTGTCAGATGTTATTTTAACCTCTCGGGTTTTTCTTTTCTCAACATTCGAGCCAATTCATATCACTAAGCATTAGCAGCCCAACCCACAAAACGGGTGTGTTTCAATTTTTCTGGAAGGAGGTTTTTCTATATAAATGTTTCCAATATTTGGTACTATTCATATATATATTTGATTCATACAGTTAACACATTCGTACAAACGTAACGTTTTAATCTTAATTTATGTCTAATCATATAATAAAACATGTCGTTTTATATATTTTTGAATATATGTACGGAATTAAGAATTATTTGAAATGTAAATGTAATTGTATACTCATGAATGTAATACATTACACTTTTGTACAGATATGAGAGCCGTTTCGCTTTATAATTTCATAATACGAATGGAGTATATACGTGAAACATGGGATATATTAGTAAAATGATACTGCGTCTTACTAGACTCGTGAAGAGGTGTATTGTTCTATTACAACAGAACATGTGAGTGTACTGTACCAAAGTGTTGTGTTTCTATCAGAATTATTGCTAAGAAAACAAGAAGATGCATATGACATGCTGTCATCACTATCATATTTCGAATATGTCCCAAGTGGAACTAATTAGTCGATTTATAAAATTCGTCCACGTCTAAAAATGCTATTAACTAAAGGCAGGTTGATTGTACAATTGTTGACGAAAAAACAAGAATGTGATGCCAAAATCCGTGCTACGTTATGAAAACGGATATCAACACGGAAGTTATGAGGTTGAAAAAGACTAGATATACATTCGGATTGTACACATTATAAGTTATTTCGACCTTGAGTAGGTCTCATCGGATGTGTTTCCAACCACAATTCATATATATATATATATATATATATATATATATATATATATATATATATATATATCAACAGGTGGATACCACGTCTAGTCAAAAATGATTTGAGCCTGGAATTATTCTGTCGTTACTTCTGCATTTTACGAAAAATAAAAGTCGATCCAAAAATAATGCGGCACTTTGTATTTCTCTTCCGTTAACTTTCTCCAACCCACACATCTGCCAAAATCAGGTGTGTCTTGTTCTTTATAGCGGCAACATCTCAATTATGCTCATGCGACGTGTGCGACATAAGCCGCCTACTGCTGTTTACTTCCTGAACGTAAATTAAATTGTTCGTAAGTATGCGTTTGCTGGTTCGCGCTGGCAGCTCGTCTCTTTGATTGACGCAGACAAGAGTCTACGTTCACACCAGTCCCCTGCTTCTCCTGCTATCCGCTACACTCCTACTTTATCGCATTATCACAAATGTGGCAACCCGGTGCACATCATTTTTGCCTGCTGCTTCTTCGCGGTGATACGGATGCGACTTCATCCTCGAATAACTCGTCTTTCGAGGGAGCATCCGATTCATCTGTACTTTCCGTCTCACTCCGCGCTCATGCACGATACCTTTCATTTGCGGAGTATCCGTCTGCGGAAAGAATTATCCGATAAATTAGTGCTGGACATGGAGTTGTTCGACTCGCTCATAGTTATCACTCTCGCGACACTTTGTGAAATTCGAACAACTCTGAAACAATATATACTTTTTCTACCCATTCTACTATCACGAGATCAGTTACAGTCCAACTAGACTCTGAAATCAAGCGAATATTGAATTACATGCTTGTCAATTTTAAAGCCGAGCTAGCTTTCATGAGTCAATACAACGTTTTATCAAAAATAATTTCAGCCTAGAATTATACTTTCGTCAATTCTGCTTTTTCCGAAAAATAAAAGTCTTAGTCTGACTTTTCGTTCGCTTTCTCCGACCAACGCACCTGCCAAAATCACGTTTGTCGTGTTCTTTATAGCAGCGACATCTCACTTATACCGTTTACTTTCGGAAATTTAACTGGATTTTTAGTAAGTTGACGTTTCTGAGTTATCGCCAATCGCTATCCTCTGCCTAAGCAGCAAAGCAAACATCGTCTATTTGATTGTAGACAAGTGCATTCACTTATAGCAGTCGGTTACTCCACTAACTCTCCGCTAATATATATATATAAATATATATATATATATATATATATATATATATATATATATATATATATATATATATATATATATATATATATACAAATGAGGTGGTAAAATACAATTAGAGTAAAATATTTATTCAATAGACATGTTATTAAAGCGAATATAATCTAAAAGAAGATAGTGCGGAATGGCTGCGCCAGCTCCTTGTCTCTGTTTAATTTTGTTGTAAATCGACAGCCTGGCGGTTTGACCCAAACATAATCTTCTACATCATAGTATCCGTCTACTTTCTCGTCATTAAGTGACTGCACAAAGTCGATGTTTTTTTTACCTGAGCCTGTGTTGTGTAGATTGCATAAACAGATGCTGTTGCTAGAAACACGCTATTCCTCGACATAACATTGAATGCTATTGTGTCTTCTCTTCGCAATGGCATAGCCTTATGATACGTATACGCATCGCAGTTGTCAAGAAAAGCTATGCGAGTTTTGTCGTGCAATTACTCGCCAAACTGCAGAACAGGTTGATCCACAGTCAATTAGTGTATTTATGCGGGTGCCATTATGATGCTATCTATTCACAATTTGGTCATGTGTCATTTGCTTCAAGTTGTCTTTCACGACGCCGCGCTTTTTCTCGGTCAATTGACTGACACCTCTCACAATGCTTGATGACTTGTTTGACCGCTGATTTGACCACTGCTGGGTCTACGCGCCTCACAAATTACAGTCTTTCATTTTTTGTCATTTGATGTTTTCATTCATATAAATAGCCTGGATAGAGCAGGTAGTAATAAAAACATTCTCAATACCATATATTGAGTTTGCGATGAATAACTTATGTCTTTGTTGTCTAATGCTGAATAACCCGGGAATCATAATTTATAATGCTCCATATCTTGGGAAGAAAAGACAGTAACCATAAATGGTTCATAATATAGCTCAATATCGTAGATATAACATGTATATGTAAATGCCGTGTTGCCCGGGATAAAGAATTTATCTGTCTTTTTCCAAAAAGTAACTCCTCCGTGAGTCATAATCCAAAGTGTTAAATATATTTTGTCGTCCTGTCATTCTGAAATAAGGGGTAATAGCAATACATTAGTAGTGTACCTGGGCAATTCGTTATACTCGGTATTGTCCGGGTTCCAATATTGTTTGATTAAAGTATTACTTTTGTAAAGCGATATAAAGTAAATCTCTTCATCAACATCAAATATCTTCATAATATGGTTAAATGGAGTAGAGTAGAAATTAAGGAATTGACAGAAACCTTTGTTGGTTTCGACGTGGATTTACTTTCTACTTTTTGCTATCGACCCGGAAAACCCCTGGTGATCCTGTGAGTTAATTATTAATTAGTTAATTTAGTACAATGAAATGTGCATATTACGTCTGCAAATTAAACGTAGAAGAATTTTAACTGCAATATAATATTTATATGATCACCGGCAATAAAATCCTCTAAAGTGTATTCAACTTTTAACGGTGAAGTTTTGGAAAATGTTATGTGTAATTATTTATAATATGGAACTCCGAGAACACACATTGTTTAACAATACTCGTTCCTTGATGCCCCCTTTTGTCGGTCGGTCTTCTTGTTTATTACGTTAATATTTAACACACAACTTTATTACGATAAATAAAGGAACAACATTTTGACACGTTAACTGATTCTACCATAGTCCAACTCCCTTTGCCTTTATCGCGCTTCAGTTTCTCATCGCAAACACATCGATCGGTCAAGCTAAACATGTAATATTGTTACCGTTGTTCCTGTTAATGTATGTTCTAATCATGACTCACATTAGCCTACTAATTTTTTCTTTTAAAGTGCATTTGATGTGGTTTACACCATCTTAAAATTGCGCTCAAGAAACATTAGCTATATGAATATTCTCTAGAATACTGATAATATAGCCATTTGACGTTGGATGGTGTCATTTAGTTTTTTCTTATTTTATTTATTTATTTTTTTTTTTTTTGTTTTTTTAGTTATTTATCTGCCTATTTTAATCTACTTACTCTGTCACTTTTCTCTCCATCATTATGGTGTTTGTAACGTATAGCTGCTCCACCTCCCCTCCCCCTTTTTCACTTTTTTATTGGTTTAAAGAAATGAATGAGTGTTAGTGAGGTTAACCTCCTTAAGCATGAGTTCATTTTCTTACTTTAGAATAAAGAGAAGAGCAAAAAAAATGTAATAAAGAATAAAACAAAAAATAAGAAAAAAAAGAAAATATATTTTTTTAATAAGCATGGTAATACGAACATAGTTTTTTCTTTTTATTCCATTTTTTTTTCTTCATCATCGTCAAAGACTTACGGCGTAGCCAAAGATCGACGATCTCTTCTGGTGTTATCGAAGAAACTGTTTTTTTTAATGTCTGATCTGTAGCGAAGTGCGCTAGCGAGCGTGTGTATAATAATGGGGTTGGTGTTACTACTGTGTGAACCCTCGTTGAAATAATACACTTTGAAAATTGAGAAACCAGACAACTTGACGCGTGATTTTGTTAAATAAATTAAATATTTATTAAATCATTTTTTGTAATCCACATTTTTGGATTTATAAACAACAAGCTTGACTTTACATTTGCATCGTAAACCGCGCTGACTAAATGGATATATCTTACGATAAATTCGTACTCATTGTTTTGCTTATTTTATTGAGAGCGACAAAAGACTTGTGTTCTTTACAAACTTGGGAGTTCGTATGCTTGTGCAGGTTTATTGATTTTCAACATTCCTTTGAAAATCAGATTCCACGCACACTCCAACACACAACCACGTTTCGCTTGTCCTCGGTAATATTTTTAATATTGGTTTCCGGCAAATTGATCACCCGATAAAATGATAGCACTTTGTTAATCAACGAGAAAACCGAACTGCATTTTTCCTTCTCCGGGAGTAAAGTGGAGACCTGTAGTCTGCAGCAAGCGTTTTTAATCACGAAAATAATCACGATCAACAATTATACTAATGGCAGAAAGAGTTGCTATTCAAAATATTACATTACAATTAGAGCCGTTCACGTTCGTCGAATGTTAAATCGACGTATATGATATTTAACAGTTGATATAATGGCATAAACCCGTATTTCTCCGCGTGTCTAAGATTCCTAAATAGACTTATCTGAACGTTTGGTTCACTATTGCAAAACATTTATAAAACTGTCTATGCAGTGGTCTATAATACGAGTAGAGAATTTGTTTTACTCATACACGATACGAATGTAATGAACACCTATAGCTCAATTTTCAATATAGACACATTGTTTATTTACACAAGGAGACTATTGAAATATTTGTTTTTTATACGAACGTTTTTTCTTAATTAGACGAAACGTCTATTTGCTCCATTGGCTCGGTCTACAGTTACTAAATGTGTAGCTATATCACGGATATACTCGTGCCTCGGTCTCATATAAGTATGTTTTGCTTCTTATTTGGGTTGGGTGTAAATGAAATGTACATTATTTTAGTGTTATGTTCGTTTGTTTTGTTGTTGATGCAAAACATCGTTGCATTTCAAAAGATTTGGTTGTTTCTTCGAAAAAGTTACGAGGTTATTTACTGCAGAAAGTAACGAATAATATACGCCAACAACCATCATTTTATCGAACACTTTTTGGGAATTAAGATGTGTATTAAAATCATGTTTATCAAGTAAAAAAGTAAACTGCTAAGGACTGTTGTAATTTTAATTGTCCAAACAACACAATAGAAACACATCTGTTGAAGGTACAGATTGCATCATCATCATCATCATCATCATCATCATCATCATCACTACTATTAGGGTTATTGGACGAGAAACCACTCCATGAGTTCCTTCCACTTTATTTAGTCCCTGGATAGGCGTAGCCAAGTAGGGCACACTTGGCTGTCGAGCTCTTTTCACCACTAGGTGTTTGACCTATATGTATTATTTTTCATAATCGCGGTATGTTTTATATCGCTCTATATGAGTACCTGTTGTCTGTATATCTCGGAAGTTAACCTGCCGATCTATATTTAACCGTTCATATAGTTATTACGATGTCATTATGCAAGTTTGCTCTCTTATCCAGTTGTGTTTTTTTTCATGTAAACAGATGTCAGCTTAATGCACACCATTTTACATTGTGCCACTCTTAGCTTCTCCATCAGTTCATTATTAACTGCCCAAGTGGTGCGACAATATGCCATAACAGGTATGCTGTATTTATTAAATATTTTCTGTTTAATTTTCATAGTTTACATTCTACTCCCCGTGTATTTTCTACTTTAAAAATTCAATCGATTCTAGCGCTATTCGCCGTATAATTTCAGCATCATATCAGCGTAGGTTCTCACAAATTTGTCATAGGTATATGTTGTCAACTCCCCTGCCATGTTCACCTTTTACTTTGACATAATCTAGTGTGAGCTCTTTGTTTTCTTTTCCAGTGTGCGTTTAAGGGTAAGTGTATGGCTTTCATTGTGAATGCCGTTTAGAACTGCTTCTAATTCTTAAAGCGGGTGCACTATAGCAAATATATTGTCAGCTATTCTAGATAGTCAAATTATTCTCCGTTTATATTGATACATTTCCTTACTAGTTAATTGTATTCATTACCGAACTATGCAGGTAGGATGTAAAAAGGTTTTGTAAAGTAGTGTTACGGTGTCTGGCACATTTTTTATATTTATTTTTTCAGTATCCTATTAGAGTTTTTAAGATGACGAGGTTAGGGTTGGGGTTGGTTCTTCGAACTAGATTTCCACATAGACACACTTTTAACATGTAAGATCACTGGCGGTAAGACACATTCAACATGGGCAATACAATATGTGTGCCTATTTGAAAATTCCCTGTAATATATGTTCGAAAACTTACGTATACTTACTTGTGTCCATCTGTATCGATGGCTACGAATGTAAAAACACTTAATTCGCATAACGATGAAACACTATAGGTAAACATATATAGTTATATTTAATGTATTTTAAAACCAGCTTTCCTTACTCGAGATTGCGCAGGCCTATTTTTACATTCGATGTGCAATTGCCTTTCATGTTGTTGTGAAGCAATACAGAGTTTATGTTAGCTAAATATTGTTATCATTTGAAAATCTAAATGTAGATTTTTATGTAGCAAATGATTATTTTAATTTTTCAAAGTGTCTCCGAAATTCTTATATACACTGATAAGAAACATTGGTGTACATGCTAATTTTCAGGTGTGGTGTCTGTAGAAATGTGAATGTGCATCTATATTAATAGATGCTCTATTATCTCTAGATTAAAAGTTCGTTTGATAATTAAATTATTGGTGTATATTCATTTAGGCAAAACGCTGTTCGTGGATGTTTATTTTTACGAGGAACCATCAATAACAATTCTAAACGAATTCAAAGTGTACACTCTTGTTTTTGAAGATGGTTGTTTAAAAAAATTTCAAATCAGAACTAAATAGGAAATCAAACAGATGGAACTCATTAACAGCCGAAACCAATCAGCAACACGCTGTCCAATAAGATATCACATTCGCTCCATGAGTATTTGTTCTCCGAGTAATATCAATATACAATAAGATAAACTTATACCTGAAATGCTAATGCGAGTATATATTATTTAAACATATCAATAATTTAATATTTTAATAAAATGTTGCTCAGTTAATTTAATAAAATGTTGCTCAGTTAAGCTTCGAATTCAGTCTACGCTACAAAAATAAATGTGGATAATTTTTGAGCATGATTGATACCTATCACATCTACTGGGTTCGTTATGTAAAGTAACAGGTGCATGCGAAAGTTATAATCTAAAGAAGATGTAATCTTGGTTTCTCACATGGGAAGAGTAGTATTCTAGCATGTGGAATTGATGAAATTATTCTAGTCGATTACCATAAATTGTTTTGTAAAACAGTTGTATTCAATGTTTTATTTGTGTCCGACTTTATTATAAAAAAGTAATTACCTTCTCTAATTATTCATTAGTTATCAAGTTAAATAGGAGAAGAATACGGTAATAGCAATTTGATGTCAAATTTTTGAAGATATTTAACTAATAATTGAGTCGTCTCTGAAAGTTTTCTTTGTATTTTCATTTCAATATCATTAATTTATTATTTGATGTAAACTATTTGAAAATGTTTATCTAATAATCGAGTCGTCTCTGAATGTTATCCGGGTATTTTCTGTTTAATATTATGGATGTAGTATTTCATGTAAAATATTTGTAGACGTTAATCAAATGAGTCAGTCGTTATTGAATTTTAACCATTGTATTTTCTTTCGAATGTTTTAAATTTATTATTAGATGTTAACAATTTAACGGTGGTAATCTAATAATTGAGTCGTCTCTAAATGTTATCTTTTAATTTTCTTTTCAAAATCATAAATTTATTATTTTGTGTAAAATATTTAAAGATGTGAAACACATAATTAAATAGTCTATTAATTTTATATTTGTATTTTTTTGTTTAATAGTATTAAATTATTATGTCATGTGAAATATCTTAAGATATTAATTTAATAATTCAGTCGTCTCTAAATTATATTTTTGTATTTTATTTTTATATTATACATTTAGTATTTGATGTTAAATATTTAAAGATGTTAATCTAATAATTGAGTCGCCTTTGAATGGTATTCTTGTATTTTCTATTTACTATTATTGATTTTTTTAATTTTATTTCAAATATTCAAAGATGTAAATCAAAAAATTGAGTCGTCTCTGAATGTTATCCTTGTATTATCTTTTCAATATTATTCATTCATTATGTTAAGTTAAATATTGAAAGAGTTTAATATAATAATTGAGTCGTCTCTGAATGTTATCCTCGTGTTTTCTTTCTAATATTATTCATTTATTATTTAATGATACATACCGAAAGATGTTAATCTTATAACTTTGTCCTCTCAGAATTGTATCACTGTATTTTCTTTTTAATATTTTTAATTTATTATTTTTTGATCTGTCGTATTTATTGGTTCTGATATTAAAACGCTTTTGATTTGTTATTATATATATATATATATATATATAAATATATATATATATAAATATATATATAAATTAACATATACATGTGTATGTTTTATAAATATAGATATATAAAATATTTTGTACATTTTTTAACTCGTAATTTTAAAATTATTTTTTATCTGTATGCTTTTTTTCTGCTTTTTATTCTCGATAATTGTTCTTATTTTTACTTATTATCGTCTATTTTTTTCCTCATAATGTTAGTATCAATTCAGTTACATCATTTCGTTTTGTTTTAACATCACCGTTATTTAATTTGTAATTTATAATTATCATTTATTGTTATTAAATCATTTGTATAATATTTGTGTATTTTTTATTTACATTGTTTAATTCAGTATGTGATTATTTTAATTTGCTGTGTTCTATATATTTTCATTACAAATATCATTTTTGATATTACGAATGGAGTTGGGTTAAATTGCATTATAAGAGATGTTGTACTTTCTATGTACTGGATATGTCTGTTCTTTAAATACTACTAAACTTGGACGTGTTTTCGCTTGACTTCTGTGTGGGATTTCATACTTAGCGCTGATGAAGTGAATTTTTGGAATGATCTTTAGTATAATAAAACATGGACTTTTCGAAATTGTTTTAGAAACGATCCTACGCCAAATATTGTTAGTGTTTTTATTCTTTGAACTGATATAAATAATTTATTATTATCTCAAGTTCATTTATATTTATGTATATATATAAATATATATATATATATATATATATATATATATATATATATATATATATATATATATGTATATAAGGAAGCAGCATTGCAAATATACACCTATAAACCCCCATCTTTACATCCTATAACCTATTCTTTGTTTTTCACTATTTATTTGTTATTGTTTTATTTTATTTATTATTCATTAGTCTAAGTTGTTTTGCATTTGCTTTAACCCCCATCTTCTCCCTATTTTTAACCACCTACATTGTCGATTTATTTATAAATTGACAATTGATTCAAAATCCCTTAACACCCCTTTAACCTCTTAAAGAAATGTACTCAGACCTTAAGAATTATAATAAGACAGACAATTCCCATTTCTCGTTAAAACAAGAAATGGGTTTTAATCTTATTAGCGACACCAATTACTCTTCCTTAAAATAAAATAAACACTGCCACTATATTCTTTCCCTATCCAAAATCATTGTAACTTAATCTTCCTTAAAAGACAGTTTTTGTTTCTTATCTGTATTTAATCTACTTACATTCCCCCTTGGGAACACAACTTCACTGAGCTGACCAGACATTTAGTATTTCTGTATACGGCAACCTTGGAATTTATTTTTTATTACTTGTTATCTTTACTTTTATCTTCTGCTCCCTCTTTTCTGCCTAAATATCATTTTGATTTGAATCCCTTAAGCACTCCCCCCACCTGTGAGATTACACTTTATTTTCGATCGTTTTTCCTTTTTCTTTTTCTTTTTTCTTTTTTCTTTTTTTTCTTTATCTTTTTTTTTTCGTTTCCTTTTTCTTTTATTCTTTCTGTTCCCTTTCTTTTTCTCTTCCCTCTTTTTATGCTATCCCACACCTCCCAAGTAATTTTAATACATTGCAACAATTCGTTTTTGATTCCATTGAGACGTTTGTCGTTGTTTTTTGCCTTGGAATACGCTTAACTGAAAACAGGAAGACAATTTATTTTACTTGACATGGCCAAACTTATTTGATCCCTCTCCGAGGACAACAGACCTGAGTTGAATCATCGTCGTTGGATTTTTATACAGATTCCTCTGGATTTACCAATATTTCTTAGCCCCACGTTTTTTTGGATTTCGTTATTGGAGATTCCTATGTCCGTTTGAACTTTAACATTTTTTTTAAAAACTCTTTCAAATTTGAAACTTTGACAATCCTATCCTGTCAACTTATCAATCATAATTTTTCCTCTGATGATAAGATTTTAATCTTTGAAAAACCTGGTTTAAGGAATGAAAGAGAAGAAAAATAAATGTTTTTATTAACTAAACTGCTCCTTGTTTTGAACAACTGAAGATATCGATTTGCTTCCATTTGCAGGTCTTATCATTGACTTACCATATATATATATATATATATATATATACATATATATATATATATATATATACATATATATATATATATATATATATATATATATATATATATATATATATAAAGTAGCGATATACATTATTATTTCTGCAGAATAAATAGACAAGTTTAAAAATCTGCCAGAGTGGAAAGAAACATGCTGCTATCGCACTTGTAAGAAATATAAAAATAACGGGAGTTGTCATTTAAATCTCATTTGAGAAATACGTAATATATTACAAAATGTTCGCTCTGGGCTTCAATATTTCTCTGCGATTTTGTTTCTTTCGCAGATGATGAATATCCAGAAGTTGAACACACCTGCGTTGAACCGTATAAATGCAATCAGCGAAGCAGAAACGTTATGTGACATAGCATATGAATTGCCTATTAAGTAACGCACAGCTCTCATTAAATGTATATTTGGCCACTAAAAAGAAAAAAACGAAACAAATTTCGAAACGTTGACTATTCTCCTCAGGTTTTAAGTTTTGTTACTAAAAGTTATTAAAAACTAAAGTGCTTACAAGTAAGAGTTTCTTTAATCGCACACGCCAAGTTATATGTGCTTTTTTAACGTATGCAGTATTTAATTACCAATGTTTGTGAATAAGCATTGTTATAACTATACCGCTTTGTCAGTATTTTATCAGCTAGCAATATGACCTACAAACTACGTCTGATTAGTTAAAGACAAGTTGCCAAGTTTTCTTATTAGTAATCTCCAGACAAAATCAACTTCAAGGAAAAGACAACCCGTACAATAAGGTTTTAAATTGTCTGATGAAAATATGTTTAGGAGTTCTCTCCCTTGTCTAAGTAGAAACGCACATTACGATACCGCCGTCTACTTTCTGTTATCTCTTTCAGGAGATTGGCTGCCTTAAAAAACTGTGTTGCCCTTACTGTTTTGTGTGTGTGTGCTTATTTATAGGTGTTCATGTGTAACACTAGCCAACGTGAGAAAATAAAACTTATTTGATGATACCCCATCCATGTAAGATTAAACAAAGGGCATTTTGAAATACTCACTCATACACATCGCTGATGTTCAATGGACTAAGAAATACACAACAAACCATATATATATATATATATATATTGCCTGGGAAAACCTCCCACCGTACACACGCAATCCCCAAACACCGATGAAGACTGAAGGATCAGTCGAAAATTTTGTTCTCCATACCATCAACAAGAAAAAACTATTTTTCTTTACAGAACAACTTATATTCCTACACGTCACAAAATAAATAAATGGAAAAATAAATAATAAAAAGTTATAACACAATATAAACTTTTTTTCATTTTATTTTTTTATATACATACTTATATATATATATATATATATATATATATATATATATATATATATATATATATATATATATATATAAATATATATATATATATATTTATATATGTATATATATATATATATATACATATCTCTCTCTCTCTCTCTCTCTCTCTCTATATATATATATATATATATATATATATATATATATATATACATATATTAATATACAATACATTTGGACAAATACATTGCCAACATTATTTTATTATTACGAGAATTGAAGATCAACAACTATTAGCTGCATGACCGTTTTCAAGATTATGTCGATTTTGGTTATTTTTGTTATTGTTTTTTAACATTTAAATTAAAATGCATATAAGACATGTTTTTAAACGGTAGCTATTGAGTTCTTAGAGAATTGGGTCTACTTTATCTTACTAAATAAATAGACTATATGTTCTACTATATCTACCTATTGACACTTGATTTGCGAGCTTTATGATTTGTTTTGCCTTAATATATTTATTTTTTGGGGGTTTTACTTTATTTAATAAATTTTATATTGATAAGTGTCTTCTATGTATTTTATGTATTTAATGTAATTATTTTATGGGTTGGTAGCGTTTTTTACTACATTTTAATTGTCAACTTCCTAAGAAATATATATTTATGCAGTGGAATTCATTATTAGTGACATTTAGCTTGATATGGCGTATTTCTCGTTACTATAGATTTTTTAAATTAATAAAAAGTTATCCAGGACAGTAATCCATAAGACCTGCATCGAATGTTTGATATTTATGGTGATAGTCTGGCGTTTTACCTCCGTACGATGACGGAAATGTGTGCGCTTTTCATCACCTTAATATAAAATGAATTTCACCTAATTGTTTCTATTTGCTCATATTATTTATGTATTCTATGTATTTTTATACCATTGTATTACAATTTGGCTTGACAGATATTAAAACTCATCATTTGAATCTACCCATTTATATTTTCTCTGAATAGTCAAATTGTTACTTTGATGTAATTCAGCTCCATCTATTTACTTCTTAGTTGTTATCCCAAAATGTGTCTTCATGATGTGAATAAACAATGTTGTTTTTTAACTGATAGATGTGTTTTATTGTGGGGGGTCAGGTATAGTCTAACCAAATTAGATCACCTCTGCATATAAATATATAAATTTGTTGCATATACCTATTTTATGTATTACTCTTAATTTCGCTCTTCATATCATATCTCAATACATATCTTGAATTGTATCTACACCTTACTTCATATTCATATACTTTATTAATTCAACCCCTTCTATCTATAAAGAATATGATCTATATTAGCAACTTATTACTTTACTTTTTGTAATTGTCTGTAAGTATTATATATTGTATATGATTGATAATTATTATTTACTATTTCTATTTTATTTCTTATTTTGTTAACATATAGTTTATTAATATTTATTAAATATTAACCCTATTTGTTTAACTTCCTAATGAAACATTTTACTGAATAAACTACTTTTTTATGTAAATTTCATTTGTATTTTATTATTTAAAGTAAAATAGTGTTTAAAAGGCAATTCCGGTTTAAGTTTAAATATGCCCCTTTTTAATTTTTTTGTTTCATCCTTGTATGTTCTTTAACTATTTTTTATGAAATTCACACGCACATTTCATTCAACTAGTTTCGACTAATAGTATTAGTTATAAAAGTGTATTCATACTTTTGGAATATTCTTGGTTCTATTTGACAAATTCTTATGAAAATAATTAATGCACATTTTTTCCTATATATCAAGAGTATAACACTACTGCAAATATACACTGAAAATGTATAGAAATGTATACAAATGATTACCTTATTGAAAACCCTTGCATCACGATAACTGATGTTGAATATGGTCACAATAACTCTCACTTGAAGTTTTTTCAAATTAGAACCACTTATTTTCGTTATATATATATATATATATATATATATATATATATATATATATATATATATATATATATATATGCCTTTATTATTATAATATCCCCACTTTTTTCTATTAGATTTAGTATTTAATGCATACTTTTAAAATGTATGTAATCCCTCTAATCACTAGTGTTGAACTTTTGTTGGAGTTGTTAATCTTGTATCTAATTGAGTTGATTAAGGCGGTAAGTCCGGTAGTGGTCATATATCGCTGCTATTAGTACCACCTTGTGTTGTAGACCGGTGTTTTTGTCTATTTGGTGTTTGAATTTTAATAGATCGAAGTTAAATTGTTACAGAGAACAAGAACCCCTATTTATAGTGTAACCACTGACTGTTTTTATTTGACCGATAAAATGACTTTTACGTCTTAATACACGGTGAGAAAAACCTATTTGTTTTTTTTTTTAACTTTGAAATAGTAATATTCACATTTGGAAGATATAATATATACTATCATTAATAAACATCGAAGTTATGTAAAGTCTTATGTGGCTCAATAATAGTTCGTGTATTGCGGTTCTTTTGTCTTAGTGTTTTTCTTTTGTGATTACTCATACAAAATGCTTATGTAAAATTTACTGTGACTTTCTCCGATGTTTTATCTCATCTGTTATATTTGTATATGTTTTGTTTGTTGTAATGGTTAATTCTGAATATTCTTTTATTCGTAATAGTTTTATAGTTACGAAATATGTATTCCATTTCTTCTTTTTGTATTATTATTATTATTATTATTATTATTATTATTATTATTAGTATTATTATTATTATCATTATAATTATTATCATTATTATTATTATTATTATCATTATCAGCATTATTATTATTACCATTACTATTATTATTGTTATTAGTATTATTATTGTTATTGTAATTATTATTTTATTATTATAATAATAATTATTATTATTAGCATAATTAGTATTATTGTTATTGTTATTATTGTTATTTTTTATTATTATTATTATTATTATTATTATTATTATTATTATTATTATTATTATAATTATTATTATTACTATAAACATTCGTACTATTATCGTTGTTATGATCAGTATTACTCTGATATGTATAAACTTAAGGAATTTTCAAGTTCTATTCAATTATATATTTTCTCATTATTTGTTTTCATTGTATTATTGTTATTATGTGTACCCCCTAGGAGTTATCACACAAGTTATCGACAGTGATTGCTAACCGACTAGAAACGGAGGTGCTCCCTGGAGTCTAAGTTGCACTAATGATCCCCATATTTCAAGTTTCATTCCCTTATTTTCGATAGCCACTGCAAATTACATTTACATATCGCAACAGGAGGCTACCATTGATGTCTTGTTTGTAAGGACCATTGATAGATTGTTGGATTTGGGTAGCAATATACAGGTATATGTACTCGTGATATAGCTTTTAAAAATGTATTGAAAATATTTGTTTCAAAACGAATGAAAAAAGAGACAATGTTCAGATGCCGCTAGATATTTACTTTGTTACCGGTTAATCTGTTTTATATTTATTTTAATAATTTCATCATTCCGATATTAAACTACATGCAAATATATACTACACAACGATAGATCTTACGCAGGAAGACATACTATTTACAAGCAAGGGGTTATTCTTTTCTATTAAGAAATATCCCCAAGCTCATTTCTGTTAATACCAGAAATGATCAAACATAGATCGGAAAACGTGTCTATATAACAGAAAAGAAAATAGTCAGCATTTGAGAAATATTTTTGTTTATTTTAAAAATAATCGATGAGATTGAGCATATATTATTTCGTTTGTTTTGCTGTTCAATGAAACTAGATATGAATGTTTGATAGCACATGTCTGTTTCATATTTCTTGATTGTAATAGAATTTAGACTGCAATTTCTTTCATTCTTTCATCTATTATTTATTTTATTTTTCATTGGAACTTTTGGCGCAGGATAAATAAATGTATGAATAAATAATGATACCATTTATTTTGGTTATTTGCGTCTTCAAAGCTCAACCAGCAGCTTCGTCAGTTGTTTGTCATATCATGCATCATTATAATATGGAATTTTCATCGGTTCACGCACACATTTGCAGCACGTATTCTATTTCCAACGGAGAGACTCATTACTATCAGCTTATTTCACGCCAGTGAGTCTTTCAATAATTTTTAAATGTATTTTCATTTCGTCTGGTTTTATGTATTTGCCTTCAAAAATGAACAGAGTAAGAGTTAAATTCATTGTTTTAAAATCCAGCTCTTATAATAAACGGGCACTCTGTATTGATATAAACATAATTATGGTTTAAATCTAAATAACATTCCCGCATTAACCGTGCTAATAGAATGGACGCATCTTGTTTAGTATATCACATAACTTTCCGCTTATGTTTGCGTCACCACTCTCTGTCTGTCTGTCACGCTTTCATTTTAAATAGCATGTTCGTCAATCTGTCGCAATCTTAATTTGGCACGATCAAGTTTGAAATATGAGTGTCGTCGGCCTGTAAACACAAGGCTATACTTTACATTTCTGTTTGATGTCGAGATTCATACGTACATCACAGTTTTGTCGGCTTATTATAATGTTGTCTTATATATAATTTACTACAGTCAGACATTTTTTTTAGTTGTTAATATCATTTTTGGAGCTTCAGCAAGTAATTTAACATACCATCTTTTTCTACCTTTAACGTTGTGTCTAAAATATAATTTAATCGGTATTCTTGTGCTTTTATTAGATTGACTAATATTAATTTTGAATTGTTGTTGGACGAGTTCTTTTACTTTAAACTATTATATTCAATTTGAATGAATGCTTCTTAATTACATCTGGTTGTTTTAATTTTCTTTTTTCCTAAATGAAAAATATATAACTAAATGCGTAAATAATAAACGAATATATACGTATCCATTTTCTCAAATCCCTGCTTTTTAGACGTCATATTTAATGGCGAATAGTAAAAAAAATAAAACTGGCAGACGTAGAAGATGAATTACTCAATTGATTACGGTGCGACCGATCAAGATTTTTCATAATAACCATATAAAATGTTAAACGGCCAATTTAGATGCAATTTTAATACGCGTCCATGTCAGTCCAAAATACATAATCTTACATGTATAACTGTAAACGCAGGGTCATTATAGTATATTAATGTATATATAGAAACACATATTAGTTTACGCATACGAGTTATAAATGGGCCACATAGACGGAATATATAACATGCCTTCTGAGCCGCCTTTTTCCGAATATAACTGTAAACACTTTGCACAAACGTCGTATCATAAATTATAATACATATCTTGTTTCTCTTCCAGTGGAGGTCTGGTTAGTGATCTCACTCTCGGTATTTCTATCCTCTATGCCCCTTCAAGATTTAGTAGTGTGCTATCAGCCAGGGCTGGTGCCAAAACTTTTTTGCGGGTAATATTTCATGAGATTTCTGGAAGTTCCTGCCCCTTGGAACTTTTGGTGGAATGCTTTCTCTGTGTGTTTGTTTGTCCAATTACAACTTGCATGTAACTGATTAGTCTTGGCAGCGAAAGGTGTTTGTTTCCGCATTCAATGATGTTCCTTATAATTTCAACTGTTTTCATCATGGGCGTTCGTTGTGTGATTTCAGTCTTCCCTTTTTTTTCAGTTTTTTTCATTCTTTTATCCATGTTTTACGGGAATGATCCTTGTGATGCTACGATTATTTTTATTATATTGACTTTTCTGTGCTCCATATCCCTTTGAGTTTTCTGGTAAATTCCGTGAATCTACTCCGTGTTACTGTTTCCTAAATCTTCAATCTGTAAGCTTCTATGACAGCATAATCTACGATTTGACAAACGTTGATTTTTTGTTAACTATTATGATATTTTTTGCTTGTATCAGTTTAGATGTTGACACCTCCATGCCCCAGAGGATTTTCACATTATCGTTTTCCGGTGCATTCTATGTTTTCTGTTGGGACAGTTAATCTACGTGTTCGAAATGAAGTCGTGTGCATAGCCCAAATGTTTAGACTTTCCCCACGCAGTCATGCCTGTACTTGTGTTCTTTTCGGCTAATTTGCTGCATTCACTTATTATGTGATTTTCTGTTTCATATGGGATTCGACACTATTTAAATTTATTGTTTTCCTTAGTGGTATATATGTTAGCTTTGATGTTATTAGTCCTAATCTGTAAAGTTGTCTGTAGGGATTCCGTTTTTCTGTTCAAGTGTCTTTTTCTTTAACATGCAAGTTATTCTCCTGTGTGTTTTCACTTGTCATTCTTATGAAACGGCAATGCAGTTCTAAGTCTTCTCACTTTTCTTTTATTGTATTTCTTGTTACTACTATCGGTGCTCCATGAGTTGTGCATTAGGACGGTGTTTTTACTGTAGGTGATCAGACTTTCTCTTTTCTTGGTTACGTTATTTGTTAAGTAGTCTTTCAGCTCTTTGGTGTGTCTTCCACTTTTAGCAATTGAGCTGATTTAAATAACCGCAGGGGTTTTAAGTATTGCATGATTTAATGTTATTCCAGCGTCCCTTACATTTTAAGCTGTGTTTGATATTGCCAATTCATACGCTACTTAAGTATATACGCTTGACTTCAATTTATACATATATATATATATATATATATATGGGAAAAAAGAAACAATGTTTCAGACAATATGTAAACATTTAAATGGAATAAAGAATAAGCAATTCAACAACTAACAAAAATAAACTCAAAAACTCATCTTGTAAAGTTCCACCGAGATATTTCGGCCGTAGATACGACCATTTTCGATCAGTTAATAAACTTTATTTCAAAACGGAAAAGTTTTCAAATTTATACAGAGAATGCGATTGGAAGAAAATGTCACGTGTAGAGAACAACAAAACGGGGAGAAAAAGGAATGCGAGGAATGTTATGAAAAGATAAAGAAAAAGAAGATGAAGAAGAGGAAGAAGA
>OY744526.1:146266507-146281507 GCA_963556195.1 Sepiola atlantica
TTTTATCACGATGTATTTCTTGACTGACACAAAACAATCAACAATGTTATTTCTTATTACTCGAAATAAATTATCAATTTTGTGTAAATATAATATCTTAATAACTTTTAATGCTACTTATGAACGTAAAAACAAACACAAAAACGTTTAATACATATTTACGAAAATGAATCATCACTTACTAACATTTAAGGCATTTTTATTTAACTTAAACAAGAGGAAAATATTTACTCTATTTTTAGGAATGTTTTTTTTTTGTAAAACCAAACACTAAACTAAATACTATGTTAAAATAGAAAGCTATATTGTAAGGACTGTTATTTTTTTCTAAAACTAAAATAAAAACCCGCTTTTGAAGTCGGATAATCACTTACTAACTTTACAAGATTTTAAACGACTACGTTTATATGTTTTATAATCACAAAAACACAAAAAAGAATGCACTATTATACGGTGATAGTATGCATAGAGTTGCAGTGTAATTTCTAAAGGTCAATAGCGTATGCAGAGCTTAGTAGTAGAATTAGAAGTATAAATATATTCAGTAGCGTCAAACTTTTATGCTAAGATGGATTCGTCATGTAAACGCCCAACGATTTTCTGCAGGGATGGGACATTCTTTTATCTGTATAGCTGAATTACAATAAGTATATGTTATACGATATATATCAAGAGTTAGAATGCAAAACGTCATAAACGGCATTTTAAACATTACGAAGCAAGAACTATAAAGTGTTACATTTCAACACTCGATCACACACTCAAACTAGGCTTCCAAAATATGATACCAACATTATTCTTATTGTTTTCAATAAAAATACGCTTATATTCGAAGTTTATATTTAATGCATCTGTTTTTTTATTTATTAATTTCTCAATTTTAGGATTCTGGATGTATCGCGTTTTGCATTTTACCTCTTCATATATATGCAAACACACACATATGTATATATATATATACATATAAATATATATATATATATATATATATATATATATATATATATATATATATATATATATATATATATATATATATATGGGGTGAGGTACACGATCATTTATTAAAATGAATTGCCGTGGTACACAAAATGTGTGCAAAAATGACCAACGGAAAACAGGTTAAAGTGCAGGAGAAAAACAAAAAAAAGAGATTTGACCGGTTTCGTCTGTGTTGGCGAACGTCTTTAGAAAAAGTGGAGATTTTGAAAAAAAAATAATTTGAAGGCACACACATGGGAAAGGATGATCCGATTGGACCATATGAGCATACTTTACGTGACATTGAAATATGACAAGTCGGTGACACGTTCTTCTTTATTTCTTACATTTCTTTTTCATTTTCTTTTTCTTTTTAACTTTCACACTTACTGAGCAAGTATGGGGGAGGCGGTGGGTGGAGGGGTAGAAGGCGATAAGAGGGAAGAAGACAGAGGAGCTAGCCAAGATAAACCCAAATAGGAGCGGGTATGAAATAGATTCACTGAATGTGAGACCCAAATATTAATCTGAATGTATCAGAGATAAGTCTGCTTATTTGTCGTATATTAAGTTTTAAAAAGCAATACCAATCTTAAACTGACTGTCTAGTAAAAAGAATAGACTTTACAGTCAAACTAATGTAAGTGATAACTTATTATAAGACATATGTTGTTTTTTAAGTGTAAGATCATATGAAATATATGTAAGAAAAATCCTTAAATCAGGTTAAATTTGAGAGAGATATACGAAAATGATTTGATTAGCAATGTTTATATATATATATATATATATATATATATATATATATATATATATATATATATATATATATATATATATTAAATCAGGGTCGCAGTAGATAAATGTACTGCATTGTTTTAGTGCGATGTTTGCTAGGTGCCTGCTTAGGGTATAAGAACCGAGCCTGAGGTTGATCTTCGATAAACATAAAATCAGTATAGTCGCGCTTTCAATGCATTTGCGACGTGAAAGAGAGGGTTCGCTTTTGATGAGAGTGCAGTCTGAAAAGTTTGGATTGTTGGAGAAAGTGTTCCTGTGTATCACTAGAATGTTAGTGAAAATGTCGTGCTTGAGATCCCGCTTGTGTTCCTATTTTGTAATCATATTTAAAAAGACAATACGAAAGAGAGCCATCGTTGCAGATATAAGTTTAAAGAAGTTCAATTATATTATCAGTTTAACATCAGAGTATGAAGTAAAAATAAGAACCGATCTCATTGTAAGCATATACAGAATTTATCAATTCGATATAAACAATATTGAATGGAATTCTACAATAAATAGACACACAAAAACAAGACGAAGTTCAGACACTAATTTTCTATTATGATACGCTAAACAAGTGGTGGCAATAAAAGCTAACATATATATATATATATACATATCTTGAAACTAAGAAGAAAAAACTCAATATATTCTTCAGCTCAATACAACTTAGCGTAACTATGGATATAAACTACCGGAGGGTCAATTTTTTGGATATTACGCTTGATCTATGCAACAACACATATGAACCTTATCACAAGCCCAACCACACACTCTACTATATCGACGCTAAATCGAATCACCCACCGATGGTGAAAAGAGCCATTATTCCTGCAATATCGAGTAGGATATCTAAGCTGTCCAAGAATCAACAAATATTCGACAGCAGTAAGCAATTCTACAATGAGGCTTTAAACAGATCAGGATACAAGGAAAAAATTAATTACCTTGTGCCTCCTTCGGTTGGGAATGGGGGACTAAACGGGAGACCGATTGCCTCTCGATCAATGGTTTCATATAATAGGGCAATGGGCAAGGCTAGATATAGGAGACCTGGTGTATCCCACGGTAATGTAAACCAGGTAGGGTGGGAACCGGTTGATGATAATATTCGTGAAGTTGGAAGTAACGAATTGAACTCACATGCTACCCAAACCGGGGGGGAAGGTAGGAAGAAAAATAGGAGAAGGACCACTACATGGTTCAACCCCCCCTATAGCCAGCATATTAAGACTAATATCCCAAAGATTTTTTATAGCATAGTGGAAAAAAACTTTCCAAGGGATAGCAGATTGGGGGGAATCATTAACAAAAATACTGTAAAACTCTCTTATTCAACCTGTAGAAATATAGCCACATCCATCATAGGATATAATAATTCTAAGATAACTAAAACAAGGGAAGCCATGTTCTCTTCTGGTGTTGATCCCAGTAACACCAGTTCAGTGAGAACCTCCATTATAAATAACCATAGTAGTAGAACATCCAGCAACGGCCCAGCACACAACTGTAACTGCAGAGCTTCTAACATCTGTCCACTGGGGGGGAACTGTAGAGTTTCAAGCATTGTCTACAAATGCGATGTGATAACAGAGAGTAGTAGGAAATCATATATCGGTTCAACCGGGGGTGAGTTCAAAGATAGATTCAGAAACCACATGAGTTCCTTCAGGGGAGGCCAAAGGGAAGACATAGATAGGCCTAACACTTCTGTTGGCCGTTTTGTGAGAAACCTCATTGCTAGGCAAGACCCTTTCGAACTGAAATGGTCAATTTTGGGGAGGGCTAACAAATATAAACCGAACAAAAAGAAGAGATGCAACCTATGTGCATTGGAGTCGTACCACATCATGACATCTAGAGATAATTTACTGAACGCTAGGCAGGAAATACTACAATGCTGTCTGCATAGAAACCGTTACCTGTTATCAAGCCTAAAACCTGGATAGGAGGGGAATTGGGGGAAGTATAAACTTACAGCAGAAATAGGCAAGATGGACACTTCCTGAGGCAATCTGGGGCAATAATTAGTGTATAATAGGAAGGATGAGAATTAGTAACACGTACTTATGCTAAGATATGTCTTAATTCAATTATTAGCGGATACTCGAGACTTAGGTTGGGGGTGATAAGGTAGGAATATTCTATCGGAATAAGGCCCAGTGATAGACAACTATAGTAAATACTTATTCAGCGGAATAGAGGGGGGAAATTGTGTTACATATAAAAAGATAGTGGAATAATAAATAATAAATCACAATTTATTCTCAGAAATAGATATATTATACGAAATGCATTGGGAATTTCAAGTAATTTTAAGTGAAAAATAAGAAATAGCAACCTGGATGCTATCACTATTTAATTAAATTAGGTTAAATTAAATTAGTTTTTAATTAGATTAAAATAAATAAAACAATTTGGTGGCAGGAATGGGGAAAAGTAATTAAGGAAAAAATAATTTTAAAAACATGCATGCCGACACGGACTTAATTTCTAAAAATAGAAACAATTGAATTTTATAAAAAAAAGTATTTTGTACGGGATTTTAAATTAGTAATAATAAAGTCTCCTGTCATTTAACGAGTAAGAGTGATATTTTCCCGTAAAGTTGACAAAAAAATAAATCGGTCCATTAAAAAAAAAAAAAAATAAAAAAATAAAAAAAAAATAAAAAAAAAAAAAAATAAATAAATAAAAAAAAAAAAATAAAAAAAAAAATTTAAAAAAAAAAGTTTTTTTTTTTTTTTTTTTTTTTTTTTTCAAAATAGAAAATAGATTTCTGATAACGATATTCCGTTGTAACATTTATTTATGGAATATAGAATAATATTCTCCACAGAGAGTTACAAACAGACACAGCCGTTAAGGAAATATTTTAAATGATTTAAAATAATAACTAGATTTTTGTAGAAGGCCTTTTTATAATAACAGTTTATTTTTGATATATGAATAATTTTTTTAAAAAAAAAATTCTGCGGGATAGGCTTTTTTCGCTTCGTTAAACAACAAAACGATAATAATTCGGCAGTTAATTAAATGAAGGATATTTTCCCAAAATGTAAAATGACGTCCCAGACACTAGATGATTAATTTCTATAGGGAATAGGTTTAATAATAAATATTTTTAGAAACAGTATTTTGAATAAATAGTTTCTATATTAAGATTTTTTCTTGATGGAAGGGAGTTTTCTGCGGGATTGACATTCAACTCGTCGTGTGTTTATTTCGAAGGGTAATAAATCAACAATTGAAATAAGACTCTTTGAACTCGGACGAACATTTGTGTTGACTTTTCTTTGTGAGAAGTTGGATTTAGAATTCCCATACTATCATTGGATTGGAATGGTAACTTGTGAGCGGTATCTTGAATGATTTAGTTCTTTTGTTTCATTGTGGGGGGGGGGGGATTTATTCATCATTGTACCGGCTAACGTGAAAGTGTATTATCGCACATTGTTCCGGTTTTGTGATTTTATTGAATGTATTTGGGACCGACTACTTGCTTGTTGGCTTGGTGGAAGAAATAATGCACAAGCTACTTTTCTAAGACTTTTCTAGGACTTTCTTTTCTTATCGTTGTTCTTCCTTGATTTTTAAGTTTGACTTTTATTTTTATTTTTATTTTTTTATTATTTTTTTTCCTCTTCTTTTCTTAAGTGACCTCAACTATTACAACGCCACATTGTGTTTTGTCGGCAGTTGAAACCAGTATTCTAGACATTTAATTTCCCTGATGATCTGCCAAGCAAGTAACTGCTTGGTAGTGAAACACGTGTAGGAAAAAACATTTAATTTGAATAAATAGTATTTGTAAGAAAAAATATCTTTAATGGTGATCATTGGTGTCTTGAAAGGAATGCTTTGGTAAGCCTTCATAAAATCACATATATATACATATATATATATATATATATATATATATATATATATATATATATATATATATATAAAGATAGATTTAATGTATTCAGGGAATAAACAAAGTTTTAAAACGTTTCATAAAAAAAGTTAATCCAATACAGTTGAGCTTTATTTCTTCAGAATAATTAATATGCATATACAATAGTGTTCACTATTTAAATAACTTTGAATCGAGAAATAACACAAGATCCAGCGGATTATAATTTAGAAAGTATTACTTATCTTTCGTAGACATAACTTATAAACACAAAAGAAAATAAGGAACTTAAGGTGAATACTCACCTATACACTCTAGAATTAACTAAGCGAATTCATTTGTAATGCTCAAATTAATATATGCATCTATTTATTAAAAAAAGTACCTTTATATTTTCATGAAAAGAGAACTATCCCTCGAATCAAGATAGCACCGACAATATAAGCACCTAGGATTAGGGTCTAATTTCGAAATGGACAAAATATAACCCATTTATGTTATAATATCCAAATCACAGATATCGGTGAAGCAGTTTTAGCAGTATCAATTAAAATTAAAATTTATTTGCAGATATCATTATTTAAAATCACTATAATAGTCACATTTATTGCATAATCACAGAGGTATTATTTGATGATGATTCTAAATATACATTACTGCATCCTGGAATTCAAAAAAAACTGTTTTGAAAAAAAGAACGACTAACCCTTTAATAATAACAGTAATAAGAAAGGAACATACCGAATATAATAACACACAACATGGTGATGAAAAACAAAACAACTAGCGTAAAATGCTCCAGCTAAATACATAAAGCTTCAAGGGCACAGATTCAAGTTTTCAACAAGGATTTAAATTTTATTGGAGGTACGTTTGTTTCTAACGCCCACCGTTTAAATGATGTAACTGTATTGTCAATATATTTCCCAATGCTTGTCTAGAACACGTAACTTCGAATGATACTCTTCATTATTGAAATACCTGCGTAACCAACATTCACCACGTTTAGAATACGTGTTTGCAAATGCCGGAATAATCACGCGATCACTTTACATAACCACATCATTATATATTGAATATACTTTCGAGATTCGTAGCTTTTATTTTATTATACCCTTTTTAATGAACTTTCGAAAATCATCGTTTCTCGCCTTAGTGATTATTTCTGATCAGTGCATAAATAGAATATTATGTGCAAGAGAATTTAAATGAAGCATTCTGATGCAACGGTCCGTGTCTGTAAAAACTGCGTAACTGCAACGAACATATTCACACTCTGACAGAGCAATATAGATAAACAGACACACTCATATATATATATATATATATATATATATATATATATATATATATATATATATATATATATATATATATATATGTATGAATAAAATAGTATGTGAAAGGTATATATTTGAATACATTTTGTATTTTTTTCTAAATGTAAGAGTGTAGGAATATCAATTGTCACTTATATAAAAAATACAATGTTCGGCCTTCGTCAATGTTATGGGAGATTGTGGGTTTACGGTGCGAGGTGGGTGATGATTTAATGTGGAAAAAGGGGAGTGTAGTGAAATTGTGAATAAACGACGTTCCTGCCCTTAATATCTTATATATATATATATATATATATATATATATATATATATATATATATATATATATATATATATATATATACACATGAATACGGATATTCATATATATATGCATACTTACGTACATATATATATAGGTATATATATATATATATATATATATATATATATATATATATATATATATATATATATATACAGGCATACATCTACACATACACATGTGTACATATCAACACAGAGACAGGCATACAATCCAGATATTAGAAATTACGTATCTCTATGCATACATATATAATTAGATATATGATAATATAGATTGAGGGATCTACAAACAAACACACAATGACTTTACATAATTATGTGTGGAGGTGTGGACTTCAAGGAGTATTGACACGTTCCTCCCTCCTCCTACAACGATGAATGCAGGTTCAAATCCTGTTTATATGTATTTCTGCTGCCGGAATTGACCTGATTAAATTGCTCATGGATAAAACTGTTTAGAAACCCGTGGGTCTGGTTTAAACATGACAGAAAACATGAATGAATCAATGAACATTTGATAAAGACATGACGCGCACAATAATCAGATAATTCAATTCTATGTACCGACATTTCAGAGTCATTCAAATATCAAAGGAGATTATGATTACGAACGAATGGGTATAGATATATTCTCACACACATTCTGTATATCAGTAATGTGTATGAACATTAAAGGGGTTTGTGTAAAAAGCAATACAGTTGATTTTAAAACGATACACTATAAGTGTTCCCCTTGTAACTGAACGCTCACAACTCTAGTTCGATTTCTTCTACATCCATGTCGATCTTTTTATATACGGCTACATAATTGTGTTTTAATAATGTCTCTTTAACACGGTATTACGACTCGTCTACGGACACATTTGACGATCTCCTTCGATATCCGATTAAAGTTGTTCACGGACGTAAATGACATATGCAGAGTATGTCGTGAGCAGGTGTATTGTCCGTGTGTAGAGAGTAGTCGCAAACAAAAACAGTAAACAGTACAACCGTTACTCTAAACAAGCAATAATGTTACATTCTCCGAATGTTTCACGTTATAGCACACACACAGACACATAGACACACAGACACAGACCCAGACCCAGCCTCAGACCCAGACCCACACACACACACACACATATATATATGTATATATATATTTACATATATATACATATATATACGTATATATACATTAAGCTATATATATATATATATAATATATATATATATATATATATATATATATATATATATATATGTGTGTGTGTGTGTGTGTTTATATATGTGTGTATGTGAGGGTGGGTGAAAAAATATAAAAATATATATATACATATAATTCTATAGATGCATATATAACACGTAATATATCATATATATAAAATGAAGTATATATATATATATATATATATATATATATATATATATATATATATATACGCTTTGATCGAGGAAAAGTGAAAACATCTGTTTATTCATTTTACAGAATTTGTCTACAACATGTTACTGCTTTGATCTAATGTTTAAAGCAACGAATTATTTGCTAGGACTTCCAAATCGCCATTGTGTTCTACAGTCACATGATCAGTGTGGTACTATAATTCATCTGATTTTTTTTATGCTGAATGTTTTATTCGCTCTAAAAGATTTAAATATTGTTCCCCAGTCAATAAATTGCAGAAGTTTGTTTGGTTATGGTGAGTTAAGATAAGTTTTTTAAAAGACATGTTGGGGCATGTAACTTGGCGGGAGATTGCACTATTAATTAGTGCTACCAATGTTTGCATTGTTATTAGTACCATTATTCTACTATTGGGGTTTGAGTATGTTTATATATATATATATATATATATATATATAGCATTGCTAGTTTTAACAATATTGTTGGTGGTTGTCGGATTATTATTTTACATTAGTAGAGTAGCTGTTTTAGGTTTTTTTAAATATATATATATATATATATATATATATATATATATATTAAGAATCACAGTTTATAATTATTGTCACCAGGTCATACATATATCTGTTTAATATGTATGACCATTATGTGTATATACTCTATATGAAACAATACAAAATGCAATACTGGGTATGATATGAATTTAGGTAACTGCAATCAAAAGCTGCACCATTTGAAAGTATATAAACAAAAATAATAAACAAATAGTATACATAGTAATGTATCTCCTACCGATAGTTCAACTCCGCTTGATTATATATTATAAACAATCTAACTCGGATTATCTATTCATATTATATATAGAACGTGTATCTAAGATAATATATATATATATATATATATATATATATTCATGACGAGGATAGCACTTTTCTCGGCTTACTGCATGATACAGCCCGATTTACCGACGTTAATCCACGTACAAAATAAAAAAAAACAACATAATGTAATTTACTAACTTAAATAACATTTATCTTCCTCATACCAAACGTAACCCTTTGCTTTCCTACCAACCAAACATTATTTATCCAGTTGCGTTAACCCAACATAACAAATAAACCGGATTGGTATTCGTAGTATACAACCCTACACACTTCTGATGTTGAAGCGTGCGTATTTCAAGCACTAGAAAATTGTTTTTCAGTTTAATTTATGTACTGGAACAGGACATTTAGAGATGGACATGGGTTTAGAAATATTGTACAATAAACTTGTATTAATCAAGAAATCATGGCCATGCATATATATATATATATATATATATATATATATATATATATATACATATATATATATATATATGTGTGTGTGTGTGTGTGTGTGTATTCATATATAACCATCTATGTAAATGTCTCTCGTTTGGAGTTTTACAACCAGGCTGGAACGCTCTGCCTGTATTTTATACGACTTTAGTATCACCTATGATGTTACGCAGCTTTGTCATTGTGTTTACTGGCGATACTGCGCCAATGTGTTTATATACTATTTTATCCGTTCCCTAAGCGGTTAAGAATATGCAGAGTACTGCATTCAATCGTTTATAATTCTACGTGACATCGATTTTTGTTTTTTATACATATTTATCCATAAATTTACTTTCGCCAGTAAACACAATATCAAAGCTGCGTATATATATATATATATATATATATATATATATATGTATATATATATATATATTCTGATATCGATCTATCGATCTACATGATGACTTAGTTATCTGGAACTAGACTGTCACTTTAACTAGGCTTTGTAAGAGAGCATCTTTATGGTTGCATACTTAATGTAAAACCCGATGCAGAGTGAGCCGGATAGCGAAATAGACACCCGGATCTGTTCGAACATAAATCTAAAACTCGGAAACGTTGGGATACAATCTGCTCCTTACATAAAATATAAGTTATCTTGCCTCAGCGTCTCACTGACACCAGAGCTATATGGAAGCATTACAGCGGGTTCATAGAAATATGGTTTATAGTAACCAAACCTGGGGTTACCATACTCGGCGTGATAGACCACTAGCAATAGTAGAAACATCAATCAAAGAGACGGAAATCCTAACATAAAACTTGCTCTCTGCACTATCTCAGGTATCCTTTTTCGGCTTATTGCTGCAATACAAGCGCACAATATTGCGACTTTTATGGACATACATATGCAAAAGACACGGGACGACAGAGAAACGAACGACGTGTGCAGGTTTTACCGGTTTTTGGCTACAACAATTTCACTGCACCTGGTTCCCCTAACAGCCCACTTAACGCTGATGTATTGTCGGTTCACAGCAACATGCTTCGGAAAGGTTTTTGTCGACAAGGGCATTTCAATGTCGCAGTGCTCACTCAGATTTCTAAAAAGGGGTTAGAATAGGTCACATAACCTAATACTTGTTAAAATTTAGTTGGGTAGCAGCATGTAGCTATCAGCTGTCTACCTAGCAGAAAAAAACATTACAAATTAAAACTAGATTTTTTTTGACACACAACATGTTCGGACAGTATTTGCTAAGAAATTCTGCTAGTTTTATAGTATGGGGACTAGGACAGTCTAGAATCAAAATTGCTATATTGTCGTAAACCCGAATAAGTTATGAAGATCAATTGACAGTGATAGGTGCTAGATATAGTTACTTCTCAAAGTATAAGTCTCAGAGTGAAAGTCGTATGGGTATTGTAAGCTTCGAACATTCATTCAACAGACAAATACATCCTACACCTCATTAGTGATTGGATAATGCACTTTAATATGCCATTTTGCTGTATTTGCTTGATGCATCGCATTAGGTAGCATGTGCCAAAGTATAGTAGTGACGTGAAAATGATCTTGCTCATTTACCAAGATCTCAGGACGGTGTTAAATTTTAATCAAAACTAGTGGGTCTTTCTTCTAGTGGACTTCAATAGCAAGGTGGAGGAAACACCATTAGACGTGGTCCGCATTTTGTAAGTAGGAAGGGGCACGAATGAAAATGAGTTTATCTTCTGCTAATTTGCATGTAAGTTTGAGCTCATCATTTACAAAACGCATCAAAACGTGCCCAATAAGGCAACAGTAATCAACCCAATGTAAGGAGATAGGCACATTATCAATGATGTTATCACCTGTAACACTTTCATCCATTGTACACTGCCTGAGTCGTGCTTGAAGAGAATGTAGTTGAGAGCACAAACTTGTGCGTGGTAAACTCAAGCTCCATATTATGCTCCAGTCTCTCTTTTCAAGTACTTACACTTCCAACGAACGTCAATGTGCGCAATAATGCACGTGAAAATCGAAATGCTGCGCTCGAGTAAAGGATGCAGTGTGACATGAAACCAATTCAGAATGTAGATCCACAATGGCAGCGTAAAATTGTTTGTCCTGGGGAGTGAAACAATTAAAATTGGTTCGATTGGGAATAGATGATGTTGTATGAACTTCTGCAAAATAAGACAAAAAAGGGCAGCGATACCCCATCGCACCGAAGTAAGATGTAACTGTTATTATCTGATAGCAAGAAAGCGAAACTTAATCAATTCAACATATTTCCACTACTTACTCTCTGCTTTTCTCTATGTTCTCTGACAACTGACTCATTGCTCCCGATTCTTATTTTAATGTGAAGTAAGTTAGCTTCCACATATGAAAATGTGTTATTCACACATGCAAATCAGTCCCAAACATAAAAGTCTACACTTGTTAAGAGAAGTGAGAGTCTTCCTTAAAGCTGGTAAGTATTCCTATGTATTATCACACTCCCACGTGATCGTATGATCACACATGTGACAGTATGCAACTGGTCGTGTTTACTTAATATCTATCTGTTGTGAACCATAGTTGTTTTCTCTTAACGATGTAGCAGGATCATTATTATTAGTAGATATAAAGAGGTTCAAGCAAAGTAGGTCAATTCCCTTTCTTACTCTCAGCCGTGTAACCACTACTACTTGAATCGTAATCTAGTATTCTGCCTTAAGAGCTCTCTTAGAATGTGACTTGACCTAAGATGACTTTATAAGGGTTGAAAGGTCGTTAAAACCAAACAAACAAACACACTTAGAATGTGTCAGTTATGTTGTCTACTAGTTGTGCTAAACTGAGACGTGGGCGGACGTCTTCCACGTGTGTATGCGTGGCATTGACGAACACTGGTTACTAAGTAACCATTACGGTGATACGACCTCGTCTGCATTTCAACGTGTTCCGTCCTTGTTGATTTTTTACCCAACGTGTGTTCCTCTAATTTATAATGTGTAGAGACGCATTGATGATTGAGCAGAATTTTGATCTGCTATACTCTTATATGGTATTTTTACAGTAGATTGGCAGGTGCTGACGACGTAGACACATCATGTGGCAATATACAGCTCATATAATAGAGCAGCGTATTGTGCATCACTCCGTGTTACTGGTCTATGATACCTATTTCCTTATGGTATGTATGAAGACCATGGTTGGACGTTGACACCGTCTTCATTCATTAACTGACTACAGAATGAAGTGACAATATCTGCTAGGATCTCTGCTCGAGATGCTACTTTAAACAACATTGATACTAATTGCCGGATCACATGTCTAGTGTATTGCTGTGTTAGCGAATGCCAGCTTAACATCCGCGTAGGGAGGCAATCTATCAGTGTTAAAATATAACTGCTTTTGTAGTGCGTGATGACCATACTTCCTGCACAGTAAACCCTCAATGTTTCTAATGCCCTGAAGCTGAGTCTATTGTCAAACAATTACCAGAATTTCGAACGACTGCTTTTAGTGCGGCTTTAGACCCGACCGCATCGATTTTACTTGAAATATATGATGTTTACCTGACTCCAGGATGTCAACTACGTCGATTAACTTCGTTTAGTCCAGGTTCCATTAACAAAACACACACTGACTTAATGAGTTTGATGTGTATCTTTACATCATTGTACAACATCTGTGGGACCCGTACCAGTGAGTACTGTTAATAGCCTACTAGTGCTACATCAACAGAAATGTTGCATGCTTTCACATGTGGGATTATCATGTTAAGTCGTCGCCTTAGGAACTTCCTGCGTACCGTATTGATTCTCAAACTAAACTATCCTGTGATAGCATTCGTCACTCAGTGTTACACACATAGAGTCTGCTTTCTATGTGTAACACATTGACATTTAATCTTAGTTCGAGATTTTAAACTTTTGTCACGAAGTACATCTTTGTTACGTTTATATGCTGAGTATCCTTTGCTAATTGCAACTAGCAATTGTACTAAATTATGGCTCCATCGGGATCAATAGCCACGCCCCCAATCAGAGACTTTCACTCCACCAACACGTATTGTTTTTGTTGTGTCATGCACCAGTTTATAAAGACTTTTTCCCCGTAAATGTTATTTTGTATCAGAAACAATCGCATCTAAACTGTTGTTTATGTTGAATCCTTTGAACGGATATGCATGGATATGTCAGCAATTCGTTTAATTTGAAACCAAAAAAATGTATATATATATATATATATATATATATATATATATATATATATATATATATATATATATGTATATATATATATATATATACGATGTCGGTCTTAAAAGTATTTGACCTGAGGTCAGAAAAGATATTTGAAATACGTGACGGGGTCGGGACTTTAATCTCCTTCAATGTTGGCCCCCTGTTGCTTGCACCCACTTAGCCCATCGATCCAACTACTGCAGGAAACACCTCTGGATGCTTTCTTGTGGAATGGTGATTATCTCTCCCGTCGCGTAAGATTCAGCGCATGTTTGGAAAAGATGCATTGTGTAAAGCAAATTAAGGATGAAAAAATGCTCCCGCATCAGCAGAGAGTGCCCAACGTTCTAACAGGCCTCAAACTGCTCGGAGTTTAGCTGTGTTTGGAGGGTGCGAAAAGACAGATGATGCGGAACTTGATATGAGAAAAGCGAACATCAACAACCATAAGCTTAACTGATATACGTTAACATAACCTTAGTTGTTTCTGATTAATGCCGACAACTATTTCACTCTAAATTATCCATGAGACTGAACAAGTAATTAAAACACCATGAAGAAGATTTTAATCGTATTTCAGTAATGTAAAAAGGGAGGAAATGAGAGAAAATCCAGCGTGACAGTTTTCTTTTTTTAATTTATTTATTTAGGGGGTGAGGCGAGAAATGTTGATTACGAAATGTATTAAAAAGTGAAAAGAAATTAAATAAATAACCTTAACATTTAAACAGAGGATTCAATGTAAGTAGTTTTCCTTTCAAGTGAACAGTT
>OY744526.1:146286507-146291507 GCA_963556195.1 Sepiola atlantica
TATAAATAAGATAAACATTCTCGTGAGAATACATTTTTTAAAAGTTTTACATTTTATCTAATCTTGCAATTTTAGAATTTACAGATTTTACAGAAGGGCACATCATTTTTAAAAAAGAAAACAGCTTCTAGATCTGATTTAATATATTTTTCACCCTTATAATTAGTAATGGCTGTCGTAAACAATACGATTTGATTATGTTTACAATAAACGACTGTTCGTAGTAAATAAATTAAAATAATTGTATAACTGGAAAAAAACATTGTGCCTTATATATTTATCACATAATGTTACACAAGGTTGTGTACCATTTCTTTTATTAGTCGGATGTGGTTGTACACACGCGTATAATCGCTTCTATTTGAACACGTGCCTTTTTTCTATTTCGTGTATGATATAAACATATTAATATATTAACCAACATATATTTTATTTTACTATTTGTGTGTGATGTTCTGCATTTTAGTTTATACCATTCCAATAAGTCGTACCAGGAAATTCAATTTTCTGCTAATATTAAGCAATTAATGCATGTGTTATTGTTGTATTGTTGCTGTAAATGTCAACCTGCTTCAACACATGATGCTGAATGAAGAATAGAGAGTTAAACATAATTGTTATGCACACATTAATACATATTAATCAAATGTCAGGTTTGTTGTAGTATTTCAAATACTTTATGAATGATATATTGTAGCAGTGACAAGCGATTTGAAGAAAAACAGAATAATTTCATCCGTAGACAAGCAATTATACCTGAATTATACCTGAATTTTAATTTCTTCGTAGACTTTAAATTTTATATATATATATATATATATATATATATATATATATATATATATATATATTTAATGAATAAAGTTCATGTTATAAAGGTTGCTTTAAATTGAACAAAGTTAAGTATCATCATATCTTCAACTCAATCTATCTAAGGGGGAAGACATGTAATGCATAAATGTTATTTCATTTTAATTATTTTATAAGTTATAGTTTATATATATATATATATATATATATATATATATATATATATATATATTGTTACCAGGCTCAACACATTACATTTATATCACATATATGTCGAAGCTGCGCTCATCACAGACTTTATCACCATTAAACAACGAAGTCGTTTTCATAATTTAAATGCGCTAATTAGCAAATACGTCATAGTGGAACTATAATTAACATGGTCATATCGATAATAACATCATACGAACTCTTGTATTTATAAATATATACAAATAACCAAAAAAACAGAATCAGTAACATTATTCACACATGAATAAATAAACTAGTTATAGCCAATTTCTACTTGCTCTCACACTTATGTATACATATTGCACATACATATAGCGTGTATGTTTATAATTATAGTAATATTTGTTTATTCAATACATACAAATAATTAAATAAATAGGAATAATAAATACATTCACACCTAATTTAAGACACTACATATATTATATACTTGCTTATTTACATATATCCACATATTACATATGCATACTCTTATATAATCATTAATAATTGTAATCATTTTTGAACATACATGAATAATGAAATGAATAAATCGAAAGAAACACATTCATACACAAATAAATTAACGAGTTATATTTTTCTAACTCGCTTTTACAAATATGTCAACATATTGCAAAAAAAAAACAATGATTAATGAGTCACAATTATAGTAATCAATTAAATAGGAATACATGAACTCATTCTCACTTGAATGGATAAAGAAATAGGTATGATGTACCCCTTTCTCTTTATGCAAACACCTCACGTTTTTTAATCAGAATTTACGTTTCAAAATAGTAAAACACTGAACGCTTGTTCAGCTATATAAACTTATTATTGTTTTTTTTGTATTTTATTTGTATGGCCGTTTTTTTATAAGGGGCATGCCAATGAGTTAAAACCTCTGCCAACCCACCTTCACTATCGACCAATCTCGACTTTGACATATTTTCCTGCAGACAGACTCTCTAGGTAAAAAAAAACATAGGAACTAATACACCCAAGCCGTCACCCTATTCATTTTTACTTCTCTTGAATTGCACACACTGCTGCTGATAACGGACTATCCTTAACCGCGGTTTTCATGTTTTTCTTGTTTCGAATCCACAGCCGTACCGAAGCTTAGACAATTTTTGGCAAATCAAACTTAATAACTGTATGAGTTTCTGCATGTTTATTCAATTTAAAGAAGTATACAAAAATACGAAATGTTGATGAATACATGAATCATATAGTTTTTTGTTTTCCTTTTTAATTTTCCATATATATATATATATATATATATATATATATATATATATATATATGTGTTAGCATTACCCGGTGTCCCGGCGCTACTCAGGAAACTAATTGTTACTTAAGCAAATGAAGGTGCTCAATGAATATACTTTAGTCACGTATGAGTGTTAAAAATAGGTTTTCCGCTTAGAACAAAATCCGATACGTTTTTGTTAGGGGAGTGCTATTTTAAAAACCTTTTCACAATGTGGTTTTCAGATTTGGGACTATTTTAAACACTATTACGGACCACGCAAATAACCAACGCATATCATGACAAGTTTTCTACGAGAGAACCACATATTGTATTGGATTGATTTTCGCTGGATGCACAATATTTTGTACAACTTTCGACACAGTTTCCACATACATTTAATGGTGAGTTTTAACCTTTCTATTTTCAACATTTCCTTATTGAACATTTTGTTAGTGGACTGAAATCTATTTTCTATCATGTTTCAAATATTTATTGTTTACTACTCTTTGCCTATTTATCAACTTGGCCTTTTAGCTAAGATCAAAGTGTAGTATATGTTCCGATGGATACTGCACCCTATAGACTGGTATTGTCTTGGCCTTCGGGACTTGATTTACGCCAGTCTATGGGTCTGTCCTGTGCAGTTCTAGGAGGTCCACACTCACAGGCTTCGCCTCCCCTTTTTGGGGAGGAGTATGTTTATGGATTAGAGCCTGAGGCACCCCTACCGGGGAATGTTGACGGGGCTGCCCAGGCAATTTTTAAACCTCACTTTCCCGACCCGACCTTGGGTCACATCTTACTTGTGGGAATGAGATAAAAACTGTCCTTGTACCTAACTCCTGGAAAGGAGTAAATCAATACTCCCTGCCTATCTATATAATTAATATGATAATAATGTTTCAATTTTGAAAAGCTTGGCGTGAGGAACGGAAAAATAAACATCATTATTTTAATACACCTTGCATTGCACAAATAATTTGTCATTTTTAAATGTGTTATTTCTATTTTTCGATGTATCTACATATATATATATATATATATATATATATATATATATATATATATATATATATATATACATATATATCTATCTATATATATATATATATATATATATATATATATATATTTAAATATTAAAATAGGTTGATTCATGTTTGCTTTACTGGTGTATTTTTTCTTATTGCAACAGCAAATAAACTCAAACTGCACAGTAGTCACAGGTATAAATCCGAACGATACAAACAAAAGAGGATTGTTAAAAGCAAATGAATGTCAAGTTTACTCGAAGGTAGACAAAGGAAGAAGAACACCCAACATACCTTTACAAACTCGAATCAATTATGGGGCAATGTATGGAAAAAGCCAGAAGACTACATTATTGATGCCGACATTCTGAATAACACTTTCACAATTTTAAAAGAAACCATACTGTTATTCAATTAAAGAGACGGATTTTAATTAACTGGACAACTGGAAAACTGGAAAGCATCATATCATAACGGAAGTAAGAAACCTTTTTCTTTAATTCACAACTTTGCGTGAAAAGCTAACACATTATGTTAGAAGTGTATAGAAAAAAACATATATAGTAAAATAGATGGCTAAAGAGAACGACATTCATACAAAAAGACAGCAGGAAGAAGAAGGTCACAGGCAACTTCAGACCAATAACATGCCTAAAAAATATTTGAAAAATCTTAACGGCTTGACTGAGTGAACGCGTCTACCACTTAATTTTTAACTGTGGACTAATGTCAGGGCAACAACAAATGTTCAGAAATCGTGTCGAGTTATATATGTTATATATGTTATATATATATATACATTAAGAACACCTGAAGTAAGTAAATAAAACAAACACATATTGTGCTGACATGGATCGCCGATAAAGGATCTTACAACTGGAACCTTCATTGATAGCAAATTGAGTGCGTAATGGTGTGCTTAATATTGCACAAAACTAGCAATCGTATAATAAAGCAATAGAAACATGGAAATTGCAACTTAGATCCGGAGGACAACACTTTAAGAGAATTGAGAGATAAATATTCGGAGCAAATCCTTAAGCACTACTACTATTGATAATAGATATGATGCCACTCACCAACATACACACACAGTGCAAGTAAGGAGAATAGTTGAGAGCAAGGCAAACGTATAGGCCAAGTCATGTATGTGTACATCGTGAAGCTATTTGCAAAAGAAATACAAGTAAAAAGGGTAATAAACACAACCAAAATATTCAGCGAGGATATTCCAATGAATACATATTAAAAGGAAAACACTCGACATACTCGTAGACACGAAAATACTGTAGCAAGCGGAGATCAGACAACTTGGCGGGATTGATAACTATACATAACAATGGCTTATAATAACAGAAATAACAGAATATTAGAAGGGAATGCGTGAAAAGACACACACTTTTCTATAGGAATCCAGATGGAAATAAATAAATACATTGGCCGTATGCATTATAAGATAGTATTGACATTTATACGCTGGATAAAAGGATAACTCCTGCACCTGCACCGTAGGTAAAGTAATGAAAGAAATTGCGGAATGCACTACACCAGACGTACGATACAGAGAGATTTTACTTTTAATCAGTAAAGATCAAGGGGGCCGCAAACAATAGAAACCTACGAGGACACACAAAAAAAGAACTAACAAAATATATCAGAAAACAGAAAGGCTAATCATCGCATAGAGAAGTAGT
>OY744526.1:146294007-146346507 GCA_963556195.1 Sepiola atlantica
TGTTTCTAAAACGTTATAATACTTTATTTTTGAAGAGTTACGGCTTTTCTACATGGAGAAAATTGCACCAGGAATGTTATACTGTATGGAAGGGTAGAATTATTCAACATTTTTTGCAGAAACATAAACAACAGATTTGAGATCATTTTCCCATTTAAGGGTCACATAAAAATTAGTTTTAGGAGCGTATACAAATGGGCATTTTTTTAAGTGGATCGCAATTCATTTCGACAAGGGTGAAGTATGAATCCTAAAATTTGATGTGAAAACAGAAATGTGTGTTTGTCCAGGCGTTAAATGGGTAACAAGCTATATTCCCCCTATTGCCGTCTGTGATCGTTGTCGAAGGAGACGACGAGTTAGAAAGACATCTACTGAAAATTCTATACGAAGAACTGTCATGAATAGTTGTGTCGTCTGCATATATATCAACGATTATCTCATGGTATAATTTAGAAGATCATTAATCAGCTCAAGAAGTGGATTGCCCCTGGAATTAATCTGGAGGAACGCCAGCATTGTAATTATATGTTTCGCAGATGTGGCCGCCAACAACAACTTTTATAGACCTATCGGATGGAAATATGCGATAGTTACAAGGACATTTCTAGCTGTTCCATAGCTAATTTGTCTGTGAAGCAAAATGTTTACCAGACCTATGAGAGTCCCTTGATATACAAAGAACTATCATCTGTAAACGAAGTCCCCGTCGATAAGTCAACAGTCAGCACATCAGCTGTAAAATGTAGGGAGAACTCAATATTGATTGTCACCCAAAAAGGGATGTATGCACAGGTCGTTGCTAACTTCTTGATCTATTATAAATTCCACCGACTTCATCATATAAGACTGATTAGTTAATTTATTAGTCTGCACTGGGATGCAGAAGACTACATAAGTTTCATGGTTTGTCACAATCGCACAGTTCTATTTTGTTATAGACATAACAATAAATATAGAGAAACATATCATATATGTTTTTCTTTTTCATCACTTTTTACCATACACGAAAATGTACTTTACAATGTCCGTCATCAACTTTATTTATTATTTACTATCATATTTTCGTAGAGGTATGCCTTCTCTCTCTCTCTCTCTCTCTCTATCTCCTTCTCTCTCTCTCTCTCTGAAAAATAGAAAAGAAACCCGTCAGCCGCAAATCCGGTATTTTTCAACGTGGTCTATGTATTAAGTCACCCACCCACTCATACACCATCTCACTTCCAGTCACATAAAAAAACATAATAAAAAGTAGCCGCCTTCACTCCATGAAAGGATAGACCGCAAAGTCGACTTCTTCAATAATGCCGACCAGTGATAACAAGAGACACCCGTCATGAGGTCATCTCATCCATGTTTTTAATAACTAGTTTCTCTGTGTGTATGCGTTAACGCAACCATAATGTGTTTGTTGTGTTCTTTTACTTAATCTTGTATGTAAAAATAAAAATGGAATAAAGAATAAGCAATTCAACAACTAACAAAAATAAACTCAAAAACTCATCTTGTAAAGTTCCACCGAGATATTTCGGCCGTAGATACGAGCATTTTCGATCAGTTAATACACTTTATTTAATCTTGTATATAAATCAACTTACACTTCCTCGGTTTATTATTATTTTACCATTTTGTTCTTTCACTTTTTATTTACAAAAACTGTCGTATTTTTATATTTTTGTTTTAAAAAGTTAATTTTTAAATGAGTTAACTAAATTTATATATATATATATATATATATATATATATATACCGACTAAAATATTCATTCGTTTTTCATCCTTAACAGTACACTTTACATTAATTCATACACATCAACACCAACTAACATATATGCTGGTTTAGGTATTACTCTTCTTCTAATCTACCTCCACTAAGTCGTGTAATCGGTAAATAGTTCGTCTTTTTCCTCGTATTCGACTTCTTTTATTTTCGAACTCTCACGCTTTCCCGTAGAACCCGTTTTTAAGAGTATCTTTTGGGGAGTGCTGGACGAAACTGCACCAAGTTGGAATATATTGCATTGCCATTTTCTTCCTTTCGCTTTACGATGTCGAATTGTACGTTGCCATCTTCCTATTTTCTTTTGTTCGTCGACGGGTTTTTCTTCGTCGTTCTGTCGTGTTGTACTTCATAAGTTTTTCTTCTTCGTCCCTGTCGTATGTGTAGCTATGCCCGGCATTAGTCGTCACTGTGCGTATAAGTTCTACATTGTTTTATAAAAAATAATAACGATCAGGCCGATTCTGAAAATGAAGGTTTACTGAGAGAAATACTACTGATAGTAAGTACAATTTACATTTATTTCAAAGAGAAAGACCATAATTATTAGTCTTTATTAGCTAGAAAGATAGATAGACATATAAAGACACGAATAGGCCATACACAGATAGATCGACAGATCTGCGCCAGTCGCCTCGTTAGATTGTCACTGTTTTCTTACCGTAAAGTCATTTCTTAAATCACTGTTCGCTTGAAACTCTCACAACAATTTTAACATCCAACTGTTTTTGTCTATTTTATAACGGTACGACACACCTTGATGATGTCACCAGTGTAGCGCTATTATATAATGAGTCGGATTTCAATATGTTTCAATCAAGTTTCAGAAAAATATTTTTGACGATCCATACGTGATTTGGAGCGACACGAGGCTTACAAACTGACCATTGTAAACTTTTATAGACCCGTAATGATAAAATTATTTAAGGCGTCAAAGTTGTATCTTGAATAAATACAAATATTTTCGTTTCGTAGGTAAATATTTACCCATAAACCAAATAATACGCGTAAACGAATAAAATCATTATGGTTAAGATTCCACGGAGGTAATGAATCTTTGAACCTGCCACGTGTGATGAAGATGTATTCTGATTAATTTGTATAGCAGCTTTAAAAATCAGTAGGCAAATATATGTATGATAACAACCTATTTACGCAGTTCAGTATAGGGGACAATTCGAAGAGAAATAACCTTATATTATAAATTTAACTAAAAACACATTTAAAATAAATGATCAGTTTTTCTGCTGCTAATTTCTTAAAGAAAACTACATATTTACCAAGCAATTGGCACACCGATGTGTAAATCAGGTTACTAGCTGAGGTAAAAAAAATTCGAGCTGATATTAACATAATGTATATTAAATTACGTTAGAAAAGTTTAGAGTGAGAAGAATATTTCCATATATTTGACTGTAAGTGTTACCACAGGGTATACATGTTAATAATGTTAATAATATTGTAAATTAATATGATTTATTTAGTCATTTAAATTAATTATTATAAAAAATAGAAACAGTGAATGCTGCTATATTATATTATTTATCTTCAATTAGTAATTCCTCACTATACTGAATGGGAGGTGACGGTGGTTAAGTGGATATTGACGCGGAGTAAAGTACTGGGTGTTCCAAGTCCGAATCCATTCGGCTCCACAGTATCACTTTCACTTAGGGATGTTGGCAACCTTCTCGTGGTCCTTCTCGTAAGTACCCGATGTCTTTCCAGAAAGATGGCTTACTAGAAAAACTTCGGGGAAACTAATGTCAACACCACACTCATCTGATTTACACGAAAGAAGAATATACTGAATTTTATTGATAAACATAGAAGGTCTATACTCTGCCTATTTTGATTTGACCCATGATAAGATTGTTTGTTTAACTCCATTTAAAGAATCGTTAGATGCTCCTATTCATCAAATGTATTAACATAGATTAGTGAATTAATTAATAATTGAGGTAAGTTTGTAACTTTATATTTGTTGAATTTCTATAATTATTTTTAAAAATTAAAGTATATATTTATAGTATTAACAATCTGAAGTTATCAAATACAATTTTAACTATTTGAAGCATTGAACAATAACTTACATATAGTAGTAAGTGTTATTCTACCTTATGTTACATTTATGATAGTTTCAATGTAAAGGGTATGGAATAACTGGAAATAAATGAAACCTCTAAATACTTTTACTCAATCAGAATCATCACAATAATAAAAACTGCGAAATAATAGGTCACACACCTCTGTTGTTCGTGGCTAAGCAGGTTCCTAAACTAAAAGTGTAGCTCGTAGTCTGGTGTCATAATAATCATCTGTGTACAGGTTTTAATCAAAATCTATTATATGATTTTGATTGGTTTAAATCTCAAAAATGTAAGCGTGTATCTTAAGGTGTATTAAGAAGACATTACAATCAATGTTGTTTTAATTGGTGTCTAGTGGCTATTGATCTAACTTGTTGCAACTCTGAAATATGTAATATCCCAAATGGTACGTTGTTCCTATATAATGATTATAACACTTTATACACATGTCTAAATGTATATAGCTAAACACATTGCGGCTGCAAGTATTTCACGAGAAGGATATACTCATGTCTTGTAATTCTTTCTGCTATCTCTTTTTGTCGTTGATCTCATATTCATGAGGATATTTTTTCATATATCTACTATAATGTGTTAATGCTTTTTCATTTAGAGTTGGATTTATTATTATTATCATTATTATTATTAATGTTTATATTAATCCTAATCTCAGCTATCACGAGATATGTGTATATAAAATTGTCATACACGCTCTCATTATCAGGCGGGAGTCATATACATCTAGAATTACAGTTTATATATACAGAGACAAAAACACACATGGCAAAACAAAATCATTATATATATATTATGAATTTACAAGAAAAACCTAGCTGGAAAAGTAAAAATATATAAAGAAAATAATTCAGTCGTCATATACAAAAAATAATGTTGAATATATATATATATATATATATATATATATATATATCACAGATATAGAACAAATAAGCAACTACTCCAATAAATAAAATAAATTATTCTTTAAATACATGCGAAAAGAAAACTTAATTGAAGATCACGCATCTGGTCAAGGAACACTGTATATTTTTATATAATATTTAATGAGCACCTGCCCCAAGACAAGTAGAATTAATATTCTAAAAATAACAGTTTTTCATAATTTTATAAAACTTTCACAAGATTAAAACGAAGATTTAATTATGGATGATATATACAATGTTAAGAATCATTATTCTTATTATGATCAAAGAACATTACATGATTTCGATCTTCAAAAATGCGACGTTTTTAAAAATAACATATTCTTCAATTGTGGGTGTGTTTGTGTGTGACTGCGCAAGTGCGGTCATTGACGTTATGTGTGTAACCTGCTTGGCATTCAATTTACACAGCCCTTAAGATCTGATCATCTGAATACAGATACGCTTTCTTCAAAACTACTTGGGTAAGAACAGTAAACAATCGCTTGTGAAATTCCGTTCTGACTCAACGCTAAATCAAAATGAAAAACTTTAAATACGAGTTAAGTAACGCAGCGACTTAGATAAGACTAACCGCGTATATTTCACATTGCCAGTGTAATAGCATGAGGAAAAAGAATTTCTATAAAAGTTTGTAAGTACTTAAGACAAAGTGTAATACCCATTAAGTAATGGCTTTTAATTATTTGCACATATCCTGGAGAAAAATACGTAATCCGCCTCTCCTCTAAACTGCGAACGGATTCTTAGCTCGCGAAGTTAATGTGTTTTCGTTAAGCCGAAACGAGGAATGTTTCTGCTGATAACCCTACCGGAAAAGCCATCGGTAATGCTGGTTTACAACGCTTGAAGGGTGATTCTTATTCAGCAAATTGAGTTAATTGACAAACCGCCTTTGATACCAAAAAAGGAATAATAAATACAAATCCTTAAAGTGTTGAAAGGAAAAGAAAAGTTTGAGTTGAATGTTAAATGGCGAATACAGTGCATGCTGGAAAATGTTTCAAATGAAAAGAATAAGTAAAATACAATATTAATAAAAGCGATCATGAATATATATATATATACATATATATATTGTTATTATCTCCCCGTCTCTTTTTCTCTCCCTCTCTCTCTTTCTCTCTCTCTCTCTCTCTCTCTCTCTCTCTCTCTATATATATATATATATATATATATATATATATATATATATATATATATATATATATATAAACGTTTATAATAAAGAGGTAATACGTGATAAAAATAGCACATTTACACAAATTGGTTTATAATATACATACGATACACGGCGATTTGATATTTCGCTTCTCTCACTTTTATCGTATGTTCATTACTGGAGATACAACTAAAAAAACGTGAATAATTCGATTAGCAATACATGTAGGGAGAGGGTAGACAGATTTACATCTAAAGAAACTAATAGAATACATATACCATATACATATATATACATATATATATATATACATATATATATACACATATACATATATATATACACATATATATATATATATATATATAAACATTTACATGTATATATACATGTATATACACATAGGTAGTGCAGCAGATATGGGAGGAGAGGAGATGAGAAAATTAGAAAGACCGATCGGAGGACTGCGAGTACCCTCCTATGAAGGGGATTCCGCCAGCCTTACGGAATGGTTGGCGGTAATCGATAAGAAAAGTGTAATTTACAGTTTAGAACATCACGAGATGGTACTGCTCGCTCTGGAAGGAGCGAGAGACCCAGTGTCGAAATTTATTGAGCGGATGTATAGAAAGAACCCGGGGATAGCTTGGACGGAGTTCCGCGAGCAGTTGGTTAAGCGATAAGCCAGCGTGCGAACTGCGATTGAGGCTGTACGCAAGCCAACTCGGCTATGGCTAAACAACGGGGAGGGGGTCGACGAGTTAGTCGAGCAGATCCAGGGGGTGGCAGTTAAAGCCTTCTCAGATCGGGTTATCCGAAATACGAGTCCCATCCATGCAATCCTGGGGGGATTCCCTGGTAGACGGGTTAGACGATAGAGAAACTCAGAGCGAGGTATTAAGGGGTCACCCGCTCACACTTACGGAAGACCAGGGATTAGGGAAAGATAGTGTAAGGCTAGGGGAACGCATAGCAAAAAGCGAGAAAAAGTGTGGAAGTAGAGCGAGTCCGGGGCCCCGAATAGGAAGAGGGGGCGGAGAGGATTGGAGGGCATACTCCGATCATAGAAGGAAGGCACTGGACCTTTAATACGAGTACTATAGGCCCGCCCCAGCCAGACAGGTAGCAGTCTGCTTGACCTGTAGGCGTAAAGGGCACCGAGCGGCAGAGTGTCCCACAAATTATAGGCGCCCACGCGGCTCGTTGGGATCAGGCTGCACTAGGTGCGGTCAGTTCGGACATGAGAGGCGGTGGTGCACAGAAGCGTAGATCGTAGGTTAGGGACTAGGATGCCAAACCTAAGTGTTCCACCTGACGCTAGGGTAAGGAACCAGGGAAACGCACAGAGGCCACCCCAGAGAGAATAAAAGGCAGGGTGGCCCCAAGAATGATAAAGTTAGTGAAGGATAGTAAAATTAAATGGGAAGAAGACGGGCTTGCGTTTTGTTCGCCGGTTTATGAGAAACCGCAAGAAGCAATGATGCCCCCGTAGAGAGAGATATCGAATTAAACCCGACTGCTAGGTCGGTTGATGAGTTAGTCAGTGGGAGGAAGCGGCAACATATCCCCCTGCCCAGATCCAGAATAGACTGAGAGAGAATCAGTTAGCCAAAAAGGTACAGGAATTGCCTATGAAGTTACGGTTGAGGGGAGCTAAACGCCACACCACAGAATAGTAGGAAATCCAAGCCCCGAGATAAACCGACAGATAAGATTAGAGAGAGATGCATAATAGGCACCGATGGGGGAGTCGTCGGGGTTAGATCCAAATGGTCGATCACAAGTAGTAATATACCTGCAGCTGGGTGTGCTGCTGCCGAAACGACCAGGCAGGTATATAGTGAGTTGTAAAAACAAAAGAAAGTTTAAGTAATCGACAGACGTTCGAACTACCGGAAATATGCTAGATCGTGGTGCGCCTTACAAAAGGGCACAGAAGTAGTGATAAACGGAGGGAAAGATATGAGATTCTATATAAGAAAGATAGTGTTGATACAGACGATGCAGAAGAAATCAGTGCCCCCGATGCTGGGAGCGGCACTCGATGTCTCATTAGGGACAGTGTCGGGAAGCGATGAGAGAATGATCATGATAAATTGGTAGTGATAAGGAAGAACCAAAAGGGTTACTGTCGCATGCCGCCAGAGAAGTCGCATCGATATCGAATGTCACCAGGTCGATGTGAGCCAAGGAGGTGCTAGTCTAAGAGAATTGTTTTCCCAGGGAAGGGAACAAAGGAAAGAATGGCCGATGGGGGCCGACGCAATTATAGTGAAGGTACGCGAACCAGACAGGTCCGTACAGAGGGAATTTCAGTTGTTGACATTGACGAGTGAGTGCACCAAGTGCATAGTTAGATACGCTATCGCTGAGACACTTGTCGCCGAATATAATAATCTCGGCAGATTTAAAGAGCTGTTGTTACAGATACAGGCCGAGTTACCCGATCGTTTGAGATTACTGGTCGACCCCACCCAACAGTTATGAAAGTATTATAATGTGTAAAGAGGTGTTGCATAATCAGAAAGTAATCAGCTATTAGCTTTAAAAAGATTGCAGGTTCGCTTAAGCCAGAAAGGCAGGGAAAATTCACGTTAAATGGTAGAACTTAAATAGTAGCGTGGCCGATGGTTGTGATAATGGTACACCTAAATGATAGGATTAGCTTATGCAGAAGAAAATGGCGCGGGAAAGACGTAGGGAGAAATTGGACGACGCGAATATACTGACAACCGAGTGCATGAGCGAAGAAGGGTTTCCCTGTAGGACAGTACACCCATATAACGAGCGGGGGGCAGGAATCGCTGCCGTTGGTGGAAATCCAGGTGGATGACCAGTGAATAAGTAGAGATTAATTCCGAGGAGAAGGTGAGGGTTGATTAATTTTTAAAGGCGTTGTGAGCCCTCATTTTCTAGTAACTAACTTTTGATTACATGCGCAAATAATTGATTTTGGTCACCTACTCACCTTCCACCATACTAACCACAAAATACATACACACACACCCATACATACGTACTCCTGATTTTTTTAATAGACTCGAAAGAGAAAAAAATGAAGAAAAAACAGACGGACAAAAGAAAACAAACAGAAAAAGAAAACTGTTTGTTCATTTGTTAGTTTTGTTCCATTTTTAGTTTTTTTATTATTATTGTTTTGATTGTGTTACCCGTTGTTCTCTCTGTGTGTGCGGGGAAAGGTTGCGGTCTGGGAGATTTTAATTACAAGTAAATTACACAAGAAAATAAGGGGTCGGATGTGACATAGCAGTCGGGGCCGACGGGGATCGTGTACCTAAGTGGCGCACAAGTACGCATCTTGGTGATGATGCTTAACCCTACGTAGAAACAAGATGGAGATATAAGACTAGTACATATACTCAACACGAATCGACTATCCAAGCACGATCCGACCTGGCGTCGCGTTGGCTGTCAAAAGTCGTGTTGAGTTTCAATTCCGATTAAAGCCACCCAAAGCAAGAGGCTGGCTGGGTGGTATTTTAAGCGAGCGATCAAGATAGCCATCTAGGCAGTCGGTATTAATTATGACAGAGGTTTGCCACACGGCAAGAAAATAACGAGTAATTGTTTTTATGATTACAAAAAAAAATCTAAAAGGGAAATCCCATTTTTATCAGTAGCGTGGAAAGAGTCTAGGCGTGCAAACACGCTCCCACCCCCCGAACCCCTAAGATAAGACGAAACAGGGAGAGGAATATGTTGGAGGGGGTTGGAGTGTGACACTACACCTTTTCAGTGGGAAAAAGGGCTTTGAGTAAGAACAAGAAAGCAGATCACAGTGATATGGAAGAGAAGCCGGTCGCAGACAGGGCTCTGTCCTAGCTTCGACTATGTGAAATCGCCTGAGAAGAACAGAATTTTCGCCATCGCCGTTCGTCCATAGTTTGGGTCTTTTATAGCAAATTGCGATTGTATGCGCGCACAGAGAGACCACGGAAAAGACATTTATCAACAGATAGATTTTAATTCAACTTTAAACCAAGGTTAAACCTTGTTTTATAATTATTTCATACCAAAAGATCCGATCGCGTTGTTTGCATTTCATATTGTTTATTTGTTCTGCTTGAATAGCCTTTGTTTTCACATAATCACGAAGTCATCATCATCAGCGCCGTTATCCCGGCCTTGGAGGAATTTCGACCGCCATATCGTTTTCTTATTGCCACTAAGACGATCGGCCAGAGAGTGTTCACGATCTGGCAAGATCTCTGTGTAGAGAACCAGAGGCGTGACCAGCGGGAGAGAGACACACGCGGTGCACAATGTTTATAAGTGGCTCCGGTTCCGTGACACGGAACAGAGTGGCGTACCTGTTATACCATTAAGTAATATTTGGATTTTTTTTTTCAAATATAACCTAAAGGAAATATCAGATCATTATTAGGTGTACATGTATGTGTAAATAAAAATAGGCACATATAAACATATATATATATATATATATATATATATATATATATATATACATATGTATGCGTATATATATATATATATACATATATAGATATATAAATATATATATATGTATATATAACATGTATTCGAATATCTAAATATTTAATGAAATAATGATGATATTGAAAATACATAATACCTATATAACATCAGGTGTAAATGGATACCAACGTTACATACTTATATCATGCTTGAATAAAAAAAAAGATCAATAGGTTTTGTGGCATCTCAGAGAAAACACATTCATAATAAAAAGGAGACGCACTTATTGGCATATGTAAATATTTAATTGCAAGAAATAATATATGAGAAAAACGTAAAAGAAACAATCGGTAGATATAACATCGGTGTCTCAGAATTATAAATACTAACTGTCCTAAACAAGTGAACACGTGATAAATGTTTCGAGTGGGATCATAGTCAACCGATAATAGACAAAGCTTTCAGTCACATAAAAAACTATTTATTTCAAATGACGGCTGTCCACCTCATTATCTAGAGATTATAGTTTAACACCTGTTGTCAACGGTAGAATTATTTATTTATGGGTGACCATAAGCTACACAATAGTAAATGTAGATCGATAAAGAAATTACTCGAATAACCATTTGAAGAAAATAAAGCTACGGATAAGTAAAATAATGAAAATATGTACGTATGACGTGAGCGTTACGTATGTAAAACGGATGTTACGAAAACATAAAAACAAATACTAAAGAAAACACGCCGTTCCGTGTGACGGAAGACCCCTTTCAATGTAAAGAATTCCTTCTGACATTTACTTTTTTATGAGAACCAGACGAATGTCATGATATAAAATTGTACACTAACACAAGAAAGGGCGAGCTTCTTACGCAATTTGAGCAGAAGAAAGAGAAAAAAAAATGTTTATTCCGAAAATTGTTTTTAATAAGTAAAAAAATGTTTGTTCTTACTGTGTCTGTATTTTATCTCTTTTTTAGAGTTAAAGTTTATGGGACTTTTGTAGAGGTCTGGGTTTGATGGTTAGAGAATACTATTCAGGGAATATGGATTAGGGGATTTGGGTTATTGTTAAGAATAGGGGTAATAACTTGGGGTTAGAGTTAGGGTTAGAGTTATGGTTAGTATGAGTTTGGTAGAAAGCCTTTTTCCTTGCCAAAATATGCAACTATTCTACTGATAGTGAAAGTAATGTTACATTGACTTATACGTTTTAGAAACACGAGAAACAATAAGATTAGACAGGTATAGTAGGCACACGTCTCCAATCACAAACACGTCCGGTGCTTACGTCGCATTGTAAATAATGAAACTTGACTTAAATAATAAAAAAAAAACATTAAGACGGCGTATGGTTTCGGTTACATTCGGAAAGGCGTACCGTCTTACGACCTGTTCCCTTCGTTTTCGTAGGATTCGTAATGCCTTCATTGTTGTATTTCCCGAAACTTAACAAATTATTCAGATCGAAGGTAAAGTGCATACATAAAATAATCAATCTCTTGTTTAGAACTACCGAATCATTAATGTTCTAGGGTGCACGAGCCGTGTAATCGATATCAATGAAATGTATGGTTTTGTCTCAGCGGTTGAAATTAAATAAGAGAAATGTTAATTAAGATACAATATGATACCATACGTATGACTAATTCTCTTTGTTCAACGGTCAATAGAAGATCGTCTTTAATCGGTCGTGTATAAGCACTACGTTAAAATGTGTTGTGCCCTTAAATAAACTATACACCCATAATAATAAGAAGTGATGTGTGGAAGAAAAACACCATGCATATTTCCCCTATACGTTACTTATTAGGATGTATTGTGTTGAACACAAAGCGAATAGCGAAGTGGCACTCAGTAAACATAAACACCCTCATTAATCATCGTATACATACAATAACTTTTAAGAAACATATGTTTAAAGATTTATTTTAATTGGCTTATTAAGGTGAAAATGTACTCCATGCAATTGTGAAGACTTTATCTGTTATACTTTTTTGAATGATGTAAGTGCCAAAGGGAACGTAACAAAAAAGAAAAGATAACTCGGATTACCGGTGTACTTAGTCCGTGCCATTATCCACCATGACAAAACCAACACTGCAGAGACCGAGGTGTCGGTTTATTGTTTGTGGCGGTCTGTTTGATGAGGATTCGCACCAGTAGATTGATTGATTGTTTATCGTAAACGAACCGACAGTGATTTTCATATAACTCTCCGTTGGCACCATGACATGGTATTCGTTTGCAAGGGCGACATATATTGGCCAACCATAACGCACCACTCAAATATTTGTCGTGGCTGTCATCCCAGTAATGAATGCCCAGCCTGCACTCCTCAGGGGGGGTTCAGTTATTGGTTGAGAAGATATAATTATTCCAGAAGATCAATTATTAATTGTTAAATGACTGAATGATTGACAACTTAGTAAACGATCAAATCGTTTGTTGAAGATGTGAATGTCATTTGCACTAGAAGATTACCCATTCCGAGACGGTTTTGCATCATGAATGTTTATCGGCTGGATGTATTGTCAACGTGACAACGACTTTTATTTATTGTTATTGATAAATGCTTGAAATGTAAATGTAAAAATCAATCCAGAAAAAAGAGGAATGCATATATACATCTGCCCGGGAACCGACAGCGGCTGGTGGCCATGATAACTGCGTGTTTTTTTTTGTCCGCTTAATGCCATTTAGTGAATAACGCTGAACGTGTTGACAGGCTATTTTACTGTATGTTTTTCGCAGAGTAAGTCATGAATATAAGCCAGGATATGGTGAATTATTAATACATGTTTAGTAGAGAAAAAAAACAGTAAGTAGAATGAAATGAAAACTATTAATGTTATTTGTAACAATCTTCGACCAGCGACTTTTCGACATTCTAAACATATACGTGAGGGTTCGACTTCCTGCGACTCGGATAACGCTTTCCTGAATACGAAGTATCCTGTGCATTTATTTTTACCACATATTACAAACCTGCAGGCTGAAAAGTTCACAAAAAAGTTACAGGCGGGCTAGGTTACAAAACAAATTAACTGAGGTTAACTTGTTTTCCATGTAGAAATTATGCTTATTTTTTTTTAAATCTACGTAACTTAAATATTTGAAATTCATAGGCATGTAAGAAAATTGATGTTCATTTAGGAGTAAGATAGTTATCTCATTGATAGTTTTAAAAGGGCAGACTGTCTTAATTACAATTCTCAGAATAAATATAACTTTATTAAACATGAAATAGCAAAACTTTAAAGTGCAACACGATTTATATTATTTGTATATTACGTACAACTCTCCAGGAAGATCACGTGTAGTTTTGAAAAACTAGCGACTATAATTAACGCGCTCTGGCTGACATAAATTGTTCGAGCACATTCTTAAAGATAAGCCTGGGAGGATTAGTATTATTATTATATTTTCATGAATTACTATATATATATATATATATATATATATATATATATATATATATATATATATATATATATATGTGATTTTATGAAGGCTTGCCAAAGCATTCCTTTCAGGACACCAATGATCACCATTAAAGATATTTTTTCTTACAAATAAAATAATAATATTTGTAAGAAAAAATATATTTAATGGTGATCATTGGTGTCCTGAAAGGAATGCTTTGGTAAGCCTTCATAAAATCACATATAAATGCTCTGTACTCTGTAATCGAGTATCATCGAGCTTGGTTTTATTGGAACAACCCCGGTCTTCACTGAATGATCTATTTTATAAGTGAAAAATGTAAATATATATATATATATATATATATATATATATATATATATATTTGTTATTGTTTATTAACTATGTACGGATACGTTTCGTCCTTTTTTAATAATCGGGACTCATCAGCATAGAGATATGACTATTCACTACCACTCATGCGATTCCAAATCCCGGATTACGAGTATTTTTGCAACTCAAATACGACCCCTTAATCACACGGGCAATTCTGAACAGCGAATAAGCTGTGATAATTTTAACACTTTATCGACGGCTTTGCTTGTTCTCCTCTAACTTTGGCGACGTAATTATATATATATATATATATATATATATATATATATATATATATGTATTTTCACTTAGAATATAGTTTATTCAGTAAAGACCGGGTTTAGTCCAATAAAAATTAGCTCGATGATACTCGAGTACAGGGTACAGAGCATTTATATGTGTGTGTTCATATGTGTTAATACTGCCTTTATAATAGAATAAATGCAGAATGCTAACACTATCCGTTCCATTGGAACCCCCATGTAGCCAAGGGGTGGAGGGGGGGTGAGGTGAAGGCACCCTCTGCAATTACATTTGCACCCCCTGAAATTTGTGATCCAAAAAATATTATAAATATAAATACTCTTATATTTCGTTGTCAACTATACTTCTTCATTATGAACTAGTATGTTCTTTTGTGTGATATATTTTACAGCATGGGCGGATAAAGCGACCAAGGGGATGGAGCCGTGGGACACCCTCCAAGAGGGGACCTCCCACCAATTTTTAACATCATTTCCGATTTCAAAAACGCTTCTTTGGATTTTATTTTGTTTAAAACTTAATTTTTCATTCCTGGTACTAATGATATCATATTAAATATTTACGGATTTTAAACTACCAGTTAAAATAAAACTATTCACCATAATAACATCTAAATATGATTTAAATTCATGTTACCTTGAAAATAAAATAAAAGAAAGATGTACGCGTTCTCAAACTCAAACATAACTTCGCTAGTTTCAGATCAAGTGGTGAGGGAAACAAAGCCTCGATGCTTTTCACCTTTTCCTGCTTGGTGAAAGAGAGTGTCAGTGTATCTGTCTTTTTTTGTCAACTTACCAATTATATACTTTTAAATATTGTTAATTCACACTATTTAATATTGTGAATTATCAATAATTATAATCCAAATGATGTAATATAATTACAAAAATGTAATGAATAATTATAATCCAAATGATGTAATATAAACACAAAAATGTAATGAATAATTATAATCCAAATGATGTAATATAAACACAAAATAAATTCACGGTGTTGTTCTGCCAGCTTCTTTTAAATATATATATTTTTTAATTCATAAAAGAAAGTGTTGTCTTCATTACCAATATAGACATGCATACTCGCAATCTAAATTATTTTCTAATGAAACTGGGAATTAGTTTTAAAAAATATTTTTGTATTTTATTACGAATCTCGAATACGGTGTTTTTCTTTTTGTTGTCAGTTGCAACTGTTAATTTTAAAAATTGTGAATGTTACAGTCAACATTTTTTAAATTTACATAGAAAAAAATCCCAGATTTCACCCGAGATGAAGTTGAAAGAAAAACAACATTGGTAGGGTATAATCCCCACGTACAAGAAGCAAGCAAACAAAGGGTTGTTATGTAGGGTGGGATTAAGTGAATTAGTTAATCGAATGTTTTTTCACAGATATGTGAGAAGTGGAAGTCAAAGACTTTAGCGTCAGTTCTTTCTTTGATTTCTGAGGTTTCATGTCTGTGTTTACTAATAGTGAAAAGAAATGTCAAAATAAATAAAGCGTGGATAGGGAGATAGAATAAAAATATAATGATAAAAAGATTCTTGGTTATTGAAACAGTTTAGTTACATTTTCATTTTCTTATAGACAACTACTCTTAGAAAGACTAGACGAAAGTTTGACCAACATAAATGTAAGTGCATATATTTCTTTTCTTTTTTGTTAACTCTATTTTAAAGAAATTTAAAATGTTATTTTAGAAAAAAAAAATTACTAATAGCATTTTTTAAATTATTAATCGGTGGATGTTTAAATAACTGAAAATCGGGGGGTTCACTTAAGAGGCTACGACATCCTCCAATATTTGTAAATAAGTATTTTTAAATAAGTATTTATTAATACGCTATTGTTTTGAAGCAAATTAATTCGATTTATCTACATTACGTTTCATTTTAAAGAAGCGAATATAGTGTCATTTGTTTGGAATTTTTCTTGAAGAACTCTATCCATGTATTGCTGTAACTTTTACAGCAAAACAATAAATAACAACACAACTAACATTTGTTGTTTAAAGAAAATAAAACTTAACGAAAAGTAGCCCGTCTATACAAAAAAGAAGCAAAATGTTAAAAATTAGTTCAAAAGACAACGTCAAACACTAAAGTTAATCTAATCATGATGTTAATTATAAATTATAAACTTAATTATAGAGTTCTTGATTAACATTTTTAGTGAAACGTGTCTTTCCTTGTGAGATTCTTTTTAAATAAATGTTATTTGGGAAAAGAGAAATTACTATAGGTCTCGATGTCTTGCTTCTAAATACCCCCTATTTAGAAGCAATACATCGAGACTTATATTTTTACACCAATATTTAAAAACAATGTAAGAAATATATATTTTGTGAATTGAAAGAAAAAAGGGGTGCCCTGAATATTCGGTGAATGAACATTCGGGAACGGAAAATTCGACAAAGGAAAATTTGGCAGTGTTGACAAAGTAAAAAAAGTTGGTAATTAATTTTAACTTCAAAATTGGTAAATCACTGTAAGATAAAGTGGTTAATTCGTCGTTTCATAGCCAAAATGGCGGACAATAAATCGGCTGTATTTTTCTCATTCTTTTCCGACCTTTCAACGATTAATTTGAAAGAAGTAAACACATTTAAAAAGTAGTAAATAAACTTACTTTTAAGCAGGATGGCCACCAGAAATTAAAAAACTGAATTACATTTACAAAAAATAACTAATAACTTAATTTCAGGACAAGAAAAACAATGTTGCTTCTTTTAAATACGTGATTTTCTACGCATTTCAAAGCCAGTTCAAATGAATTTCTATTCGATAGTTTAAATACTTCCCAATGCCTTTGAAATTTTGAACAGAAACGAAGTAATTGATATATTTTTCAATTAGTGACAAAATATTAAAATGGCTGACTTGTTTACGAAGAAACCTAAATGCATCATGATTGATTTAATGTCGTAATTTAATTACGCACCGGGTTGAAATAATAACATAATTTTGAAAGCCATTCTTAACATGAAGAGAGAGGGTGAATTGTTTACAATTCTGTACTTTCACCTAACAGTTTAATGAACAAAAGATATAGTAAAAATTGGGGATTTTTTTACTATAATCAACAGGACGGAAGAACGAAAAAAGAATGATAAAACAAATGTGCAAAAAATAAATGTAAGCAAGGGTAAGACAAGTTACTATTCTACCTAGCTGGATGAGTTTATTTGTGTTTTAACTTATTTTTAAAGTTTGTTTTTGTTGTTTTAAAACCAAGTGTCGGCTCTTCATTTCGAAAGCGACATCCAACATGGCTTCCGGGAATCTCTCAGAAGCGCACAAAAAATCGGCAATTAGAACAAAATACTCTTAGAAACCCATCCAATAAATGTCACCAATCGTATAACATTACATTTCCGAACATACGGTTCAGCTAAGAATTTTGATTCTTAGCAAATCTTCATGTATTAAAAGATTGAAAGTTTTGGACGCTTTTTACATCCAATAATTTTATGAATTAAAATTTATGATTAAATCAACAGTACACTAACCATCATTATTTATAGTTCCATAACAATTTGGTTCAGTTAATAATTTAATGACCAAATGATACAGTAAAAATTAAATTTAACTTTCAAAATCCTATTTAAAAAATAATTTGTTTAAAATATATTTTTAAAAATAATTTGGTGGAAAAAATATTGAAAACGAATAATTTGGTTAACAAATATTTTAAAAAATAAGTTGGTGAAAAACAATATTTTAAATATTTTAATTGGAAGGAGCTCCCTCTACGACGGTCTTAAAATCTCTTTTCATTGAGTGACAACTATTAACAAAATATTATTTGTGGCGTCTTTGCGTAAAAAGAAATTTAATATTTAATATAAAATATAAGTACATTAAGGAATTTTAGACATTTACGGCGGGAGGAAAGTAGAGTCTGGACAGAGTTTGGCTTTCGTGACAGGAGGAAAATTGGACAAGAATTGAAAGCACATATATACACTGAGGTCTACAAAGAAGCGGACAAGGTTCGGATCACCTTAAAAATGTTCAGAAAGTAGGGAGAGTGGATCAACTCCTGGATCCATGCTACCGAGACAAGAAATTAATCGGTGAGCAAAAATAGCATCTCCTGACAGTACTGGACATATTATTATTATTATTCTGTGCAGAGAATGAGACAGCACTGAGAGGTAATGACAGAAGCAAAGAATCATTAAACCGAGGAAACTGTTTGGAGTTACTCTCACTTTTATCTAAGTATGACACAACTATACAACAACGCCTGGAGAAACTTCCGAGAAATGCACAAATGTTAAGCCCAGAGATTCAAAATGATTTACACTTTTCAGCGCAGAAGGTTCTGTTAGAGGACATCAGGGACCAGGTTAAGGAAGCCGGATATTATGCGGTTTTAGCTGATGAGGTTACGGACATCTCTAACAAAGAATTACTTGGTGTTTCATTAAGGTTTCTGCACGGAGGAAACATCCATGAACGGGCCACTGGTTTGATGGAGCTGTATAACCTATCTGCTGCCAGTATTTCAGAACAGCTGCAAGGTAGCTGCGGTCTATGAACTTGGAGAAGGAGATGTGTGTTGGGCAAGGATACGATTGTGCAAGTGTGATGGCAGGTGAACGTGGTGGTGCCCAAGCGCTGATGAAAGGGTGTGGCTATACAAATGTCCAGTATGTGCACTGTGCATCTCGCAGGCTGAATTTAGCCTTCGCATCTGTCACTGAGATTGATCCTGCCATTAAGACATTCTTCAAGACTATTGATTTTATGTACACTTTCATGACAGGTGCAAAACGCCATTCCCGATACCTGGAAACCCAGAAGATGTTGTATCCGAAAGAACCACAATTGGAACTGACCCATTCATCTACAACAAGGTATTTTCCAGATCCTTAGAGTTTGAAAAGTTCTTGCGCCGTTTTGATGTAATTTTGGACACTTTGGTATCCTTTCAAAATGATCCTGCAGCTGAAACAAAACTTTCTGCTATTGCTCTACTGAAGGCAATTCAGACAAAGAAGTTCCTAGTTATCCTATTTTTTTTGAAAACGATATGACTATACAGATTTTGTGACCAAAGGTCTGCAAAAGAAACAAACAAATGCGGAGACAGCTATTAGCTTGGTAGAAACACTACTTGACCACGCAGAATCATTCGATACAGTGAAGGTGGTGAAGTATGCATTGGAGCTTGCCATAAAGAACGATATCACGGATATTGATACTCAGCCATCTGGAAAGGGCACGAAAGTTATTTGCAAAATTAGATGGCGCATTAGTGACTGGTACTGTTGGCCATAACTGTGTAGGTACAGTGGAAGATTTTGAGTTGGTACTCCGACAGTTGCTGGGGCACATTAGAGGAAAACTCCGTACTCGATTTGGAAATGCTCAATGTGCAGTGATAAAAGCTGCTGCAGTGTGTAACACGTCGTCATAATCATTCATGGACAGTGAGACGCTGAAACAGCTAGGCCCACTGTTTGGTGTTTTGATAAAGGAGAGTGAGACGGAATATTCGAGAACTACATTCAGTGACGTCTCTCTACCGAAGATCTTGGACGTTCAGAATTATTCGAACAATGTGACAGGAAAATTTTTCCATCTATGCATAGAGTATTGCAATTGATCCTTACCATCCCACATACCTCAGTAACCGTTGAAAGACCATTCTCTTCAGTGAAGCGCATCAAAACAAGAATGCAATCTTTGATGTCAACAGTGAGACTGACCTCACTCTGCCTCATATCCTTTGAAAAAAATTGACAGAGAGCGTATCCTTGTGCATTTCAATAACTGTAAAAATAGGGGATTATAATAGAATTATGTAGAGCTAGCAAGTAGCTACCTTATTTAACGAACTTTATTATTACTACTGGGTTTACTATGCTTCATGTGCTTTACTATGCTTATGTTGTTATTTACATGTACTAACGGAAATACACAACATTATATTTAGATTATATAAAATAAATTGTAATTGGTGTTACTACTTATTTATATTTATATATCAGTACACACACACGCACACTGAACTAAAACGTCACTCATATTAGAATATCAATATTAGTTTTGCCCCTCCTAAAAAGTCCTTGCCCCCCCCCTTAGTTAGAAGTCTGGCTACGTGCCTGACTTGGAAGGCTAACTCTGGATTCTGTGTTGACCGTTTTATTTTTGTTTCGAGGGATACTTTCATCGTTGTGTCGCCCAATAAAGAGGTGTACTCTCGCACATTGTTCCCGATTCTTTTGGACTGCATTGGTACTATCTTCTTATGCATAGTAACAACCCTACTGTGAACATTTATTGAACAACTTCCTTAAGAAGAGTTTCTTTTTTCTTCTTAAATGGCCTCGATTAGGGCAACACCACATTGGGTGTTGTCAGTTGTGTGGGTACTTATTCCACGTATATAAATCCCCTGATGAACATCCAAGAAAGTACCTGCTTGAATAGAGACACACGTGTAAGGGAAAATCCTTTCACTATAAAAAATCTGACAAATATTTAAACTATGAAATGGACAAAAGTATGTTGTTGTAGTGAATTATTACTTGAACGAAATGTTTTGGTAATCCTTCACAAAACACACACACCCATATATGTGTATGTATATGTGTATATATGTATGTATATGTATATATATGTATATGTATATGTATATAATATATATATATATATGTATATATATATGTATATACATATACTATAATATATATATATATATGTATACATATATATATATATGTATATATATATATGTATACATATGCATATATATGTATATATATGCATATATATGTAAATATATAGGTATATATATATATATATATATTTATAGGTGTGTATATATGTATATATATGCATATATATATGTATATATATATATATGTATCTATATATGTATATAAATGTAGACATATGCATATATATATATATGTCTGTATATCTATATTCATGTATCTATTTGTACATGTATGTATATGTGTATATATATATGTATATATATGTATATATATATGCATATATATGTATGTATATATGTATGTATATGTGTATGTATATATGTGTATGTATATATATGTATATATTTATATATATGTATATATAAATATGTATATATATACATGTATTTAGGCAAACAGTATTCAATAACACGGAGTGGTTTTGTTTGATGCGACTTTTTTATTTTTTCAATTTTCCGAATTGTCTATCTAATGTTTCGGTCAAATGTATGTAAACATGATCCATGGGTTTCTTGTTCCATTCTTGTTTTCTTTTTTGCATGTACTTTCGATTTGAATCGTCAAATCATCTTCAGGCGGTATTCGTTAAGTTTCTTTACAAATTATGACTTTATTGTTGTGCTCAATTTTGAATCATAACGGCAAGTAGTTTATAACTTGAAAAAGCGTCTTTAAAGTTGAAATGTACATGAGAGCGTGATGGCGTTCTACACATATGAGAGATTTTAAAGTTTGACTGTTCAAACCGTTAAGAAATTGATGACGTTAAAGGAAGTGAATACAATTCAAACGCATAATAACCTAAGGGCTAAGAATGTGGTTATGTTAATTATTATGCTAGACACTTTAAAATGTTGTGACTAGTTTCATAATTGACATTATTAATTGTGAGATGTTTAGTTTTTATGTAGAGGGCTTCGAGTATTTTTATTTTTTGATATTGGTATCGTGGTGTATTATTTTGGTATTGTTAAGAAGGATGTTTCTATATTTGGAGGGGGTACACTTATGTTTTTTAGGTATTGGCATATAGAGCTTGTGTCGGAGAGATGTAGGGTGAGTTTTCGAAATAGTGTTGTGGAAGTGAAACTTATGTAAGAATAAGTTTTTTTATGATTGTCGGAGATACATTCTCCCATAGGGCATTGGAACTGATATATTACATTGGTTCTTCTTAATGTATTTTTGGTTTGAGAAGTGTAATTTTTAACAACATAGTTTGATTTTTTTTCATATATAAATGATAAATCGTAACTCATCATCAGAATTGATGATGATAAAATACGATTCATCAACAATAAAAAAACTAATTCTTACATAGGTTTCACTTCCACTTTTTAAAGACCAACATCTTATCATCAGAGGAAATCGCTGGGATAGATAAGTTGGCAAAGGCCAAGATTTAAAATTTGAAAAATTAAAATAAAGATTGTGGAGAAAAAACACATTGCGAAACTCTGCCCGAATTCAAGCAAATGTCCTATTGCAAAAAAGTCCGCTGTCAAAAAGTCCAGCGGAGAAAGTGAATTGTAGGTAAGTCATTAAAAGACACGAGATCCCTTGTGTTTTTTCCCCACAATCTTTATTTTACTTTTTCAAATTTAAAATATTGGTCTTTGCCAACTCATCTATCTACGCGATTTCATCTGATGATAAGAGTTTGATCTTTGAAAAGCATGGCTTAAGAAAACAATTAATATTAATAAATTACCTTTTTGTGGAATACACGTGGCTTTGAGCAACTGCATTGAAAAAGATCTGCCTTTTCCTTTTCTAATTCCTTTTCATCCTTTTACCTATATATCTGCTCTATCCTGTATATTGAGCAATATACTTTTGACAATAATGTTTACCTTTCCAAAAAGCACGCTTTTAGTTCACCACTTTATATATATATACCCATATATATCTATGTATATCTATGTACATATATATATGTATGTATTTGTATATTTATATATATGTATATATATATATATAAATATGCATATATGTATATGTATATCTATATACGTGCATATATATATGTATATACAGGTATAGAAATATATTTATGTATATATATATATATATATAGAGAGAGAGAGAGAGAGAGAGAGAGAGCGAGAGCGACAGAGAATAACAACCGTCTATGCACGGGTAAAATAAGATCCCTTAACATCACCTGTTGATACGCATAGACATTCAAGATATAAGCATAATAACATGTATCTGTAGAACTCTTATTCGAATTTTAATAGTAATCAGGTAAATGGATAAGGATTTTGAAAGTGACTCTTTGGTTTCTAGGGCCCAGGGTTCGGATCATGTGGCCGGCGACACAGTTACATATGACCAACGTGATCATTGTTAGTGATCATAAAACATGTTAGTTGAAGCACACACATACCCACACATATACATATACACACACATATATATATATATATGTGTGTATATACATATATATATATACATATACATATATATATACATATACATATATATATATATATATATATATATATATATACATATATATATATATATATATATATATATATATATATATATACTCTGTTACATAAAATTAGTACAAAATCAGTACTATCGTTTTCAATCTCAGAAGGCGTTTAGCATCCGGCTACTTTAGGTTATGTTGCCATCTGGTAAAAAAACTGGAACTCACGTATCACTCTCGTTTAAATGCGTTATTTACGTTTATTGGTAAAATATAGTTGTGTAAAGTGTTGTGTTACGGAAATAAATATTAGGTGTAAAAGTTGAATATATTCCGAATATCTTAACTGTTATATTTATTATAACAGTTAAGATTTTACATTTAAAAATATTTTTACAACATCTTTATACAAGCACTGTGATTCAATGTTTATTAGGAACGTATATTCGGCCGTTATTGTTTTGCAGGGCTTACTTAGTATCGTCTAGAACGTGCTAAGGAAATTAAATGAGTTTTTAAATTACACCTTCAAGCGAGTAAAACAATATCAAATTTAAATTCAAAGCCTGAATTAAAATACTTTAAAAGTTTAATTTCTCAAAAATAAGACATTTAATAAGAATTAACATTTTAACTATGTAGGCTGGCAATCAATCTAAAGGAAATAACCATACGAAATATTTAAGGATTCTGTAATCCAAATAACATATTTATAGGTAAGCTCTACTTAACGTGTAAACTACTAATGGAAATAATAGTAATGATATATTGACTGAGTCTGATCTAGAGATAAGAACAACGATTAGGGTGTGGATAAATACTGTTTAGGAAATTTTAAAGCCTGCTATTTGATTATCATGAATGGGGGTATTTACCATCTTAATTACTAGAAAACTACATTTTCATAGTTACGTTGTGTAATTTACGTATTTTAAGTTGGGTAAAGAGAGGGTCCAATTAAAATATATAGGGCGTTGTAGTTGAGAAGAGTCGAAGTAAGTATTTTGTAGAACTATTATAGGATTATGTATTAGGCAGGGCGTATTATTGGTGGTCCTGTATGTGTACCGGTCAGTTCAGTATATAAGCAGTGCTTGTCTAGTATGGATGCATCCTTTAAGGATTTCGCTTCTAACATCTAAACAGTTAGTGTTAGGGGTCAATGATGACCCTTAATACGCGATATGTGTCTACATAACACAATGGCATCAATTTATGCTTGGAAAGAGAGATTATCTCCTCTTTATGTATTTTCATTCGATGGTAAAGGTTGCCCCTTCATCTTTAAGTTGCACTATCCGGGTGGCGAGTGCCGGGTTTGCCGTGTTTCTATATGTAAAGGTATCCATGTGTGCGCATAATATTTGCTTTAAACGTCTCTGTGTCATGCCTATGTATTTTTTCGATCTGCATTTGTGCTAGCTTGTGACAGTGGCCTCCTACATTAAATAATACATTTTGCAATTCCTCCTCAGCGGACAATTGTTTTTGCCCTGGCATGAGCAGGTTGTGTTTTATATTCTGTTTGCTTCTGCAGAGACTAGTTATCTTACAGAGGGGGTCGCGGAGTAGCTAATCTTGTTGGCACTTCTGTTAAATAGTATATGCAGGTTGTGGGTTGGCGGAAGTGTTTGTCAAATAGGTTTCGGAAAAGATGGTTTACTCTAGTCTTGGCGTTAATGGGGGATACCGGCGAAAACAAGATCACCGATCTCCTCCTATTGCAGTGTCAGCGTGACTGGTTTGGGTGGGGATGTATCAGATCGTCTATCTACACCCGCTGTCGCAGAGTCCTTTATTGTAATAGCAAGCTGCCTTTATGAATATTTCGGGACCGGATACGAGGTTTTCGATTGTTTGGCTCATATTATTGACCAAGTTTTTTTTAAGGACGGTGTTGAGTAGCAAGTTTTCTTTGTGTATGTATTGAAGCGTCTCATTGAGTTTGTGGAAAGGCTTATGTGTGTTAGTCGTAATGTTCAGTGTGATGTCTAGGAAGTCTACTTGGTCTAAGTGTTTTTAATGGTGATTTTGAATCTGAGTATTTGAAATATATTTGTTAAGTCTTTTCTAACTATATCTAGTGTGTTTATTGTGTTGTTACGAGACAAACTAAGTCCATCATCTCTGTATAGACCAAATAAATTGTCTGGGTATATATGTGAGCGTATCTAATATGGGCCAGACGACTTAGTCGCAGATGCTTGCACTGTCATAAGGTAGACGTCTACTATATCTGAGTGTGTGAATGTGCATCTATGTTTTTCCTGTATATTATGAAAACAATTCATAACAGAATGTGTATTGCCTCTCAAAGTGATGTTAGTTTTTACTATAATTTTCTGAACAATATGTCTAACCATAGATTTACTTGCTAGACACACTTCGCTTTTAGCTGGATTGATTAATCTCTTAAAGGGCTATTTCCGACGTTTTCATTGTGGTCTTTAAGAGATACAAAGACCTTTCTCCTTGCTAAGGAGTTAGTTATGTATTCGACACGTAATTAGTAGCTATCTCGGTAGTTTCGTTATTAATGGTCCTATGTGTATTTCTATTAGCTAACTGGTATTTATCAGTGATAGAGCTTTTAGTTAAAACTGTTTTTTTTTGTTGTTAAATATGCTTATTGGTTTGGTTTTCTCTTTTTTGTTTTTTTTTAATGTCGGCGGCTAGTCTTTACTGGAGCGGGGTTGGCTTATTCGTAAATTCTAGGTTATGGGTAATGCTTAGTAGGTGTTTCCTGAAAAAAGCAAATATTTACCAGATTTAAGTCCTTAGTAGTTTATTGCTGTCTGCCTGTGGTCTGTGTTAATTATTTTTCACCTCATCCTTCAAGCTTAGTCAACAGCATCGCGGTATACGTTTATTTATCGGGCGTTTGGATATTTTTTGGTTTGGTATCCGAGAGGGTATATTTCCATTTCTCAGGGTTGCTTCGCTTCACCGTGTGCTAATATATATATATATATATATATATATATATACATTGATCAACGCACAGTGAATTGAATCATCGTTCTACAAGAAATCGTTAAGCGAAACTCCAAATAAGCATAGTGCAAACACGGTGTCCAATATACTAAGTCCCACCTGTAGTATTCATTAATTGATCACTAGAGATAATCATATAAGTTACCCTAAAAGATTACGCTTATATTTGTCCTTTATTCATAGACAACTAATGAAACAATGAGTCAATGAAGCGATTTTAGTAAGAAAAAGCTCATGAATAGACTAGCAATTAATATTGTCAGACAATGACTCACAACTTCCTGTTATCATGGATGACATTGACTAGCTTTAGATTTTAATCGATATCGCTAAACTATAGAAATCAAAAGACATTCGTAATATATCAACCCATATCGATTAGGAAACAGTCATTCATGGCGTTTGATTTATATGTGCGTTTTAAATTGGCCGATTCATGTAAATTAACCTTATTTCTGCGCGCAATGTTCTGAAAGTCAATCTGAATTTCCACTTAAAGTAAGCCATCACTGTGCGTCGGGAAATCGATTATTGAACTTGATGAATACATAAAATCCAACGCGGTAAATGAGCCAATTTAGCAAATCGATTAATCGCTGGAATTTCAATGGAAGACCCATTAAAACAACTAATTGCGTTAACAACTCACGATGTAGCGTAGTTTACTCTTGACTAACTCACCTAATGTTTTAATATCAAGATTTCTCAGCGGTATGTGTATGCTTGCATTCTGGAATGAAGATGATGATCAGAAAAAAAATGAAGAAGAAGAAGAAGAAGAAGAAGAAGAAGAAGTAGAAGAAGAAGGAGGAGGAGAAGAAGAAGATGAAGAAGAAGAAGAAGAAGAAGAAGAATAAGAAGAAAAAAGTCAACAACAACTATGACTAAAAAGTAGACGTCCAAAATCTATAAGTTATTATTTTCATTCTTTTGGAAGATGTCAACTTTTGCTTTTCATTATAGAAAATATATCGTTAATAGTAGCAGTGAATAATGCAGGAAATGTAAAACTTACTAAAAACCTTAAAAACTGAAATGTTTGAATGTACCAGAAGTTTAGACATTTTAAAAGCCGTTTGAAAATGCTACCAAAAACCGCATTTTAGTTACCGTCGTCAAGAATGTTTCTGCTACTCTGATTCTTATACTGATGACGACCAATCCTCCGTGTATCATATCTCTTCATATCCTATTAAGAACGTTTAAGATTTCATATAAATTAATAATGAATTACTTTAACATCCGACATAAGCTTTTACATAGTGTGTTACTTACCATTGTTTTCTTACACAAATATTGCATCATATAAATTATAATGTTATTTAAAACTCAGAATATAAAAATCAACACACAGAAAAATGGGTATTAGATATGCTCCAAAGGTGTGGATGATAAAAGATGAGTGTTATCAAGTGCCGTACTAATTTTACTCCCCCCCAAAAAAAATTTTTCTCGCCAATAAAAAAATGGGAGCGGTCGGTTGAAATTCCTGCCTCCCTTAAAAAATGAGCGTGAACGCAGCCCAAAACTATAAAGAACAACTAATTATTATACGATCATTCATTGCAACTGGAAGAAGTGAAATAAACTATTTCTGTAAGCATTAAAATCAAATCGTATTTTATCACTTCCCTCGTAGTCAGTCGGTAGGGTGTCGGGATGTTTGCGTCAATGTTACGAATTCAAATCGCGCCCTCATCGCCGAAATGTTTTATTGTTCATTTAGTCGTTAATATGTGGCCTAATGTTTTTGTCATGTTTCTGACTTTGAAATTACGTTAACAAAAATTCTCCGCGACGGACAGAAACACAGAAATACAGACAGAAAGACAAACAGAGACGGTGCTCGTTATATTATACTTATTATTATTATTATTTTGTTGTCTAACCACACAAGAACGCGGCAGCCTAGCAAAAAAAAAACGACTGTTAGGGAGTCTATTTTCGCTAGTCCACTTATAATATAACGAGCAGGTTCTCTGTCACGATGTCAGGATGTCAGGATATCTGTCTGTCCGTCGTCGAGAATTTTTGTAAACGTAATAAATAAATAAACAATAAATAATTTAAGCGCTGAGACTACGATTCGAACTCGCAACCTTGACGCTAACTGCCGAACGCGCTATCATCTGCCCCACAAAGACAAGTTACAAATGAATTATCGTATAACTGTTCATTGGAAATACATTGGGGTCTGCGTTCGCTCTCGATTGTTTTAGGGGGGGGGGAGAAAGTCCCCCCCCCCCAATTTTTTTTTTTTCATTTTTTTTTTTGGCGCGAAAAAAAAAAAATTTTGGCGCGAAAAAAAAAATTTTCCCGCCTAATAATAAAAAAATATATTTTTTTTTGCCTTTTTAAACAAAAAAAAGTATTCGGAGACAAATGTTTTTCATTTCTTTTGTCTAACCACCCAAGAACGCGGCAGCCTAGCAAAAATAGACGACCGTTAGGGAGTCTATTTTGGCTAGTCCACTTATAATATAACGAGCACTTCTCTGTCAGGATGTCTGTCTGTCTGTCTGTCTGTCCGTCCTGGGGAATTTTTGTAAACGTAATTTCAGAAATAAACAATAAATAATTTAAGCGCCGAGACTACGATTCGAACTCGCAACCTTGACGCTAACTGCCGAACGCGCAATCATCTGCTCCACGACGACAAGTGATATAAACGTCTTAATTTTAAATGATAAAGAATCCGTTTTTTTTCCAACTTCTTCCAGTTACAAATGGATGATCGTATAACTGTTCATTGGAAATACATTGGGTCTGCGTTCGCACTCGATTGTTTTAGGGGGGGGGGATGAAAATCCCCCCCCCCCCAATTTTTTTTTTTCATTTTTTTTTGGCGCGAAAAAAAAAAGATTTTCCCGCCAAAAAAAAAAAAAAAAAAATTCCGCCTAATAAAAAAAAAAAAAAAAAAATTTTTTTTTTCCTTTTTAAACAAAAACATTATTCGGAGACAAATTTTTGTCATTCTTTTGTCTGACCACCCAAGAACGCGGCAGCCTAGCAAAAATAGACGACCGTTAGGGAGTCTATTTTCGCTAGTCCTCTTATAATATAAAGAGCACCGTCTCTATATATCTGTCTTTTTGTCTGTCCACCGCAGATATTTTTTATGTACGTAATTTCGAAGTTAGAAACATATCATATACATTTGGCAACATATTAACGACTAAATTAACAATAAATAAAATATATTCTATGTATATATAAAACTTCAATACCATTACTACCAGTTGTCAGTCGTATATGCTAATGCCACCATGTATATTTTATTTCGCATTTAGTTGTTACGTCTTTAGCTTTTACCATATGTTATTTAATCGTTGCTTCTTGAAGATCATTTACCTGTCATGGTTGTTAGTGTTTATGGGTTTGGTCAATTATATTAATGATCCAAATGAATAAAAGCTATTTTCCCAATCTTATTTTCTGTTCCTGTTCGTACTCCTATATCAATACATATATATATATATGTATATATATATATATATATATATATATATATGTATATATATATATATATATGTATATATATATATATATATGTATATATATATATATATATGTATATATATATGTATATGTATATATGTACATATATATATATACATATATATATACATATATATATACATATATATGTATACATATATATATATCTACATATATATGTATATATACATATATATATACATATATATATACATATGAAGAAGAATGGAAAGGAATTAGAGAAGCAAAAGCCAAATCATAATTCAATTCAATTGCTCAGAGCAAGGTATATTCTGCAAAAAAGGCAATTTATTCAAGTTAAAATTCTGCCCGAATGTCCGATTGCTAAAATTTAAAAATTTTAAAATAGCAACGATAATAGCACAGGCACTTCACTTTCCAATTTAATTAGAAACCTCAATCTTAAAAATACTCACTATTCACTTCACTGGTCAATACTTAAAAAGTTCAAATCATATACCCCGGGAGCATCTCATTGCCAACTTTGTACTTTGGAAACCTTTATGATAGCTACTGCAACTAAATCTAAAAACATTATTAACTCTAAGAATGAACTTATCTCCAGTTGCAGGCATAAACGTAAATTCAAGTATAGCAACCATAGTAATCCCCCAGACACCCCTCCCCCATTTGATTAAATACCCTCCCATCATCTCGGATCTTCCCTCCCTACATCTCGAATCCCCTTTCAGATAGTTTTAATTCCTGTTGTTCGATAATCTCTGCTTATATCCCCCTCATCCCTTTAGCCTTCTATTAACTTAAAAAATTACCCATACACTTCGTTAGCTTCACAATTCCCTCAAGTTAATACCTTTCTCCCACTAACCCCTAAATCATTCTACTTAACCTCCTTAACCGTATAAATTTTATATGACTTCCATTTCTTTCCCCTTTAACTTCTCTTAATACATTCTTCCGCTTCCTATCAACACTTCCAAACTTCTATCCTTCCCTCTCAACCTGATAACTAACCCACCATTTTCTTATTATACCCTAGCCCTTTTTTCACTTGTTGATTCGCCTTATCTACTCTTAATCCCCTTTGCACACTCCGATATCGAACTACTTAATGTTCTCTCTGTGCACTCTAATTATTTTTCCCCTCCTGTTTTTACTTTTAAATAATTCTTCTCCCTCTTTTAATAGCCTCGATTATCCCCCCCTAGTTTACCTCGCCCTTCGCTCACTTCTCTCTGACCATGCTCAACCCCTAACCCGCCCTCACTCTACATCTTTCAACCCCCAAAATATTTACTTTTAACTGCGATCTCCATACTCACTCTGGTTCAATCTATTGTGACTACTTAAACATCGTATGTCTCTTGCTTATTCTGCCATCATTAACCTAATTAATACTTTTCTTAATCAACCTCCATATACCTTTTTTCAAAATTTTGTTGTTTCAAAGTTTAATTCTCCCACTTCCATAAAGCACTAGCGTCCCGTATACAGCTTATTTTATTTCTACCTATACCTTTAACCACCTTGGGGATTCCCATTCCGGATATCGTTTCGAGGTTTAATTTACTCTTTCCTTATTCTACTACTCATTTTCGAGTTCCAATTTTATCGACTTTTTCCCTCATTCTATTATTATTTTCTTATCGGGCAACCCATAATTTTCCTTGCGAGCTTAAAACTAATACTAAATTTATTATCTCTTTTTCATTTTTTATTTTTATTTTCTTATTTTTATTTTTATCTTTAATTTTAATTCTATTCTTATTTTACTAATTTTTACTTTTTTAATTTTTCAATTTTTAATTTGTATTCTTACTATTTCTGTAATTATACCCTTCAAATATAGTTTGCCTCAATGTTTATAAGTAAGGTCTCCTGATAAAACAACCAAACCCCGAACTCTGTTCATAGACACATCCTGGTATTTTAACTCTCCCTCCCAGCACTCGTTGACTTACTCCTCCTCCATCCTTTCCCTTTTCTAGTTGAACCCTAATTCGCGCTAACATCCAATTTCTACTTTCATGCGACTCACCCCCCACAATCACACTCTTAGTTTTAACCGCTTTCACTCCCCACACCCCTTCTCCTTCGTCGCACCCGTCCCTCTCTCCTCCTCCACACCCCTTACTCGTTCTCTCCCTGCCTACTGGTCTCACAAGAGTTTCTGCGTTTCCTCAATTTCAAGCCGGCTTTTTCTTCGGGCTAACTTTAAAATATTTTCGCTGCATTTTTCCCATTTTAAAGCATTTTCTCTGACATCTCTTCCCAGGAAGTATTGTTAATGGCGAATATTTTCCACCTCACTCTCTTCTGAGCCTGCCTGCCTGCATCCACGAGCGTACTTCTTATTGGACATATTACCCTTTGGATTTTCTATTTTCACCGCACCTGAAGTTGTGGCTTCTTGGAATTTAACTTTGATTCCTCTCTCTCAACCTTTCGGGCCTTTTAACGACCTACCTATCTACATCTCATTCTCTCCGCTGGACTTTTCGACACCGGACTTTTTCGCAATCGGACATTTGCTTGCATTCGAGCAGAATTTTGCCCTGTGTTCTTCCCCTACAACTTTTATTTTATTTTTTCAAATTTTAAATCTTGGCCTTAGCCAACTTATCTATCCCAGCGACTTCCTCTGATGATAAGATTTTGATCTTTGAAAAGCCTGGCTTAAAGAAAATTTAACTTGAAGAAATTGCCTTTTTTGCAGAATATACCTTGCTCTGAGCAATTGAATTGAATTATGATTTGGCTTTTGCTTCTCTAATTCCTTTCCATTCTTCTTAATATCTATCTGCTCCATCCTGGATATTGAGCTGTATACTCGTCACAATAGGTTCTAGCTTTCGTAAAAGTTCGCTTTTAGTGCACCACTTTTACATATATATACATATATATACATATATATACACACATATATATATACATATATATACATATATATATACATATATATACACATATATATACATATATATATACCTATATATATATGTAGATATATATATATATATATATGTATATATATATATGTAGATATATATTTATATGTATATATATACATAAATATATATATAGATATATATATATACATATATATATACATATATATATATGTATATATATACATATATATATATATATGTATATACAAATATATATATGCAAATATATATATATATATAAATATATATATATATACATGTATGTATATATGAACAAATATATATATAATATATATGTATATATTTATAAATATTTATATATATATACATATACATGCATATGTATATCAAGTATATATATATAAATACATTTATACATATATATTTATATAACTATCAAATATATATATATATATATTATAGAAATATATATATGTATTCAATTGATATATATATATATCTAGAGAGAGAGAGAGAAATATGTGCATATATATAACTAAATATATATATACGTGTATATATAGATAACTATATATGTACATATATAAATATATATATATATATATATATGTATATATACATATATATGTATATATATATATATATATATATGTGTATGTATATATCTATATATGTATATATAATGTGTTCATAAATATGTATATATATATATGTATATATATACATATAACTATGTGTATATATGTGTACATGAATATTCATGTGGGTGTATATATATGTATATATATATATATACATATATACATGTATATGGGCATTAATATGTATATGTATATATGTACAAATATCTATATATATATATATATATATATATATATACATAACTATTTATATATATGGGTATATGTATATATACATATATATGTATGCATATATACAAATATATATACGTATATTCATATATATGTATATATATACATATTTGTATATCTATATATATATATTAAATATTGTATGTATGTACATATATATGTATGTATATATATATACATCTATATAAATAGGAATGTGTATATATGTATATATGTAAATATATATATGTATATATGCATATATATAAATATATATGTATATACATATATATATGTGTATATCTATATATATATATATATGTATATAAATAAATATATATGTATAAATATATATATATATATATGTATATATGTATATTATATATAAATGTATATACATACATATATATATGTATGTATATATATATATATATGTATATATATATATATATATATATATATATGTATATATATATATATATGTATATATATATATATATTTATATATATATATATATATATATATATATATATATGTTTTTTATTCATTCGCCCTGAGGGATCCTTATAAAACATCAACTCATTAAAAAAATTATGATAAATTTGTAATGATAAATAGTAGTTGGGGGTTTATGGGTCTGAGAATTCTCATGCATTTGTTACTTAATATGTTATTTGTTACTTGAATTCAAAATATTGCGACCATAATCTTACCTGATACCCAACAGAGGATATTTGGTAAACCAACTGAAACTAATTCGAATACTCAGACCAATAAACCCCCAAATACTATTTATCATCACAACCTTATAGTAAGTTTTTTTTTAAAGATTCTTGTTAAAGAGGGTTTTTTTAAAAGATTGGAAAATAAGAAGTAAATATTTGAGACAATCACCTCCCTAATATAGCTTTATAATAGAGTTTTCTATATAAAAAAACAACTTTAAACAGATAAGATTAGCTTTTGTTTATTTAAACGCCAAGACCAGCATTCTGTTTATTCAAATCCTTTTGCTTGAGCTAGCCTCATCCTTAGATAAACCAATTCAACTGGACGAAATAGAAAGAACTCTCCCCCTACCATAAATATAATACGTCCTAAAAGCCAAAATGTAACCTGATACTCATTCTGATAGATGAAGAAAAAAAGAAAATGAAACAAGATATATTTACACGGTAATATGTGCGACCATATATGTGTATGCGTACGTGTGAGTATATGTATATGTGTATTAGTCTGTATGAATCAATGTTAGTATATATTTGTATATATATATATATATATATCTGTTGTGTGCGTGTTTCAGAATGTGGATAGCTACGCTTACTATTCAACCCTTCCCTAGTCACCCTACACCCCAATTGAACTCATAGCCCTTCTCCCACCACCACAAACAGCTGATATTCACACCCATTCCAACAAGAGAAAAGTTTATTCCCCATCAAATAGCACATTGTTCGGCTCTATCTTGAACACTTTCAGATCTGAATAGACGCCTATAACCTGCCGAGTTTCTGTTCAACTAGGAAGTAGAGGTTGTTTCAAAATGCTCAATTTCATATATACCGAAGCGTAACAGACAAAAATCAATCCGAACCCTACGAAACGAACAATTTCACAACCAAACTAATGCACAGACAGGATAAAATGGAAGTTACCAATTACCGTCAAACTACCAGCATCTTACAAATATATTTGGATTCCCAAACAACTTGAGTATTGCTTTCCGTTTAAAGCATTCATTTCCAAAATAACAGGTGGCTCTTTTATCGTTATTTTGGTCCTGACGTGTGCTTTTTTAAATATCATACACCCTGACTTTACACCCTCACCCCAACATGAGACTCTTTACCTCTTGGCCCTCATCTTTGTTCTTTATTTCTTTTTTCAAGTAAGAATGTGGTGACAATAGACTGATCATTCTGATGGTGTTATCAACGTGGGGTGCTCCGCTGAACCAAGGGATACAGAAAGGAAAAGCGTAGGTAAGGTATAAAATGATACGGGGACATGCAAGACAGTGTTAATGTAAACCTCTATCGATTTTTGTTTAGTTCATGTTCGACAAGAATTTATTTTGCAAAAATATCAGAACATTGAGAAATAAAGGTGATATTTTGTGATTCTCTTTTATTGCATGAAATAAGACTTCATTCGAGGCAGCTGAGCTTGCCATCGGCTGCGTATGTATCTGCAGCAGCATGTTGTTTATTTTAAAATATTGTTTAAATACAATCTGTGGATCTCGCTTCACATGGTGGAATTGATTTCACGAAAGAATAACTATAACCCACAAATATATTTCAAATAAGATCGGTGGAACTCACCGAAACAGGTGCCGTCGATTGCTGTGAAAGTACACCTAAAACATCAAATATCTCATTTGATACACTGTTAGACGATTGGATCTATTGTGACTTGCGTTGGGATGTTTTCATAAGTCCTTTGTTAACAGAAACTATTGTTCTATACATGTCAGTATGTTATAAGTTTTACCAAAAAATAATAAATAAAGTAAAGCAAATAGAAATACGTTACAGTTAAACATAATGAAGAAAGGTGTCGGTTTCAACAAGACTTAGTAAAACATATATGTATGTATATAATTCAAAGCGCTGCCTGACATAGTTCCTGCAAACTATTAGCCTGAGTATCTTAACATACTAGGTTGGTGTTTTTTCAGGTTCAATCTGATTTATTTCGGAGATAACCTTCTGTGGGCTTTGTTAGATAATAATGGTGTCACAATAATAACACAGGTTTCTGGTACGCAAACTTAGTTGTTTAAAGCGTCCACTTGTTGCCAGTCACTATTATAACATATTACATTCATTATTGGGCACTGTAAGGGCTTAATTTTTATTGTAGTGTAGGGGATTGAGCATTGCTGCTAAAGTCTCATTTGGAGTAGTTTTCTTTCGAAGTGATTCTCCACTTTTTATTATCATGCCATTTATGAATTCAAACAATTCACAGCTTAATATTTCCTATATTAACGTTTAGAAGTCATCGGTCAACATTTTCAAATGTTTAGTTTTCTCTTGGGCAAACTTCCTAACGTATTTGCTCTTTGTGAAACTTACCTGAATGATTCACTTGATAGCACTGATTAATATGTAGAGAACGATTTGCCTCTTGTTTGCTTAGACTCGCCTATGCATTTGCATAATCTTGCTAATATCTTCACAGAGATATGCTTGCTGCACATATCTCGAGTATTGAATCTCATATGAGGTTTTTCATCTGTCTGGTGTTGGCATTGCTGCACTCGGCTGCTTTTTTATCTGTTCTTGTACCGTTTGTTTCTTGACAATGACTGGTCAGTTGTTGGTGCTATATATAGCAGCATTAATAATGTCTATCAACTTGATCAATCTTTTCTAGTGACTCCAATGCTCATCATTCTGACAAACTCCCTCACTCTAATCCGACACATCTAGCTGATGTAATTGTATTACATGTTCGCTGCCTCGTGACATGCTCTACATTGTCACCTTCTCCACACGTTTTCCTGATAATTGCCTCATCAAACACATTTACTTTATTTCTCTTCCTACTGTTGTTTATTATTTTGTAGATTGTCGTTCCGATGTGGTGTTAATAATGTTTTTTTCTTTTCCTGTTCGTACTCTGATATCAATATATATGTCCTCATGTACTTAATGTTGTCGTTAGCCATATTGTCTTGCATGTCACCGTCTCATTTCATACCTGACCTACTCTTTTCTATTCTCTATCCCTTGGTTCAGCGTAGCACCCCACGCTGATAACACAATAAAAATGATCAGTCTATTGTCTCCACATATCTACTTACAACTAACGGCTGCAATAACATGCACCAACTATTCATCTCCAATGCTCTCGTAACCACCCTCTCTCTTTTCATATATGACGCTTTCCCATTTCCGTTCTTTGACTGGTATATGCAGGTTCTCATGCTTTAGATCATTAATTTATCTTACCCCGTTTATATTTACAAATATTAACTCAGATGAAATAACCTACTTTTTCATTCATCTTTCTGCGTTCTTTTTATATCTACTCTTCTCTCTTTACTTTACCGTTTCAAAACGCGACCTACTCGCATTGATATATGTCAACATATTGGTATATATTTCTATGTTCTGGCAATTAAAGTGATTTACAATAAATAAAGTTTGATTAAAAATATAAATATATGTACTATAAACATATGTAAGTGTAATTAATCTAACGCGTCTGTTCACAATGCTTGTTGACGCATTCTTGAATCTAACAATCCTATGTATGTATGTATATATATATATATATATATATATATATATATATATATAATATTTTACATGTGTTAAAATGTTAAAAAACGTTGATAAATACTACTTTTTATTAGTAGTAAAATATAGTAATACATTTTATATTTTGTAAAACATGGCAAAACAGCACTATACTTTTTTATTGAATACACGTTTTATTTAAAATTGAAATGAGAAAAATTGATTAATTGAGTTTCTAAATGACCGGACTGTAATTTGGGTGAACCAAGATTTGCTCATCCCGGAAGTTCTGGCATAGGCAAGTTCTTTTTCTATGTCATAGCTTGAACTAAGTTTCAAATCATTCTATATTCCACTCTTTGAAAGCGGGAATTATGACGTAAACGAAAATATCGAAATGTTTAAAAGTAATATAAATATTTTCTCTAACAAATTCTTTCTCCACTATCAGTATTTGGGAAACATTGAACATTGTGATACGTATGTCACCACTTACTCGGCGTCTAAAGCCGTTTATTTCGGCAGTCGATGTGGATGTAGTCTTTCAGTAAGCTTTGGGATAGGGGCAGTTGATAACTTACCTTATTTGCAGAGAATTATGGAACAAGAAAACCAACTGAAACTAAGCCGGTCAGAAGTTATTCATACCCAATTACTTGTAACCTTACTATTTAATACACTTCTGGGGCTGACGGTCATTCAACACCTAGAATAGAAGACTGGCATAACATATGTTGCTAAAGATGTTGATCACACGGTTGGAGCATTCAAACGTAGTTAAAACTAAATCACTCATGACACAGTCATGTATCTGTATAATAGCCACACCCATCCTAAGGTGGAGTGCTGCTTTCATATTGTATGACATTTGGTTGTATTTACAGCGTACAACATAGACTTCGCAGTCAAGTAGGAATACTCTCTTATCGTCTCTTAATCTTATTCAACAAAGAAGAACTGTTGTTAGTTTATTTTTACTGTATCGTTATGTTATTGGTAGGTGGTTGACTGAGCTGAAATCCCAGGGATCTCTGTAAATGATTCACATCAAGAGTTCGTCTAATTCCAACCACATCAAATAACTTTCGTTCGTCACACGATGTATGACGAAAAAACTAAATGTCTATAAATAAACATTCTTTCCTAGTACCTTCAATATGTACAACAAGGTAACAGACGGCTGTTCCCAACCGATTACATTATGCTTGTCTTAAAGTTTAAAGTAAACACATTCTTTTGAAAAATCAGTTCATTTAATATAATATTCTGCCAATTTAACTAATTATTTTAATCCGTTACTATATCGCAATACAAGTCTAAATTACGATTAGTAGCTTCTTGAATTTCATAGGTTGTGTACCGTCCCTATAGAAAAGCACACTATATTCATAATGAATTATTAACAGTTAAATGAACTCAAGAGCAACACTACTTCATTAAATACGTCACGTTCACAGTTTATTGATCAAATAAGTTTACGGTTGAACTGTTATAATGTGAGATATAATTCACAAGTTCAATAGATGCATTTCATTGTAAATTCATCTAATTATCTGTATAAGTAGTTCCGTTTGTCGTTTGTTTCTAAGTTTCACCAAGTGTTGTCTTCGAATGTAAGGCCTTAAATGTGCAATACAATTTAAATTGGTGGTTCACGCATATTTTGTGGACATCCTGTAAACGTAAACCATTCATTCTTTAAAGAAACGATTGAATGGGCGTATCTTCAGAATATTTGTTCCGTTTGAGAAGTGCAAGGGTGGAATATGTGTTACTGTTAATTTAAGGAAATCTAAAACCATTCGTCAGCAAGTCATCTTCGATTGTACAACATTAACGGCAACATGTATGTATATCGCCACTGTAAATAACTTTCATTTCACTCTCCGTGTACCTAAAAACAAAAGGAATTTCCATCAACGTAGTTTCATATGTTACACGTTACCACCAGATTGCTTACTTATGAACTATACTATGATTCTCTTCAAGTCCAATTCCAACAGATAGCTCACGTTCACTCTCTTGAATAAACAACCTATTGTTTATATAGTTCATTATTTTTATTTAGCTCATAGCATTGTTAATAATCCGGCAATGTTATTTATGTTCATTCCCCAAGCGTGTATTGCGTTCAGTACGTTGTAACTCGTCAGTATGAAATAGTACAAGTAAAAAAAAAACTATTTAAATAGTTTCCGCTATTTTCACACATGTTTGAAATGAAGAAATAACCGTGTGTTTGGGAAAACACTGAATATTTATCAGCCTATTAATTCAAGAGTGTTAATATACACAGTTCGTATATGTACATTATTAGTTTCTGTCCGAAAAATGTACATTATTAATTTCTGTCCGAAAAATCCGCAACAATTAAAATGTCCAAATGGCTCCTAGTATAAACAACACCTATTTCAATGAGCATGAAAACTACCGCAAATAAAAAATAAATCGTTTTAAACTGTTTCGCAAACATATTTTGTTAACGTTATGTTGGAGAATAAGCTACAACTATCCCGCAAAAACTATATCGTAGCGATTAAATTAATTGGTTAACGAATATTGGTACTACAATTAAGATTATCTACAATATAAGGAAAACAAGAAAAACAGAAAAGTTGATTTTAAAAAAATATTAACAAATCCATTAGTTATCGTTGTAATTCTGGAATTGTCGAATGCAAATGTAACTAAATATAATCGTGATGTTAGATTGTTTTCGGAATATAACGTCAACTTGTCATTATTGTACAACGTGCCGTCAATCTTACTCTATAACACTGCAGTAATGTTAACGTGTACTGTAATATGTGCATTACCTTTTCTTTCCCACTCTACTAAATATATGAATATCAAAATACTTTCAAAGAAAACAAGCTATTTCAATGAATCAACATGACTAAACACAAACATTTTTCACAGAAAGTATTATAAAGTTGTGCAACTCTATCTCAAGACAATATATAATAAACCAAATATGACGATGTTTATATATAATTGAACTTTGTTTTTCTCAGGTAAAACAATTTGAAAATACATGATAGTTTGTATAAAGTATGTTTAGTTTAGTAATAATGTGTTATGTCAGCGCTATGTTAAAACTTAGTAAATATGAAACCTTACCAAACTGTTCGCACTGCTTAGAGCATGACAGCCAGTTTGTCCAAAAGAAATATGTCAATCTAAACTGATATTAACGTCGACGACCTGTCTACTTTCTAATCAGCAAAAGTGTCAAAGTTCGCAAACTTTAATAAATATTAGGTGCTAGAAAAGCAGTTCGTAAATCAGTTTCTTGCTTTTTGCACACTACACAGGTGTTGATAATATTATAAAGGTGATAACTTGTAAATGTATGATTTCTCATCAGATGCCGATAATGAAGTGAATGCGACCTCATCTGACAAGATCGAATTCTGGCACATTAAACTAGAAATGATTTGCGACCACTAATGCCATCACTCGAATCGAGCCGATAAAAGTTCGTAACATGCTGATTAATCTCAGTTTGTTTTATTTTATGAATCGCTTACTATCGTGTTGATGTGGGTTATGCAGTGGTAATAGTCGTCGTGTGTGTGCTTGTTTGAATTCAATGTTTAAACTGCTGGCAATGATGTTTATAAAAATTAAGCATGTAGTTATAAAAATCCGTTATTTATATTGAGATTATAAATTCCATTCTCTAATCTAGTTGATAATTTTCTCTTTTTCTTTTATATACGTCTTTACGCACAAGAGAAATGTTGCTAGTCTTTCTCTAATCTATCTAATGTTACGTGCTCGTTCTCTAATAAGCTGTAACATGATGTATCTTCATTAACACATATAAAGCAATAATTCGTCGGACATCAAACCCTCTAAATAACGTTATTTTTCTCTATGTTCCTAATCTCAAACGAGACTTCCACGAACAGAGGTTTATCTTAGAAATGTACTTCTGTAGAAATCAATAAATCGGGACTTATTTATATCAAATGTAAGTAATTAAATTCTATTATTCACCATCTTAATATACTCTAATATTATTCATTCACAAAATAAGCAAGTCATTAAATACGTCACGTTCACAGGATCAAATGGATTGTGGATTGTGTCAGTTTAAACGCATTAGTATAAAGACAATTACTTTTAGAACGCAAATTATCATAAAATGTGCTACATGTTGTAGAACTGAATAATACGATCCATAAATGAGTCACGTCTGCAAAACACCTGACACGTTCATCACCCGTTCGATAATGAACTTTATGTTTATGTTGCACTTCATTCTTTGATTTTCTCACTTGACTGAGATGGTCTTAAATATAAGATGTCTGACGACACGTGTGTATAGCTACTAAATCAACAGGTTTGCATATAACTCCTGTTCAAATTTGTCGTTGGCAACGACGTCTTGCTTACACTGACTTATTTGATGTTCATCGTAATAGTTAGTGTTGAATTTAGTATTTATCTGCTCGGCGACATGTGTTTAAACAAACATCACAATCTATTACCGAGATGATTCGTTTATATACCAAACAACATATGCTGTTTATTTGATATACAATATGAGATTTCTCAACATTTTTCCTTTTTCATGATCTTTAACACATTGCATTTTTAAATGAAATAATATTTAATATAATAATTTGATAGCATAATAGACAGTTATTGTAAATACCGTGTGATAAATTGTAATATTACAACGACTTCATGTTAAATCGTTCTCAATTCTTTCCTTTAGAATATGAATTATATCGCAGACAGAGATATAAATAATATACTTTATATTTTACAACAATCGCTTTTAGAAAAAGAAACACAATTCAAACACAAACTGATATCATAAACAGCACGAAAGTAAGTAGCATGCAATTAACATTACATTCAAAGTCCAAAATAACAATTTACTCTGAAATCTATTCTACATAATTCAAACTACAAACTTTAAGAATCAATATTATTTGAAACTGTCCTACATTCTATCAGGTTATTACTCCAGTAATTTTACTTGGTCAAATACTGTCTCGTTATTGCAAGTATTACTCCAATAATATTTATCGGGTATTTTGATGTGTAAATATCGTAACAATCAGTATTATTTAATAAACTATAATTGAGAAAAATGTGTGAATTTTGTGAATGAAATTGCAAAATTTAGTATAATCTTTTCTTCGAATATTTACACATAAAACTTCCTGAAACATTCTAAGAGAAGCGTTTTTGTGTATCCCTCAAGTTGTAAGTTGATGTACGTTATTAATAGAAGATAATTGGTGCGCATAGGTGTTAAGGTGTTTCAGATAATTACATCTCTTAGTACGCTCATTATTAATAAACTTCATGCATTTATTGTATATGGTTTAAAGTTTAAATACAATATGTATTAATAATTATTCACAAATAGCAATTACTCTGTTAGCAATCGTCAACAATATTCAATACATTTATTCGAATGTCTTACGTGAATCAAACTCACACCGTCATATATTCAGCGAGGTGTGAATGCCAGTAAACACGTGAAATCGTCAGTGACAATTAGAAAAGATTTGCGTTCTTCTAGTAGTTATTGGCGTAGCTGATTTATACGATAATGATTCACTACATCCTCACTAGGCACACTCCGCACAAACCTATTTCTGGTTATTACAGGAAATAACCCTTAATCCCTCCACAGATATACATGTCTAAGTAATTTCCTGTGAGAAAGATGCTGCCAAACAGACCCATGAGCAACATGGTAGTGGGGTAGCTAGGATGGGCGTATTACTGGTCATTCAATATTGGCTTGACGACATCCTATTGTATGTAATGTGTTATATTGGATTCATCAGGGATTTATAAGAAGTGAGTGACATTAGTTTATCCCTGGTGTAATAGTGACTATCTTTTGGGGCACGTGCGAGTTAGCGAGTTCATGTGTTTGTTTAATTGGTGTTAGCAAGCGTAAACTCTTTTAATCTGACTTGCTTCTACTTTTGTTTGCCGTATGATCTGCTCTGGTATAATATCATTTTGTTAACTTAGATTGTTCGAAACGTTCTGTAAGTTGTTTCTAGAGCTGTTTGAAAACAGTATATTGTTTTCGACATACATGATACGCTTTCGCCTCTGATAAAAATCTTTATCTTGTGTTACACAAGTCCAGCAGAGTGTGAAAGACGTGAATGCAGTCATTTCAGTGTAAGTTTATTCATGTTTTACAAAACTAATACTTTCTTCTTATATTATTTGCTATGTAGGTCTTGATGTATATTAATATATTGTACACGCCTATTCTTCATGTATCTTGTGTAAACATTTTCGGTTTGTAAAATTATGGTAGTGGCTTCTTAGAGTACACACTTGTTTAGGTGTAGAAACATCTATTTTAAAGATGCTTTTCGTTTTTTGTCAAACACAATAAGAAGTAGAAAGTCAAATTATGAAGCTTCTTTTTATTGCAATGTAAAATAAGTACTCATAGAAAAACATAAAAAGAAATGTATAAACAAACTGATGAATCTGTCACCAACTTGTGGTTTATTGGTTTTACAAGTCCTCCCCTTTCGTTTTATGAGATTCGATTATTGTCTTGGTTTTTTATTCGCTTATACTTGTGTTTGTTTATGTAATTGTTGTCGTTTGTTAGTATATACATCCCCCCTACACACACACACACACACACACATATATATATATATATATATATATATATATATATATATATATATATATATGCATATATATATTAGTGTGTGTATATGGCCGTGTATTATTTATTACCATGTCGACATTTGACTTTGTTAAAAACAACAAAGAACTACAGCAACCACTACACAAAAGAGGTCTTAAATGATGGGCGTGGTAGACTGAACTGCACCACAAATATTATCATGTAAGAGAAATAAAAAGAAAATGGCGGCTTTTCTCGGAATCCAAAAGAAGGATAATGCTTTGATATGGCCGTTTGGTTTATTCAAACGAATCGAGCAAGTTATTAGTTGTTTTTTTCAGCACCAGCGTTAATAGCTTTACACTAATAATACGACCACCAGCGTTTAATCGTCAATGGAAAACAATAAAAGGGTTATTGTGTATATCAAACTTTAAAAAATACTCTAATAAGTTTAACTTACTTACAGTTAAAAAATATTTACTTTATTTTAAAAAAATTGACTGGGATATTTTTATTCAAAGGCAAAGTGTTTTTAATAAGTACTTCGCGATCTGTTGTGACCAATTGAGACGACAGTTCAAGGTTTACGGATATTTGTGAAAGAAAGCCTCAAACGAGGAAGCAGTGTTTTGTTTTTACCGTATCCTTGATGGTCGTTTTACTGTTAGCACTTTTTATTTCCACTATTATTATGATAGACAAAAAAGGTGGAGTTGCATACAAAAAAAGGTCGAATGAGTACACTTTTAGCCGAATATATGGCATTGCGGACCTGGGAAAGCTTACTAGAGAAAAATGCAGCGTTCCTATCGATGCGCAACATACCACTGGAGTTAAGACGAAATTATAAATTGTTGATAGAGCTCCTAAAACTAATTGCTGCTGTACAAACAGTTGCAAACAACAGCAAGACAACTTGTCAAATAACTGTTCTTGCTGATAATGTGAAACTAAGTTACCGACATGTATGTTTGTGTTAGGGAAGTAAAAAGAAAGCGGAAGGGACGGCGTTCATTGTCATATTAAGGCAGCCATGCCTACTATTTGATGTTTTTTGAGTGTATTTGTTACGGTACCTCTGCGCATCGCTAAGCTAACAAATGAGTACAAGATACGCTATAGGCGTATATTATCGACACATTTCGCAATTGTAGGTTTGCAAACATGACATACTGTTAGTCTTCAGGTCTTTGTGCGTTATTTGTAGATCACAGAAAGATCTTATTCGAGGAAACAGGGGTGGATATATTCACTTCTTTCCACTAAATTAAGCATTGTACAACAAGTGTGGGTCAATTACGGCGAGTGGGTTAACTCTGTTCGTTGGTGCTATATCAGATATGCTAATGTATATGCTTGAGTAAAAAAGAACCTAGTAAATACCTTCTTAGATTATGGTTATTTGAAATTATTAATTATTTGTATATATATATATATATATATATATATATATATAAACAGGATGATTCATAAGTCACTTAGCTATTTTTTTGAAATTCTAAAGTTCAAAAATACGGTAATACAAAACAGAAAGTTTATTCAACAAATTCATTTATGGTAGTTTAAAATTACAGCAAATTTTCAAAATGATCACCTTCGTGCTGCATGCATAGCTCCATTCTTTTTTGCAAGGAATTTACGACTCTTTTTAGCATATTTGATTGAATATGAAATAAATATATATAGAAACGAATATATGAACGAACACATTTAAAATTACAAATAGCAGTAATTAGAGAGTAGGATCACAGTTATCAAAAATTCATTGTATGTTTGTGCTTCATATGGTAATCATTTAAATAACTAAGTTAAGTGACTTATGAATCACCATATATATATATATATATATATATATATATATATATATATATATATATATATATATATATATATAGTTGATATGAAAGTGAGAATTCCGAGACAGGAGCAATGCAATGTTGAAAAACCGGAAGGGAGAATAAGAATGACTAAAGATAAATGACAAGAAACGGTAAATCTCAGATCAATTCATTTATATTTCAAAATTTAAATATAAACACAGTAAATGGTAAAAATTAGTGGGCTTACTGCGTAATATTTAAAGATCCGGAATGGTAAAGACTTTAATCATTTTGAGAGTAACAACCTCTCTTTTTCAAAAAGAAACCAAAAGTTAGACTGGCTGTGTCAGTTGAAGACAGCCAAGTGGACGCTGCTATACAAAAAATAGAAACATAAGATTCGCAGAAAGAAAGACAAGTCCTGCATAAAATGCAATGGTTGAGATATGTAATAGATTACTAATCGTTACCCGACTATTTGAACGTACATTTACAATTATACCAATTAACATACATATTAACTATTTTATATTAAAAAATAATAATACTAACAAAGTAAATAATAAATTTAAAAAACTAATAATAATAATAATAATCATAAAAAAACGACAACAACAAAATAAATTAAATCCAACTTATATTTAAGATTAACTAAATTAATTTATCTTAGTAATCTATTATATCTAAACTATTGCATTATTTCACACACTTTTTCGTAACGACTTTAGCAAAATATTTTATGTATATTTAAAATGCTAACTCTCAAATGAACTCAGTCACTGATGCTTATGAACACAAAAGTTGGGATGCTTACTTTTCGAAGTGTTTAAACTGACAAGCCACTTGTTAACACATACAATCACGTTCTCCGAGTGAGAAAAGAATATGTTAAGATGATCTAAAACATCTATGCGTTACGCAAGGTTGTTATAGATGGTTTTGCTGTCTACAAGAATTTAATAGAATGATCTCAGATTATGATGTGTAAGAACTCTTACGTTGATGAGAAAGATGTTGTAGCCAATAATACACCGTTCAAACACATCGCCATTGAGACTATGTGCTTCAGAATGTTGGCTATTAATAATTATTTTTAATAGCAGAGAAAGCAGTAATAGTTACAATGCAGCATATCGATTTCTAGTATTCGTACATATCTAACAGATCAACGAAGACTTCGTAGGTTAGGGGTAGGGTTTAGGTTAAATCAACGAAGTCTTCGTAGGTGATGGACAGCATTTCTGTTTTAAGAAATGATTAACCAGCTTTGTATAGAGATTAGCTACATTAAGCTGCAGTTGTCTGTACAGTACTTAAACACTTTCCAAGATATAATCAAGAGTATTGACAAGTTGGCAACATACCGGACAGACATACGAATTTCGCTCACAGGATGTTCGGTCATAGAGGGAATTTTGACTGTAGGTTGCCCTGTTCGAAAAGAGTTGAATATGCTGCAAATTTATTTGCGAGGATTTTGGTTTCATCCTGGTTTTATAAATATTAGTTAAGATGGAGATTCCACATTTGTTCGGAACTCTGTCTATTATTCCCTAGGCTACAGGGAAGCTACGTCTCTGATAGGACTCGCTCGATTTAACAGGTTTCGCAGATGACTCTTTAGCATTTTTCGCAGTGATTGATGGCAATTTTTAAACCGTCTCACATTTTAGAGCATATATTACGGTAAAAGCAATCGTAAAAAAAACGTGTTATGTGTTTAATAGCGGGGGCAGATTCAGGTCTGTACAATGGATGGTTAGTTTATATATGTTTGCATATTTTGGGAACTATCAAGCTATTAATACTTACCAACGACCAATCAGATTTATCGGATAAGATACATAACACTTGTTTCTTAAATGGATTACAGTTTAATTTAAAACATAAATATAATTAAACTGCCCTTTTCAGCCTTTGAGTATCGATGAATTCTGCGAGGGGGTTGATATTAGAGGACACGCTTAACATTGTTTAGATCGTAACTGCGAAAAATGAGTGATCGCAAGATTTCAAAATGTTAAAAGAAATTTAAATGTGGACTGTTTTGGGCAAATATCAGGTGTTAATAAAAGGCTCTTCTTCAATTGAGTAACGGCTATGTCTGTTATATGTAAAGAAAAATCGTAGGATAATCGTAATCATTATCAGTGTTTTATTTTCTTCAAGAGAATGGCACCCTTAGTTATATAATTTGTTGTGTTAATTATTATTAAAGTAGTGGGTGTCGTTAAGCTTCCGATAGCTAAAGCATTAGACACCCAGAGACTAAGTTGTTTAACTTTTTACTGGCTTATAACGTAAATAGAAGGAAATGAGGGGTTTTAGTCTATTCAGACTGCTGACTATTAGTTATTATTAAAAAAAAAGTTTTTTACACAATCTCTCTTTAATGTGAAATGTCTTTTAACCGCAATATTATTTTTGGCATAATGCTGTAATACATTAATAGGAATACACACATATTTATTTATTGGATGTGTCATAGAGATACTCTAAACTTAAAGAAAATGATGAGTGTGTGTATAGCTTATGCTATTACTATAAAACAAATATTGTATGTTAACATGTTAAAATATACAGCAAAATAAGAATTGATTGAGTTTCCGATTATTAAAAAGATCCGAACCGGAATAAATGTAATTCAAAACAAACTGAAAAAGTAGTACATGTTTCAACAAGAAGGAGGAAAGAGGAATGGGTTAGGGTTAGAGTTAGGGTTAGGGTTAGGGTTTTTGTGTGTCAAATAGTGATGTATCTGATAAACTGTTCTCAATGACAACATTCGACAAACAAACTTCTGGTTCGAAGTGGCTAGTGTTATTATGCTAAGGATTGAGACAGGACGGCTTGGTTATCAGTCAAGATGCCTAGCCACACTGTATAACGGTAACTACGAAATAGGGAAAGTAAAACTAGCAGGGATCTCTTAGTGCATATGGTCAGCTGTCTAGAGCGATCAACTGTTGTACGAAGCGCGATGTCATATTGTAATAATGTTGCCATATAACTCGTATCCGATTCTGGCATTTGCTGCAAATTAACTGCTAGGACCTGTCAGCATATTCACGGCAACAAGTATTTTTGCCACACTGGAATAAAATCGACAATTTGATTATTGTCTTTCAGAGACGTGTACGTAGACTTGTCATGCTAAATACGCATGTTGCCAATTGAAATAAGATATGTTGATTTTTTAGGATACCAAACCGTCGTTCATTCTGAAAATACGATCATTTTTTAGATTCTGACAGCTGACAATATTATCCAGAGTATCTTTGGCTTATCATTACTTAATTAGTTGACCACGTGGATGGTTTCACAACTCGAAGTAGAATTGTTTTCACAACTTACACTAGACTATCAAACTAAGGCAATAATTTATTTTTTCATCCTCATTAAGTCAGCATATTGCATTAACGAATAATATAACCTTTCAAATTTCCCGGGCCCTACTAATACGAAGCGGTTTTTGAAAAAGAAAAACCTAAACATCAGTTTTCGCCTCTATATTTTATTACACGCAAGCAATATTTTTGATCGACTACGTTGATAAACAAGGACAAAAAAATTTGATAGCATTATGTGTGTGTTCGAAAGGAATAAGGTAATAGAAACCGTCACACATTAAGACAATGCACATTATTCTTCAGATACGGTTCCAGCAACTACTGGCTTGTTTGCAGATCCCAAGAAATGTGACACGAAAATGAGGTTTGATAAGAAATAAGGAGGTATATCAAAGGTATAAACGAGTTAGCGCCAACAAATTTCCGCGACTGAAAAATCGCCGGGTCTCAATGGTTTGTCCTACGAATTGTTTTATCGCAGATGTTGTGTATTTTGTTTTGACAGATGTGGTCAACCATTGGTTTGATCAGGGAACCATCCCTGCTCAATTAACCAAATGAGTAATCACATTTCTGAAGATAAAGACGAGCATGGAGGGGGTGGACGATTTTTAGCCTATAACTTTGTAAAGTGCAGAGTTAAAGATTGTTGCAAGAGTGCTTGCGTATTATTTGGAGTTCGCTATTGAAGACTCGATAAGAACTATATTGTAAATAAATAACAATTTAAGAACAATCTGATCTACACGCTCATAGAGGTAGAATGCGACATCGAAGCCGCGCTGATCAATATAGAACAGCCCAAAGCTTCCAACAACGTCGACCATCGTTTCCTGTGATATGTTCCAAAAACCGCCATTTTTCTTCCCGACGCTCGCAAATAGATACTTATTTTTGTCTTGCAAGCCGGTGGAAGTAGTGTTAGTAAACTGAATGCGGATGGTGTCGTTACCCGTTCGTCAGTTGGTACGTAAGGATTGCACCGCTGTTGTCTGTACTTTATGTCCATGCGCGTGTGCCCTATAAGGACAAAGTAAATGAAATGGCGGACATGGGAAGATGTTTCCCAACCTCATCACAACAACCTGGTATAATGCTGACGTAGACAGCGAATGCCGAGCTGCGCTTAGATAACTGACGGGTCGAGTGATTTTGAACGGCCTAGATACGCTATACGATGAGCTGTCGGTGAGGAATACGCTTGTGTGCCGTTGGGATGGTTTTTCAGTAGAGTTGTACGCAATGCTATAGTTATATAAATTACTTTCTGAACTTGCGATTGATCCGGGATGCGCTGCCTTTAATGAAAAACTATTCAAAGCTAAAATAGGCCTAACCTTTTTGTGCTTGCGCTGCACGGATGTTGAGGGAGAAAAACAGCCGAGCATTTATTCTTCCATTGCAGCAAGCTGTATGAGTTTTGGAAGTATGCAAACGAGGTGAGGGCTCACTTAGCCTTTAAGCAGTTGGTACCTTTGGATGTAACATCTGTAGGATATAATGTGATGCCTTCGTGTCCCAGGGAAAGACGAATAATGTGTGTCATGATCCTAACCGCCGCTAGAGTAGTAGTGTGGTCATAATGCTTCGACATATTGAGTGGGGGAGTGATCAACATGTGATTACGATTTGATTTTGAATTTTAAATATACTCTTAAAGTTAAATCAGGTGTGATCTGAGGAGAGTACACTCTGCACTGTTTAAAAAATGTGGACACGAACTGCTACCTTATGTGTGTTTTGACTAACCAAGTAGTTTTATCATATGCTCGGTGGCTAGGCATGACTTACGCCGACATGAGGTATTAGCAGACCACATCAAAGTATGCAAAGTCTCCTGGAATGTAATAAAAACGAGTCATGGCTCCGTTTTCTCTACTTAGATACCGAGCAGCTATTTTTATCGTTTAGAACAAACATTGAAACAGTCAGAAGCTGATACTTATATAGATTATGGAAAGTCCTACTAACCACTACGTGTTATACTACCTGCGTTTTATTCTTCAGCTATCTCTGTTTTTAGCACCCCATCTCTCAATGCGACAGGTGTGTACATAGACTGTATGAATTAGAAAGTGGGTTTTACCTATAGACTGAACGTGCTATTGTGGGAACTGAAACAAGTGTAGATAATAGGCCATTACAACGATAGTCTGCCTACAACCTTATCTCGGCTTGTTGCTTTTATATTTGTCCTCGAAATCAAAACTATATGTATTTTATAGGAGCTGTAAAACCCATTGTGAGAAGAATATAATAAGCTTTTTTACTCGAAATGTGTGCTTTTCTTCGGCAGAAAACATTTGTGTAAGTACCTCTGTATTCAATCAATGATAGAATAACGGGTTTCAATACATTTCCTATTGTTGCCATTTAGTGATTTTATTAGCAGGAAATTGTATTTGGCCATTTTGTATTCATATCTTTTTAGATGATGTTAATTAAACAATTAATTATACATTTAATTACATAATAATATGAAGTGTATAGCATTAACATCGGATAAATACACGTTTTTGAAACATGAT
>OY744526.1:146351507-146389007 GCA_963556195.1 Sepiola atlantica
TATTCTCAAATGAATCTCAAAGTTTACCTTATCTTCTGTTCTCTTCTTTGGCCTGTGATTCGTCTGGTCTTCGCTGGCTGTGTCGTCCTGATGGAAGGAAGAGGTCTGTCTCAGACAGAATGAATACACGAGACACGAATTTTTTGAAGGGACATTTCATACAAGTTGCTTTATTTTCACACAAGTTTCTTTTTTCTTAGTTCGCTTGCTGTCAGGGGGATTCCGGTTTCGACTCTCTCATACTCCGGCTATTTTCTGGTTCCTTTTGGGATATCTTCTGCCCTCCCAAGGCGGGGCCTTACCAGTTTGCCGGCTACATGCTCGCACCCGGTCTGAACGGTATCGCCTCTAGGCTCAGACTGATTCTAAAAAGCTAAGTTCTTGTTCTCCGTGGTGACGTAATCATCATTCCCACGCACGAGATGGGGACAAAAACGACTCACTCTGATCTCTGACTCAAAGGTCACGTCAGGTGTCTAAATTTATTATGACTATTCTTGGATCAAACTCTTCTCTGACTCACTACTGAGTCCCGAAACAAAACCTATTTTTCAATAACAAAATTAGCTATTTGATACTAGTTAACCTACTGTGCCTTGCATAATGGGGCCCTACAGTACTGTAACACTCCTTCCTTCCCTATAAACAAAAAAAACAAAAAATCTCGAGATTTGCTTCTTTTTTTAAAAAACCAACCCCTCCTCGGGACTGGTAGAAATCCGAGCCTGGGCGCTTCTGGGGTTGCCGTCATTTCACCACTGCCGGAATTTCCTTCGGCACCACATGACAATGTTTCCGGGATGTGGGAGAGTTTGCTCCCTACGGTCGTTACCGGCTAAAAAAAAAGCCATCCCCTGTTATAAATCAACATCAGGCGTTTCTCGCCTATATCTCCTGCAAAATCTACCACATAAGTTCGCTCTTACTCACACACGTTCTCCGTGCTCGACCACTTCCCAAAAATTCCCGGTATGTTACACTTTCGGGCCACCATCACTTTCTTAGATAACTTCAACAAACGGTCGGCACACAACCGATTAAAACTAACTGCGCGTTTTATTCTCGCGAAATAGGGGAACAAAAAACAGAAAAAAACAAACCTTCATTAACCTATTCTCTAATGGTCAGCCTCGAGGCTTACTGAGGGTACCGTCGCTATGCTGCTTGCTATATATGGACCATACATTTCTGACACGCCCGTGCTCCCGTCGCGAATGACAGCGAACAAACACCCAGTTTCTAACTCCCAACCCCATCGGCGTGGCGTGGCACCCATCCCATGGCTCTAACTAAACGGCGTGACGGGGGTGAAATGTCGACACCACCGTTCCTGGAACACGTCTGGTCACCAATCCAGGTCCATAATTTTCTTCCCTAAACCAAAATTAATTTGACTGAGGTACCCTCTCTTAAATATAAAGCTTAAATCTATTCCACTTCCATACACGGTCTACCGACGTGATTGGGGAGCAACCCTGGGTCACGAAAATTAATCACAACTTCAATATCGACCACCGTTATCGTGGCGCACCAATACGACTGTCCTGTCGTCTAACCACCGGTTCGCAGTTTTAACGCGTGTAGAGTTCGAGCACCTTTGCCCATTCTTCTCCGAGCAAAAAACCCATGGCCGCCTCGTTTGCGAGAACCACCCGAGCGAACTTTATTCATCCCGCAGACCCACCTGGGCTGCACATACTCTGTGCACAGGGATATTCTTCGAAATAACCTAATTGACCCCCGTCCGGGGTCTCCATCGGCCGACCCAAACCTGCTATCAGTGCCCCCCAAACAACTCAAATACAGGATCACTTTAACCCTAACACCTTGCTGACCCACGTCACATTCACTTTAAGAACTTTTTTTTTTTTAATTACATTTTTAAATTTCTCCATCCTCTAAATATGAAAATATAATTCACTCAAGCATTAGGAACCCGGAATCCTCCATGTAACAAATACATCAATACAAGAACACAAAAAAAAAAATTCATTCCACCCAACAACAACAAAATATCAAACCGAAACCGACAGAACCAATGGAGAACATATCTCCACAATACAATACAACATAATTCAAAAGATAAAGGGAAAAGAGAACAGCGCCCGACACCATAACGTATTGACATGTCGTCAAACTCCAACCCGGACACCATCAGATCACCCGCCGCTGTCGTCGTTATTTTCCTGCAACACTTTTTAGCAGTTTTCAAAACCCACGGGCGCTTTCTTTCTTTCTCTCTCTCTCTCTCTCTCTCTTTTTTTAACACGCATATACATTCTAAAAACAAAAGATTTCGGCCACAGAGTGGCATATCAATCCCTTTCTTTCTATACTCTTTCTGTCTCTGTCTCTGTCTTTCTAATACATTCTTTCTTTCTTTTTTCTAAATACGCATATTCTGTCCTCGCATGCACATGTCATTTCAGCACATCCACCCTTTTTAACATTCCCATTCTACCTCTCTTTCTCTCTCTTTTAATCACATACTTCCCTCGTTTTTCTTTTTTTTTTTTTTTCGCCCGTTATTGCTTTCACCTTTGTCCCCCACCAACACAAACCAGAAAAAAAATTACAGCAACAAATTCTTAAAACACAACACAAAAAAAAACATAATTACGGCAAATCGTCCTTTTTTTCTAACTAGAATGTTCTTTTCCTACAAAGTCTTAACAATTGTTTTTGCGTGTGTGTGTGCGTGCGTTCTTTTTTCTTTTTTTAACAAAATGTGTCTTTCTTTTTTTTTATGTGAATCTTAACAATTAACAAAATGTGTCTTTTTCTCTTTCTGCGTAATTTAATAATTGTGCGTGCGTTCTTCTTTCTTTTCTTTTTTTAACAAAATGTGTCTTTTTTCTTTTCTTTTTTCTTTTCTTTTTTCCTATGTCTTATAATAATTAACTAAATGTGTCTCTCTTTTATGTATCTCAACAATTTTCCCCTCCGTGTCTTCGCTCCTTTTTTCTCTTCCTTTTTCTATTACTTTGGACCACACGATGTGTTCGTACTTCATGACAGCACCAGATCGATATCGAACCGTTTCATGTTGGAAACGGCAGGTCACGGCTACCAAAACAAACCCAATGTAACGATACACGTTACATTCAATTTACGGCCTTTCAGGCCTTTTTAAAATCACGAATCTGTTCACGGCATCTCAGGCCTTTTTCAATTACGGCCTCTGTTCATTTATACGTACGATAACTGTTCACAGATCTTATTTTTCAAATAACGAATCTTCCATTGCGACACGTCTCTTAACGCTCTCGGCATCAAATAACATAATGTTCACATATAACTTTTATAAATATTATTCCACATATAAAAACGTACTGTTCACAGTCTCGAAAGAGTTCTTTTACCATTTATAAACGCTTCAGTTCAACTTATATCAAATCACGGAAAGTTCATTATACATTTCTTAAATTTCCTAAAAAGTTATTCTCAAATGAATCTCAAAGTTTACCTTATCTTCTGTTCTCTTCTTTGGCCTGTGATTCGTCTGGTCCTCGCTGGCTGTGTCGTCCTGATCGAAGGAAGAGGTCTGTCTCAGACAGAATGAATACACGAGACACGAATTTTTTGAAGGGACATTTCATACAAGTTGCTTTATTTTCACACAAGTTTCTTTTTTCTTAGTTCGCTTGCTGTCAGGGGGATTCCGGTTTCGACTCTCTCATACTCCGGCTATTTTCTGGTTCCTTTTGGGATATCTTCTGCCCTCCCAAGGCGGGGCCTTACCAGTTTGCCGGCTACATGCTCGCACCCGGTCTGAACGGTATCGCCTCTAGGCTCAGACTGATTCTAAAAAGCTAAGTTCTTGTTCTCCGTGGTGACGTAATCATCATTCCCACGCACGAGATGGGGACAAAAACGACTCACTCTGATCTCTGACTCAAAGGTCACGTCAGGTGTCTAAATTTATTATGACTATTCTTGGATCAAACTCTTCTCTGACTCACTTCTGAGTCCCGAAACAAAACCTATTTTTCAATAACAAAATTAGCTATTTGATACTAGTTAACCTACTGTGCCTTGCATAATGAGGCCCTACAGTACTGTAACACTCCTTCCTTCCCTATAAACAAAAAAAAAAAAAATCTCAAGATTTGCTTCTTTTTTTTAAAAACCAACCCCTCCTCGGGACTGGTAGAAATCCGAGCCTGGGCGCTCCTGGGGTTGCCGTCATTTCACCACTGCCGGAATTTCCTTCGGCACCACATGACAATGGTTCCGGGATGTGGGAGAGTTTGCTCCCTACGGTCGTTACCGGCTAAAAAAAAGCCATCCCCTGTTATAAATCAACATCAGGCGTTTCTCGCCTATATCTCCTGCAAAATCTACCACATAAGTTCGCTCTTGCTCACACACGTTCTAGCTATTTGATACTAGTTAACCTACTGTGCCTTGCATAATGGGGCCCTACAGTGCTGTAACATATATATATATACATATATATATATATATATATACATACATATATATATATACATACATATATATATATATATATATATATATATACATATATATATATACATATATATATATACATATATATATATACATATATATATATATATACATATATATATATATACATATATATACATATATATATATATATACATATATATATATATATATATACATATATATATATATATATATACATATATATATATATATACATATACATATATATATATATATGTATATATATTTATATATATATATTTATATATATATATATGTATTTATGCATATATATTTTTTTTTTGTTAAATTAGAATTAGAATTCAGAGAGGGGATCAGTTACACATATGAATCAAACGTATACTTATCTTTCATACTTGGACATTTATTAGGACAGTTACACTTTTTTTTTTTATAGGAACACATTCTTTGTTGTTTTTTCATTTTAATGAAGTTCTACTTTTTTAAATGATTACGTGGGGTTATATAACTTAGCCACTTTATAGAAACAAAATAGTTAAGTGTTCTTAAAAGTTAGAATTGTCCGAAATAGGGGGATCATTCTACGGATAATTTATATTCGAAACTGATCACCTACTCAAAATTTAAAGATAATTGTCAGTTGTCTTTCTTTCAGGTAAGTTTTTGAGAGTGTTAACACATAACTCAATACACAAGTAAAATACTTTTTAGGGAGGACGGTGATTTAGTTATATATGTCAACCTACAAATTAACCGATTTGTATTATTCCCTATGAAACATTTTTTTTTTTTAATTAATAGTTTACCTTGGTAGTATTTGGACATTCGGATTATTAATATCCTGTTGGTTTTTATTTTCTTTAGGTACACTATTTATTTTACTTTTTTTAACTAGTATGTTAGAGTCGAACAAGGGAAACTTGACGGAATGTGTTACTTAACTCTTTATTTAATCTACGGAAAAAAAGTGTTCACGTTCCGTTAGCCCTGACGCGGTAGTAGATATAATAAATTAATCTATATGTTATAGTTACATATTATTATTTACTATAAGTAATACTTGGACCTTCAAATCTTAGAAGACTTTTCCAAGAACTGTTTGTTTCTACACGCCTTACTTCGGAGGTTGAATGTTCAATCCGTACTACAGGCGATGATAGTGAAGACTAACTTCACATTATAATTAATTTATACTTCTATCTTGTTATGAGTGACCGAACTACAACAATCTACACTCGTGAATAAACTAAATAGTTAAGTTTTAAATCCTATATGTGCCCCCAAGTTTGACAGATATGATTCAAGTTTGAAAATATCCATTTAACGAAAGCCAATTGTGAAAATAAAAAAAACAATTAGAGAATAGTCATACGAATAATACAAATGATCAATTCCTATCTAAAAAAAGCGAAACAAATTTTGTTTCAAACATGTTTTAATCAACACATGATGGTAAAATGATATTTTAGTCACGTAAATTATTAGAAATGTAATTGTTGATAGTACTGCGCTATAATAAGTTCTGCACAAAGGATGGTTTCAAAGAGACGCATTTCTTTTTGACTAGTCGTCAATGGTCGTCGTTATTGAAAATACTACAAAACTTAGTCTTCTTTTCTTAACGTCTATTATTATACAATATAAATATAATTGTATTCACGATCAAATGTTGACAAAATTTGATAAAAGCAAATGTGTTAATAATATATGATATAATATATAAAAAAGTGCATGTAATTAGGGACGAATTACATGAACTGTAAAATTAGGGTAATATTTCACTTTACCTAAACATGTTAGTTATTTTAACTGTGTCAGAAAACAAATGTAATAATTTAACTATTATACTTTGAGTTTATTTATCATTACAGTTGATTCATGATATAGTTATTAATTAAACCCCCTTGATTAGTATTGTCAGTGCCATTAACTTGCCAAACCTTTTACTTCTTAATGTGTTTTTTTTGTTTAAACTTTTGTTTATTTGATGTTAATAATTATAACTCATGTATTAAGTCCCATGAAGTATCAATTATTTTGTTGACAGTATTAGAATGCATTACTTTCTATACTAACATCAAATAGGTTTTATTATCTTAGGAAACATTCACTGCGTGAATACATGTCAAATATGCTGAATCTATTTAAAATAATAGAGGTCAGCCATTTTTCCAGACGAAAGGAAGAAAAAAAAGAGATGCTTAATATACGTGTATTCACACATCGCCTTTAACGATGAAAATAGTATTTCAAACCAAACTTTCACAAAAAAGATGACAACTGTATTTCTCAACTTAGTGGTATTTTTATAATTAACTTACCATTGAATATTTTGAGTGTATAATACAATATCTTTTTCAAAATTAGGAGTCTAGTTGCAATAGTTCAAGCATTTGTAACTAGTCGTATGTCTATTTTCTTATTTTTCCAGGTGTAATAACTTGCCATTTACTAGGTTTATTGATGTAAGACTATTAATTCACATTCGTCCACATATTCCCGTGTAGTATATATATATATATATATATATATATACATATATATATATATATATATATATATATATATATATATATATACATATATATATATACATATATATATATACATTTATATATATATATATATATATATATATATATATATATATATATATATATATGTATATATAAACTTCCTACACTTCAAAGGCCGTATTTTTCGTTAATATATATATAAATGTTATACATACATAAAGGTAATCCATAGGCACGTGTGTCTGGCTTAAATCTGTCATCAACATGGCTAACTTACACAGAGATCGAACCCTCGATGTGGATGTCTATTGTCCAGCGTTCTACCACTGGATCCAGACGCTATGTGTAAAAATATGCACGATTTTTATATCCCAAGTATTTAATGTATTTCTATGTAATTATTTTTATAGGTTTTTTTCAGCTCGTTCTTAATGAGCGTACTATTATTTCAATTGTTTCACGTCCTAAGTGATTAAGATGCAGTAAACTGCGTTATCAGTCGTCCTAAACTTCAAAGGCCGTATTTTCCGTTAATATCTCTCTCTCTCTCTCTCTCTCTCTCTCTCTCTCTCTCTCTCTATATATATATATATATATATATATATATATATATATATATATATATATATATATTAATTTTATACGAACATAAAAGTAATCCATGCACACGTGTTTCTGGCTCACGGAGGGAGGCGCAAGAGCGATCTATCCCTTAATAGACTACACGAATGTCCTATGCTGGAAATCTCATTTCTTTGACCAATCATAAGTCAAAAACCTATAAACCAAGTTAGTTTAAAGTTTGTACACAATTTTTATTTGATAGGTTCTATAAGTGTGTAGAATGTCAGCATCATTAGTCAAGGCAACCCAGAGATCAAGAAAGTCCAATCCTGAAATCATGTTATATGTGTGTACGTACCTGCGTACGTATGTGCCCCCCTCTTCCTCATCAACTATGTGATGGTTACAGCTGATTTTTAGCAGAGATAGAGGTTCTAGGGTCTATTTGATGGCATTTTAATTTCAGTTTACCATATAGCTTAGTTTTCCATAACATTCTTAAAAACCTTACAGATTACCAGTATTCATACACTTTATTCTATATCTTATCGACCATTTGATAGAGTCAGCTGATTTTGGGCCAAAATAGAAGTTCTAGTAACTTGTTGATGGCATTTTAATTTCAGTTTACCATATACATTGAGTAGTAAAACTACCAACTATATCTGTTATGAGAAAGCATTGTATTGAGGTATAGCCTGTACAAAAGTAGTGACGTTCCATGAAAAATGCCAGTATATTGAAAGCATATGCCCTTTATAGGGTTAAGATGAACATTTATATAGACTAAATGTACAGAAGCAAGGACATTTCCAAACTTTTACACTTTTATTGTCATTAAGGTTATGCGAGCACAACAGGGCTATGTATTTTACTGGTAGGAATGTTTCTTCAGCGCACCTCACACACTTCACCCACTCATGCATAGAGATTTATATTGTAGTGATGGCATAATGAAATGGTTGATATGTAGCCATACCCTTAATGCCAATAAAAATGTAAACAATTGGGCATTTCTTTTCTATTGTACAGTTAGTGTATATGAATTTTCATCTTAACCCTATTAAGGGCATATGATTTCAGTATACTGGCATTTTTCATGGAATACATATATAGATATATATATATATATATATATATATATATAGGTAAATATATATACATATATAGGTAAATATATATATATATATATATATATATACATATAAATATATATAGGTAAATATATATATAGGTATATATATATATATATAGGTAAATAGATATATATATATATATATATATATATATATATATATATATATATATAAATATATATAGATGTACATATATATATATATACATTATGGGTAAATATATATATATATATAGTTGTACATATATATATATATATATATATATATATATATACATATATATATACACATATATGGGTAAATATATATACATGTAGCTGTACATAAAGCCACTAATGTTATAATTACAAATAAGTATTCACCCTCGATTAGAGTTCTGGATAGGACGGGCATGGTTTACGAGTTTAAATGTCCATTGGGAGACTGTGTCTCTTACAACAAAGAAAACACGCATATATCAGCTCGACTACCACGACCATGTCCAGGAGGTTGACCATGCATCTATCGGATAATAGTGCTATTGCAAGACACCTCATTTACGAAAATTATTTTCCCCGCACGCACATCCAAAATCTTCTTCTAGACAACACTAAAATCCTAAAACACAATACTAATATTATAAAACTTCATATACTGGAAGCTGTACACATTTAAACAAAAAAAACGGTTATTAACAGGATTAATTTTAACACTAGTACTAATTTACTTAAATGTTTATAATATTTAATGCTTATAATACTAAATAAATATAGTTTTGTATTTTAATTTTCCCGCCAAAATTAACTATACACTTTACCTGATTGACATTATTCCACTGAAGATGTCCCAGATGGGTCAGAAAGTAGTTTGGACTTAAAAGAAAATTACGGCAGATTCATCAGCCAATTCTCATCCGAGATTAGGACTTTAATCCGGAAAATGGAAGGGATTCATACAAATATATTCAGACATGGGTTGTCGGTTATTTTTAATAATACGTGCCTTACAGAAAAAAATGCTGCCTCGATACACACACACACATATATATATATACACACATATATATATATATATAAATATATATATATATATAGTGGTTGTCTATTCAATTTCCAGTATGACTATTTTCCAAATAGCTTGCTGCCTTACAACATCACTTATTTCCACTTTGACCAATCGATAGCCATCACCATTCATCTTCCAACATCAATTATAAAGTACTTAAACTTGTCTCTGAGGCAATATTTGAATCGCTTACGAGTTAGTTCCCCATAAATCATCGATTGAGTAGTCTGCCATCAGTAAGCCGTACAAGATGAGGAACCCAATGTAGGGTGTGTTTTCTTATACAACACTCAATGCTTAGAAAAAAAGCTTGCTTTCACACTTCAGGGTCAGTGGTAAAGCTATTCCAACGGATGTTAAGCATTTTGATCAACATGCTCTAGCTGGAGAATATGAGCTATGTACGCGGTCCACGTATCACACACACATATAACAATATTGATACAACAATTGCTTTATACACCGATGTATTGGTGTCCAGCCTTTTCTCACGTGATGCATACTTAATTTTTCTAATTGAGCACAAGCGACACTAAAGTGTCCAATAGGTCTACTCGTCTCAGCATCCAATGATCTATTCCTCGAAATGCCACTAATCATATACAATATGTTGGCTTCAACAAATATATCCGCTTCCGGATAGGTTGTCAGGAGCCAAGACAATCATAGCCTTTGACTGATTCATGCGTATTGTGAGACTCATTATTCCACACGCCCATGCAAAGTGATTTATGATATCCTGCATAGCATTATGCAAGTGAGCTACGAGATCTACGTCGTCTTCATAAAGTATGTCTCGAACAACAGTGAAACACATTCTGGAAAACGCTGCAAGTAATTCATATAACCCGACATGCGAAATAAAAGATACACACATGTGTCATAAGTATTTAATGTCAATAACAGAGTTACAGCAAAAGAAGTGGAACACAAAGTAGGTGCAGGTATATCACCCTGTTTCACACCGTTGTCAACTTCACCAAGTTCAGAGAGGCAACAATTGCAGTTTATACGCACTTACATATTGCTGTTAAGCTCACGAGATTAACTGTATCGAACAGTTTTTCAGATCAACAAAAACCTGCTATAGGTCTAGACAATGATTAATACACCTTTCCTGCATTTCGCGCACCGGAAAGAACATACATATTGATTCTAACACCATGTTGACTCTCAGGAAGCACGAAGGACACATATATGCATTCAGGTGAGTTAGCAGGATCCTAGTAAATAGCGTTCCTGGCACATTCAAAAAAGAGATATTTTGATAGTTGCAGCACTCATTATTCCTCTCTCTTCTTTTTTGTACAAGCGACTATGATGAAGTCACGCCAGGCATGCTAAACCTGCCCGAGAAACCAGCCATTGTCAATCAACCGCTTCATGTGCACTGTCATTAACTATCGATTACAGCGAAGGTCAAATACATTAATGCCATCTCCACCAGGTAATCCACACAGTAACTGCTATATAGCCTCCTCATCTTCTTTAAGGGCAGACACAGAATACATTTCGGTAATGATAACCCTCTGAGGCAAAGTATCCATCACTTAAGTACAAATTATCTACAGATTAGTAAAAACGCCAATGCCATGCTCTGCTCAGCTGTCAAGTGCTGGGTTGGACACCTAATTGAATTGCATTTCAATTAGGTTACGTTCGAATTTCTATGAGCATAGACTACCTTCATCAGGTCATACATTGGTTTACAATTCTTAAAATAAGCAGCATGCTTAATATCACGAGCTCTTCGTCGCCACTATTTATCCTTCATACATCTAAGTTCTCTCTGCAACTTTGATTTAAGAACTAATTATGAAGAGTTTTGATCATGCGGTGACAAGCCGCTATCAATCCACCTTTGATGAGGTGCATGCTTTGTTTCTGTGCGATGTGAGCATTATTGCCATCAAACAAGTAATCAGTATTTCTTTTTTTCATCACCGACACATTTACTGCTGTTCTATTAACACGCTTTTGAAAACACACCCACCTACCATCAACCTGATTAGTCTTCTTCTGTATGTCGAGAGCAGTTTTCTCATCTTTCAGCTTTGCAACATTTATTCTACAAGTAGACTTGATGTTACCGAATAGCCTCTGCGAACTAATTACCATGTTTATGTAAGCACACACAATATGATGATCTGTGAAACACTAAGCATTCTGTTTGACTTGAACCTAGCAGACGCCCTGCAGGTCGCATATACATGTGATTACGTAATCGAGCAAATGCAATTGTTTGCATCGTGGATACACCCAGGTGTTGTTATACTTTGGTTCCAGGTGGGCACGTGTGTTTAGTATAAGTAAATGCAGCTCGGAAACCATTTGCAGTAAACGAAACCAACTCTTATTCATTCTTCCAACTCCATAATGTCCACGTGGACGCCATATTTGATATTCGTTACTCACCCTCGCATGGAAATCCGTCAGAAAATATCGTGGAGCAGTCAGGATAACTATTTTAAACTCTTTTAAAAGGTACCTACAAGCTCAGCTGTGGTGTTTAATGTAAGAACATGCAGTTGCATAAAAGTTACATATCGCTGACCAGCTAGGGGCAAACGTAACGCAATTATACAATAATTTAATCATCAAGGAAGAGTCTCGAGTTTAAAATAACTCATTTCTTAGGTGCACATACAACGTCATAGTTGTGTCGTTCTGATTCTTGTTTTTTATATTCAGTAAAATACATATTCAGAACTTACCTCTACACGACTACCCTCCTCCAACAATATTGTCTCTGACAACGTTGCAATATTAATGTTGAAACGCAAACATGCTTTTTTAACAGGTGTCGTTCGTATGTCTTTCCTGGTAGTTACATAACGATCAAGTAAGGTTGTGTTGTTCAATAAGGTTATTTAAAATAAAATGCCGTATAACACATTATAGTTATTCTGCAAAGTCAGATAAATATGATGTAGGTACATATCGATCACATACGCAAACATTACCAGCACAGTATTAAGATTAGATTCATCAACGATATATATATATATATGGTTATTAATCGCGGCAGTGTTGGTCTGGGTATAGGGGCTCTTAATGATAGACTGAATCTACTAACTGCGTTCGAGTACATGCACGACCGTCTGAAACAACCGAAACGACGTCGTATGTATGTATGAACACACTTTTATATTTAATTAAAAATATTTATAGTAAATGCCCCTTTAAGATGTATAGTCTTATATGTGGAGCCCTGTTCCAAATTACAATATTGCTGTGATCCTGCGATTAAGCAGAGTTCAGCTCGAGCTTCTACCACTTGACGCTCGTCCCCAACGTCTGGGTAGATGTATTTAATTTGCAATTACTGTTTGTGGTGATTTCCCGCGGTCGTCTCGGTCCAGGCGTCAATCTCGTAATTCTAGGCTTAATCTACAAACTGCGTTCGAACTTATTCGAAGCCTAGAACTACCACCCCTGCACTAATCATAGTAGGCATAGTAAACAACGTCCTCTGTATGTATAAAATACACTTTCATATTAACTTAACATAATATATATATATATATATATATATATATATTGCAATATTTAAACTCACAAATATAGTATTTTGATGTACATCAATATATATATATATATATATATATGTATATATATATATATATATGTATATATATATATATATATATAATCATAGAGATGCATAATCGCATGCGTGCTTTTCGACGACAGAATATTGTATTTGTGTTTAAATCTATGCAAATTGAACCTATGATTCAAGGGAATAGCATAGAAAGATCTGCTCACATCGACTCCATTATTGATTCTGTTATACCCGCTGCTTATTCATGAATGCTAATTAGATCCAGTACCCAAATAAACACTTTTAAAATATATAAAATATTTTCTGGAGGGTAACCACACGCGGGAATATGTTTATTCATTTATCACCGAAAATTATATAAGTTATGAAACACAACTTACTCCTACGCACGCATGTGAAAGACCGTTTAATAAAAAAAATATTCAGCGATTTCGCTATCAGCCCACGCATCGTCTTATGTTTATCTGTCTCTACATCTAAGTCTCTCTACACATTTGTTTCATGTATATTGGTTGTTACCTCTCTCTCTCTCTCTATCTCTCTCCCTCTCTGTTTCTCTCTCCCTATATTTCTTTCTCTCTGTCTCTATACACACGAATATACACAGACACACACACACACTCTCTCTCACACACACACACACACATATATATATATATATATATATATATATATATATATATATATATGTGTGTGTTTAGTTTAAAAACAAGAAATACTGAATCGTACTGGAGTCAACTGTTAATATGAAGTAGTTTGGTAGAAAACTATACTTTACAGTGTATGTCTGGTTATCGGGGGTCCATCGGTTTCATCGTTGTTTAAAGTGTATTTGTTTAATTGTTTTTTACACATTTAAATAGACCTTTTATTGACAACTTGTACACTATCGAATTCAACTACAATTAAATCATCTTTTATAAAGTAACGGACAGAAAACGACTATAAACTCAATCAACATACAAACTGAAAATAATTGAATAAAATGTTTCAAATAATTACATAACAGACAGGATGGCTATTACTAACGCGGATTATCCGAAATCAATAGAGATAGAAAAACAATGCGTTTAAATAAACATAAAACCACACACCAAAGCGAAGAAAAACAAAAGATATACCACATATAATCTATATGGACACACACAAAAATTAACAACATGTATGGAAATGAATTAACACTAACGTACCAATCTAAATACCACTGGGGGTATGTTCAATATGCTTAAGTGTTGGCACAATGAGAATGAGTACGTGTTTTAATAAACTCTCTTGCCTGACTGAATTATTTGTACTAACGGATACTTAGAACTAGATAGAAGAGCATATGTTAATCTAAAATAATGTGTATTTTGCCTGTAAGTACAACGATTATACGCTAGTCGAATTGTGTGTTAATACGAAATACAAGTGTTTCATTAATTTAAATGTGTTAACTTTTTATAAAGGTCTCATATATATTCAATGTTCTAAAATATGTTTATTTTACTTTTTATCATATATTTTCTCTATTTAGTATATATATATATATATATATATATATATATATATATATATATATATATATATATATATATATATATATATATGTCCGAATTTCTAAAAATAGCCCGCGTTACTTTAAGGTTAATGGATTTTATACCTCCAGTAACTTCATTAGTAATAAGAAGTCTTAAAGAAGATGGAGATAAAAATAAAATATTTAGACAATTAAATAAGGCAATAACACGCTATCCTGACGCTTTTAAATTATATGAAAAAAATCAAAAGAAATTGATAATAGAAATCCAAAACTTTACTATAAAAATGTATAACATATGTAAATAGTCCATGATGAAATAAATAAACAAATGTATATATATAAACAGGCTAAATCAATCTCGACATACGATTTTAGTACAGTATATACAAAAATACCCCATAAAGAACTTATTAAAGAATTAGGTAATACTGTAGATTTAGCTTTTGCAGGAGGAAAAGGTAAATACATAGACTTTGCAAAATCTAAAGCCTTTTGTTGTAAAAATAAAAATGGTAAGACGAGTGTATCCAAAACTGGTCTGATAATGCTTATAAGTCACCTTATAAAAGAGAGTTACTTTCAAATAGGGAATAAATTATTGCTCCAAACAATAGGTATTCCAATGGGTTTGGATCCGTCTCCATTTTCGGCAGATCTATATTTACATAGACTGGAATATATATATATGTCATCATTAATAAAAAATGATATATCTAGAGCATATAGTTATCATGGATGTAGGCGATATATTGACGACCTTGTTTCCATTAATGATAGCGAAGAGTTTACAAATGCTAAACATTTAATATATCCTAAAGAGTTAAAATTAAACTGTGAACATAAGGGAACACAAGCGACTTTTCTTGATTTGGATATAAAAATTGAAGATAAAATATTTATCTATAAACTGTTTGATAAAAGAAATTCATTCCCTTTTCGTATCGTGCGAATGCCATATAAAAATAGTACTAGCCCTGTGTATATATTTTACGGGAGTATTATGTCTGAATTTCTGAGAATTGCTCGTGTTACCTTAAAATTAGTAGATTTCATGCCCCCACTTTCTAATCTAATAATAAGAATGATTAACTAAGGTGGCGATCAAAATAAAATACTTGGACAATTAAATAAGGCAATTACTCGCCATCCTGATGCTTTTAAATCTTATCAAATTAATCAAAATAAACTGATAAAACAAATCATAGTATATATAAATAGAAATAATATAATATGAATAAACGTATATATAACACATCTGCTAATTATAATAAGTAAAACAATAAAAATACAGTAGAAAGAAAGAAAGAAATGTTAAAAAAGAAGAAGAAGAAGAAGAAAACCGACAGTTATGAACGCAGATTTTAAACACCGGGAGTTGGCAAAGAAGAAGAAGAAAAAGAGAACAAATTTACGGTTAACTTATAGACGCAGATTTTAAACAATGAGAAAAGAAAAAAGTCGACAGTTGTGAACGCAGATTAGAAAAACTATAGTGAACAAGGAAGATTAATATTTATTTGAGGTTGACAACAACGGGGAGTTGGACAACAAAGTAGGACGAGGGAGAAAAGGAGGAACTAAAGGTATATATATGTATGTGTGTATGTATATATATATATATATATATATATATATATATATATATATATATATATATGTATGTATATACATATTTATTTATTTATCTTTTATTTTTTGATGTGTTGATGTTTTTTATATTTATAATATAAAACTAAAAATAATACATTAATCACTTAAATAATAGTGTCATGGATTCGTCCAAACACTTTAAAATGCAGCAACATTTTTGTGAGTAACGGATGAATTTTATTAGACAGACGAACAGCGCATGTAAAGAATTTTTTTTTTTTTTGTCTTAAATAACTAATATAAGTTAGCAACACATTTATATGGAACAAAACGTAGATTTAGTATAAGGAACGTTTATGTTTTTGTCTTTTAAGGGAAGTGGGGTCTGATCAACTTTGCTGGGAAGCCATGAAATTAAATACTGTCTTGTTTTTAAATTCCCGAAACAGTTTTTCATGGTAAACAACTGATGATCCCTTAAAATAGTGTTAGAAACTAACTAATATAATAACTGTAAAAAATAAATTGACTTACATGAGTGATTTTCCACTGGAAGACTTGAGACTATAATTTTTTTTTTTTTTTTTTAATATAGTTTTAATGGTTGAGAAACTTCCGAGACTATATATATGTATATATGAAATATTTTTATAAATATATATTTTTAATTTTAAAACATTTGTAGACAAAGAAAATAACCAAGGGAAAAAAGGGAGGTTATTATAATGGAAACATCTAACTCTATAAAATAGATGTTCTGTAAAATAGTAAATACTCACTTTGAAAGGAACAACACAGGTAAGGAGAAACTATATTTTAATACTTTAGAAAAAAAAATCTGGAGGCAAAACTAAATCAAATATTTGTAAACTTTTTAAATTAAAAAATAATTATTAAATAGGGAGGTGGTGTCTGATCAACACTGCTGGGATGTCATGATAAAGAAATACTTTTGTGTTTTCAAAATCCCGAAACATGGTATATATAAAAACATATATAAAAATATATTTATATTATAGTATTTTCTTGGAAGTAAACTAAAATAGTTATTGCAGTAGATTGATTGACTTACTAGACTAAAATCTTTCAACAATTTTTTTTTTCAGTTTTGAAGGTTAAAAGAACTTCCGAGACTATATATATATATATATATATATATATATATATATATATATATATATATATATATATATATATATATATATATATATATATATATTCATATATATATATGAAGGTCCAGTACAATAGTTTACACTCCGTCCACGATACATTCATTAAATATGATTGTATCAGTGTTTCATTGTTAAAACTGCATATCTCTAATTTAACCTTGCTACTGAAAGTATGATACATTATATATATATATATATATATATATATATATATATATATATATGTATATTTAGTTTCTCTGTTGATATATACATACACTAAATGGGTATATATATAAGTATACACATATATGTGTGTATATATATATATATACATATATATATAACTTATATACAACACACACACACATACACATATATATATATATATTTATATATATATATGTATATTTATATACTAAGAGAGAGAGAATTATAGATGCATATATTTTAGCAGTATACAAATGTAAACACATCAACCCTACATTAACCCCATGAAGGAGGTTAAGCCTAATTGTGATAATTTTATTCTCAGAAAACTAAAAATATAACATAATCTCAATGGTTGAACTTAATGCTAATCAGAGCTATTATTATATAACATGCTCAAGTATACCACTTCCAGGATTAAAACGTCAGAAAGAATTTATGTGTACGATCGTTGCTCAGACGATCGGTATTCCTCAATTACCAGCTGTTTCATCATCACTGTGTTGTATATGCTGAGTAATTGTTAATGTGTTTATTTGATTAATAGTTTTAGTGTGAAAGAATCGGTGCTGATAAAGCAAAACTGAGATTTGTAAAGACAGCTCGTCTCATAATATTGCACTTGAGCTATTGTTTAATTGAAATTCTCAAAATAATATTTCAAAACGTCATAAATGTTGTTATTTCTAAATTGCATTATAGATATACATATATAAATACAAGCATACATATGATAAATATATATATATATATATATATATAGAGAGAGAGAGAGAGAGAGAGAGAGAGAGAAAGAGAGAGAAGAAAAAAGAGTGATAAATATGCGACGATTGTCCAAATTAATATCAAATGTCAATAGTTCAATGCAAGGTGTATTCAGTAATAAACTAGTGTTTATTATTCGTTCCTTAAGCCAATGCTTTTCAAAGATCGACATCTTATCATCAGAGGAGAAATACAGATAGATAGGTTGGCTTTCGAAAAAAACAAACTTCAAATATTTTAAAAATATATGAATAATATTATTAAAAATTTGCAGTGAAAGAGAAGTTCCGTAAAAATATATGTGTGTTTGCCTTTTTCTATGGTCCAGGAAGTTATCAATAATGACCAGCTTTTCTCTCTTCAATTCCAAAAGTGCGTTTGGATTTACTTTTATTTGAACATTTTCTCAACACTGCTCCTACGCAAAGGTTTTTTTTTCGCTTTCTACAATTGATTGGACATATTTTCAACGGAAATTTCCCACCCGGACAAACCACATATCGTTTTTACGGAACTACTCTTTCACTGCATTTTTTAAATAATTTGTTTAATGATATTTTCTTTAATAATATTTTTCATATATTTTTCAAATATTTGAACTTTGTTTTTTTCGAAAGCCAACTTATCTATCTGTATTTCTCCTCTGATGATAAGATCTCCATCTTTGAAAAGCCTTGGCTTAACGAAAATAATAATAACCACTAGTTTATTACTGAATACACCTTGCATTGGATAATTGAAATTTGAAATAAATTTAGACAATCGTCGCATATTTATCACTCTTTTTTCTTCTATATCTACAATTGTTCTATCTCGTATATTGAGCTAAACCTCTTCACTATAGGTTCCATCTACTAAAAGTTTTACTTTTGGTTGGTTTATATTTGATCTTATATATATATATATATATATATATATATATATATATATATATATATATATATATATATTACACCGGCCGTTCAAACAGAAGAGATGCTACACCGGTTCTCACTATTGTAACTGTCAAGCCGAGTGCCAGTCAGTTGTCTTACTTTTGTACCTTTTATGTTTATACACTTGTTATAGTAACACAACCTCGACTTGATTCTTCTTTTTACTGTCTGAATACTTCAGAACAGATTGGCGACGAGAAATCGAAACGATATCACTGCGGAAAATCACCCAAAGTGATTTATATACAAGGATTCGCAAGATCTTCATGGATAAACATACTTGTCTTTTCAAATAGATATTTGGATACGCAAGGATTAACAGCAAATGAATCACTATAATAACACCAAAAAGGAACAGAAACGTTTGACTGCCTTTTTTTTTCTCTTCAAGAAATCGCTTGTCACGATAACACTTTTTCTCTCTTCAAGTTCACTGACTCGTTAAGATAAATGTTATTTGCGTCAACTATTACAGATATTGTGTAAGTTCGTCGTTATTATTAGGACACTATCTGATATTTGAGAACGATCCGGATTAACTATTCATTAAAACGGTCTACCATAGAATTGTCGAGGACAAAGAAAGACGGACAGTGAAAAATATACATTTGCGTAAGTCATTTGTGTTTCTAACAAAAAAATTGTTAAATTAGCAAGTCGCATTTTTGCAAAATGCAAAGGTGTTAAAAAGATTCCTAATGAAGCTAGTCTTATTAGGCTGATAGCGACGAACTTTTTTTTCTAAAACTACGTACATAAAACTACGTATATATAAAAAAATTAAAACATTTTTATTGTTAGTTTTTTTTTTCAAACAAAAGAACTGGGATTGAATTTTGTTTGCAAAGAAATAAAATAATTCTTGCTTTGTGTGTGTGTTGAGCAAACTAATTATATTAAGCACGTTGTGGTGCATAATTTGAATTCGTGAATGATGGACACTTAATTAAAAGATTCTCCTTTTCAATTAGTTAAATTCCAAACGTAACAAAATGTTACGTTACAAAAGACAGCAAGTTGAACAACAAATGGAACTTCAAAGAAAATAAATTGAGGAGAAATGTAAAAGAGAGTTGTTGGAACAGCAAAAAGCCCAAAGAAAAATGCATGCTGAACAAAAAGAGCTGGCGACCACACGGGAAGAAAGATTCGAAGAAATATTGCTACAACAGCAGAAACACTTAGAAGAACTCTTGATAAAAACACAGAAGGTATAGAGTAAATTTCTGGAGGCAACACAGTTAACGAAAGCAAACGAGAATCATAATGCATTCTCCCAGACGGCTGTGTGGAGCCCTATCGAAATTTTCAATTATAATCGGAGAAGACGATGCCCCTTTTGCTCACTTCTATAGAATATATGAGGATATTTTTGTATCGGACTGCAGTACATGGACAGACTCTTAAAATGTTAGATTTTTGCAAATACAATTAGGAGCTGCCGAGCATACAAAGTTCGTGAATTGTATCCTTCCAAAAAAGGCCAGTGAGTTTACCTTCCAAGAGACAATTACTTTACTAACAGAACTGTTTTCTACAGAAACTTCTCTTTTCCACAGGAGATATAAGTGTATGAATGTCACTAGAAGAGAGGAAGACGACTACACTCCTTATGCAAGTATAGTAAATAAACATTGCGACGATTTTAAACTAGAAGAATTATCATCGGATAATTTTAAATGTTTAATATTCATGCAAGGTCTAGTCTTAAATAAAGACTCCGAAATAAGACGCCGTGTTTTAAATAAACGCGAAAGTGAGTAATTTCTACCAATACAAAACTTAGCGGAAGACTGTGAACGTTTTGTTGCGTTGAAACAGGACAGATGTGACATAGCGGAAAACGGAGTGTCGCACATTAAAAAGATCCATCAGAAAAAAATTGACTTCAATGAATAACCAGAGAAAAAAAACATGGAAAAGATCAACCTGGACCTTGTTGGAGGTGTAGAGATAATCATTGGTACAATGAGTGTCCTTACATATCAAAACCATGTGACAACTGCCACCAGAAAGGACATTGGTTGTAGGAAAAAATCTGAGACAACCATTAAACTTACCAAAATTGTACCTGAGGAACAAAATATCCGGAAATATGTACAGGTAAAAATGCTTCAAAAAAGTAAGACTACAGCTTGATTGTGGTTCTGACGTTTCTATAATTAATGTACAGACATTGAAGAAGGTTGCGAGACCCACTATGATCAAATCACAAAAAAACGACGAGAAGCGTCAGTGGTGAAAAAATAACCTTCGAAGGGGAATTATTGACGAAATTTTCTTTCCAGAATAAGTCCGAAAAGGCTAAAATGTTTGTTATGCGAACATCGAATAACCTCTTTGGAACTGATCTGATTGAAAAGTTTAGACTATTGGATCTGTCTTTAAGCCCCTTTTGCCAAAAGGTTAAGGATTCCAATGTGGAGGCAGAAAAATCAAGAGGGAATTAAAAGAGAATTCTCCAGACGTATTTTAAGGCAGTCTTGGAAGGTGTACGAAAGCGGTAGCAAAGTTTGAAGTCAAAGCAAAGGCACTGCGTGTGTTCAGAAAGAAAAGAAATGCTCCATACGCCGCTATAGAACACATATATGGTGAATTAGAAAGACTCGAAAACATGGGTGTCATTTCAAAAATTGATCACAGTGAGTGGGCTTCACCTACAGTTTATGTTAAGAAAAAGAGCAAGGATATTTCGGATTTGTGCCGACTTCTCCACAGGTTTGAACAAGGCGTTAAAAGATTACCATTTACCTCTTCCGAGCTCTAAGGAAATATTTGCGAAACTGAGTGGAGGAAAATATTTTTCTAAAATCGACCTCAGCGACGCTTATCTTGAAATCCCTGTCGATGAGGAGTATTCAAAACTATGCATCAATACCAATAAGGGGTTATACAAATTTTACCGACTACCTTTTCGGGTCAAGGTCGCCATTGTGATTTTTGAACATATTATGGACATGATGTTAAATAGGATGGATTTCGCAGTGGGGTATTGGACGATGTGTTAATGAACAGCGCTAGCAAAGAACAACACAAGACTCATGTAAACCATGTATAAAAAAAACCCAGGATTATGGGTGTAAACTCTAGGATGAGCAATGCACTTTTTTCATGGTCAAAAAAATACTTAGGGCAAATCATCGATGGTGAAGGAAGAATGCCAGACCAAGATAGGGATATAGCGATAAGGAACATGCCTGCTCCCGAAAATATTGCGTCTCTACAAAGCTTCGCAGAGTTGGCGAATTAGTACTATGTGCTCGTACCAAACATGCATGAACTAAGATCCCCCTTAAATGAACTGTTAAGGAAGGACCAAAATGAGTCTGGAATTGGAGTGCGAAGAAGCGTTTCAGAAAATCAAAGATATCTTAACGTATGACGTGTGTCTGGCATATTATAATCTCAAGTGTGATATTGTAGTTGCAAGCGATACGAGCACCTATCGCATAGGAGCATGCAGATTGCATACACTTGATTATGGACACCAAAAACCCATAACCCATGCATACCGGACACATCTACCAGCCGCAAAAAGTACTCTCAAATAAAGACAGACGCTCTAAACATTATATTCGCGGTAAAGAAAGTTCATCGTTTCCTGCACGGTAGACAATTTCTGTTACAAACAGACCACAAACCATTATTAACAATGTTCGGATCGACAAAAGGGACTACCACAACACACTGCGAATAGACTCTAAAGATCGGGTACCATTCTTCTTAACTACAATTTTGAAATGGAGTATGTACCATCTAAGAAATTGGTCATGCAGACGGGTTATCAAGGTTGATACCTAAGCAGTCAGAACCATTGGAGGATATGGTTATAGCAGCCATTCAAGCGGAAGGTGAAGTAAAAAATACGTTAGGTGACACAATAAGAGAACTTCCTGTAACGCTTGATGAGATTAAGAATAAGGCAGATGTTGACGAATTTACTATAAGCACGAAAGAAAAAATCAACAGTAATCAACTAGATGAGGGAATGTATTCAATTTGCGACAACGTCCTGTTATATAGCGACAGGGTAGTAATTGCTATGACATTACAGAAAAGAATGTTCAAGGAATTCCATGTAGGACATCCAGGTATATCGAGAATTAAAAGCCGTATGTGCTCTTTTGTTTACAGACATTGATAAACATATCGAAGAAAAAGTCAGGGAGTGTAGAGGATGCGCCTTAGCTATTAAATATTATCCGACTCAATTCGGATCGTTGACTAAACCGGACCGACTTTGGTCTAGAATGCACTTTGACTTTGCGGGACCACTGGATCGGTTCTATAATCTCATTGTTGTAGACAGCCTAGCTAATTGGCCGGATGTACTAAAATGCAAGAAATCCACATCCGAGGCAGCTATCAACTTCCTATGCGAACTATTCGCTAGGTGTGGAGTCGTAGACTGCATTGTCACAGGCTATGGTAATCAATTCACGTCTACTGAATGTAAACACCTTTGCGAGGATCATCTCATCGAGCATATAACAATCCCTTCATATCACCCAAGAAGCAATGGACATCCAGAGAGATTCGTTGACACATTCAAGAGAGCTTTGAAAAAAGGCTAGTGGATCACCGACGGATAGCCAATCCTACAGTTTCTACAAGTTTACAGAGTCACTCCGAATGCAAACATCGACACGTCAAAGACATCTGCTGAGGTCATGTTCGGACGCAAGGTTAGATCGATTTTCCACAAGTTCTTACCAAGCCAGGATATGGCAAACCTAAAAAATACGATGACGAAAAAACGGTATGAAGTTGGCGGAAAAGTGTTTTATAAGATTTACAGAAACAATAGGACTTTCTGGGAGTACCGCACTGTGGAAAAACAAATAGGTAAAATGGTATATATGATAAAGGGACCATATTTCGTACACAAACGGCACACTAACTAAATCCGGAAAAGATACTCGAACATTAAGGTGAGCAGATCGCCCGAGGAGGAAATGATGGACACAGTGTTTGATATTTTTCAGGTGCCCATACCAGAGATTGCTCCTGAGATTAGGAGATCCAAAGAAAACGGAAATCGACTGAGTTATTAATCCCAAGACGGTATATTTTCAAAGGGGGTGTAACACCGGCCGTTCTAACAGAAGAGAAACTACACCGGTTCTCACTATAAATAGTGCGAGTAGAAAATCACCATGGAGAAAAGGACAGTATTGTAACTGTCTAGCCGAGTGGCAGTCAGTTTTCTTACCTTTGTGCCTTTTATGTTTATACACTTGTTATCTTAACCTAACCTCGACTTGACTTCTTCTTTTAACTGTTAGACTAATTCACAACAATATATATACATACATATATATATATATATATATATATATATATATATATATATATATATATATATATAATTTATTTAGATACTGTAGATTACATATTTCAGCAATGTACCGCGGTTTAAGCCAAATGGGCAGATTTTGACATCTTTAGTAAATCTCCGTGCCCAGTGGAATCATGGACAAGCTGAAACAATTGTAGTCAAGCCCGACAGGGAATGGCGTCAACAATGACAGAAACACGGTGTATCTCTGAGGGCGTCCCCGAAAAAATCCGGTGTGGGATAGTGATTAACTAAGGCGTAGTTAATCACTATCCCACACCGGATTTTATATATATATATATATATATATATATATATATATATTAGTACTTCATGTATCCACATCAAATATTATAAGGAGATATAATTTTTTATGTATCAGTTTTCTGTATTTACTTCAACAGTGCTCGATACGTAAGTAGAGCTATGTAGTAAGCAATGAAAATATATATGGCAATCAAGCTACACAGAGGCTCCCGTGTTTCATCCCCGGGGGAATCGTTAGGCTAAATGCATGGAGTTATTTTTGTCAGGTGTTTTTATATACATGGCTTGCTAGTTAACCAATCAGATTCTTTGTTGTTCCCTCAGCCAATCGTTGGGCTTCCCGCGAACAAAGGCTTCCCGCGAACAAAGGCTTCCCGCGAACAAAGGCTTTGTTGGTGACGCTCCTATGTCTACTCTATTGTTTGCTAACAATGGCTTTTCGTATATCCTGTTTCCTTTGTTTTGTCAATACAGTAGGCGAATTTATTTTAACACGTGGTTTCTTGTATTTCTATTTTAGGTTTTAAATTTTAACTTGTTCGATTGTTTATTTATTTATTTATATATTTATATATATATATATATATATATATATATATATATATATTTTTTTAAAATTTTATTTATTATATATAATCCTAAGGTAAATTTATTTCTGTGTCAACAGCTGTTGGCTATTTCGCTTCTAGAGTTTAATAGGTTTCGGGGATCTTTAAAATTTAGGATTTCATATTTTTCATTCAGCCATAATCTACATGGGTCGTCTAATTTTCTACATGTACTGGCCTGTCTTATTATTTTCCATTCAATTATTGGTGAGTGTCCATTTTCTTTGAGTTCCCAATAATAATTAGCTAGTGCTGTTTTAGTTCGACGTTCTCTGTTTTTAAATGTGCTTTTGTGGTCATAGTATCTGGTCTTAAAGTCAAGAGATGTCATACCCACGTAGTATTTTTATTTATTTGGTCTTCTGTTGTATACCAAGCAACGATATTTGCCAACGAAAGACCAAATAACATTTAGAAACAAAGAACGTCGAACTAACGATTGGCTGAGGGAACAACAAAGAATCTGATTGGTTAACTAGCAAGCCATGTATATAAAAACACCTGACAAAAAAAACTCCATGCATTTAGCCTGACGATTCCCCCCGGGAATGAAACACGGGAGCCTCTGTGTAGCTTGATTGCCATATATATTTTCATTGCTTACTATATATATATATATATATATATATATATATATATATATATATATATGCATATATATATATATATATATATATGCATATATATATATATGCATATATATATATATATTCATATATATATATATATATATATATATGTACATATATATATATATATATATATATACATATATATGTATATACATATATATATATATATATATGGGCATATATATATATATAGATGTGCATATATATGTATATATACATATATATATATGTATATGTATATACATATATATAAATATATATAGTTAGAAGTATGAAAAGGAATTAGAAAACGGAGTAGTAATTAAAATTTTCCACTGAACAGTGTTATCCAGTGGAACTTTTAAATCAACACGTTCTATTCCTTTCAAAAACTTCCATACTCATGCTAAAAAAGCAGTATCATTGAATATTCCCTCCTCTGTAAGACAATCTTTTTTTGTGATATATCCTGCTAAACAAAAAGGCGACATTGTAATATCTTTGGAGATACTAGTTTCTAGGTCTGGCAGGTTATAAAGTGTTTTGTATGCCAATTCATCCAACAGATATCCGCATTTTGAGCAAGTATTGCCTGGATCATGGCTATACTCTCTAACATCAACTTTCAACTGAAGAAGTAATGTTGTTTTTTAAATGTGGATTTCTGAATAACAATTTGTACGGTAATGAAATAAGTACCACCAGAATCCTGTCTCAATTTACTAAATTCCGTTTTAAGACAGTCGGTGGTAAATCCTCCAAGAATAACCAAATTGAACCCACTGTCAAGTAAATGTCAATTAAACAATTACATCAATGCTTGATAGCCATACTAGTGTCTGTTGTGAAGGATTTTATTCTCTTCCCTTGCTTTCCCCTCATTTGTTTTGCCATACTTCCAAAATTTCCAAGAAATGTAAAATTTCCATCATTTCGATCTGATAATACGCTTTTCAATGGATCATTTGTCTTGACCCTTCCATAAATATCTTTTACACTCACTATTTCCAAAATTTCAAAACTTCCTCGATGACAGTAAGTTTCTCTTGTATCATCATCTTGTAATAATGGATGAGTTTTAATTGCAGTTAGTCTCATCACAAAACACTTTCAAACAGTGGGAAACGTTTTGTCTCTCAACTGGTTTTGGAAGAACTGCTACTTATGTTAGTTGTGATAACTTAACAAATTGATTTTATTCATTCGCAAAAAGTTGTTTCACTGTTTCTCAATTTTATATCATTTCTTTACCATCAGAATGAAACAGCAATTCGTAACAGGCCTCAGTTATCCAGTTATTTCGAATACTTTTAAATGTATGTACATAACTGAAAAGCAAGTATATACCATTTTAGTAACTCAAGGCTTATTTTTAACAGAATAACATTTCTTGAACAAAGCTTGATTAGTCCGATTATTGTCACAAATAACTGCAATTACATTACCATTCGAATGATAGACTAAATCAACAACATTTCTAACATTTTGAAACAAAAATTTCGAATTTTGTTTGGCAACTGGGATAATCTTAATCAACAACTTTGGTCCACCATGTAAACATTTGATCATAATACCCAATATAGTGTTTGCTAATGCCTCTTCAGAATCTTTGGAAACACCAATTGATATTTAAAACTCACTTTAATATAAACTTCCTCAACTAGGATGATACATTTTTTCTGTTTATCTGACAGTTTGCTAAACACATCACCAAGAAAATTCACATCATTTACCTTCGCAACTTTTTAGGTCATATTCACTAGTGTTTTCATACTGGGTAATTTGTAATGATCTCGAAGTTTGTTATAAAGAGACCGAGATGTGGCAAAATATTCGAATGCTCGGACAAGCATTTTTGACTCATAAACTTTTTTGTCAACTATTCGTGGTGACATAACATGTTGTCTCAAAACCTGTTTCTCTAGTTCAATTTGGAAGTTACTAAGGTAACGAATTGCTTTCTCAATTTGAAATTAATGTTGAAACTTATTTATTCTGTTTTTCAACAGAGAAGAAATGTGTGTGAGTATACTTGCATGATAACATTCAAACGTTAAGTTTTCAAAAATGTTAGTATAAAAAATCGGAATACTTTCAGTAAAAAATGACAAGATTGGATGAACTGTTGATTGGTAGAATTGTAGCAGGTAACTGCTGGCGCAAAATCATGATGGTCAATATCAGCACACAAATTTGTAAAAATTATCAATTCTATCTTTAACTAAAAGATTGTGTACACTTCGCAAACAAGCGGAATTTTTTTTTGTAGACCTTGGTGTTGATAAAGGACATGATATCACACTTGATGGCAAATTATTTAATATTGATGGAGGATCTTTGGGTCGTGCTTTTCTCATAACAAGCACAGTTTCATAACCAGGTGGAAAATGCCTTTCACAAATAACAGTGGATGAGTGGTTAGGAGTGTTAGCTCTTGGTATTATCTTTAACCATCTTTCTCTCTCATCTTGATCTTTTGGGATACGAAACACTCGAACCTTATTTTACTCATTATAATTGCATTGACAGCCTGTCACACAACACTTTTTGAGCAATTTGAGAAATATTCAACACATATTAAAATTTAACAAATTAAAAGTGATATTTCGTGAATTAACAAAGCTGTTTACATGTAAATAAAGTAAACTTCTTAAGAATATATAAATAATTTGTAATTTCGAATGTACGATTTATTAACAAATTCTAAAAGACAATACTTTTTTAAAACTTAAAAAAGTGATATTTCGTCAATGAACAGAGCTGTTTAGATGCAGATAAAACGTTAAAACATTTATAGTATACTTCCTAAGAATATACCAAAAAATTTAAATTCAGAATGTACGATTTATAAACAAATTCTAAAAAACAATACTTTTTTTAAACCTAAACAAAAGTAAAAGTGATATTTCGTCAATGAACAGAGCTGTTTACATGTAAATAAAACGTTACAACATTTATAGTATACTTCCTAAGAAAATATAAAAGATTTAAAATTCAGAATGTCCGATTTATTTACAAATTCTAAAAGACAATACTTTTTTTAAACTTAAAAAAAGTAACAGTGATTTTCGTCAATGAAAAGAGCCGTGTACATGTAAATAAAAAAATCAATTCTGACTTTTAACTCACAAACTTATGATCCAGATGTAAATAATGATAAAATTATAGAACCACAGCTGAAATAAATTTGATGAGTTAAAATTTAGTTTCGGAATGAAATTTGATTGGACCGGTGACAACGAAGCGCTACCAGCTAAATGTTTATCTGTGAACGACTGGCCCCAGTTCAAGCAGTCAGGCGTGTGTCTAGCCTGCCTGTTATGGGGATGCCCATGGTGTATATATATATATATATATATATATATATATATATATATATATATATATATATATATAGAAGGTAACGGTAAATGTCGCATAGCCTGGACGCGCACGAGTGTCGTTGCCTACATCGCACACTGCCCATGGCCGTAGCGGCAGTGATTTGTTAAGCATCACCGTGTCTAGGGCACATCATATGGAAGGCGGAGCCCATTCCGCTCCTTCCGCTGCCTTGAACCTTACCTGAGTTTAGTTAGGTACCCATTTACTGCTGGGTGGACAGAAGGAGTTTACAGACCCGAAAATTCGCATGCCGTGAGTGGGATCAAATCCGGGTCGTCCAGCCCAAAGACAAGTGCTATAACCACTCGTCCACAGGCCCTCCCTAATATATATATATATATATATATATATATATATATATATATATATATATATATATATATATCTGTGTATATATGTATATATATAGAGAGAGATGTATATATACATATATATATATATATATATATATATATATATATATATATATATATATACATATAGTGTAAGTGAGAAAGAGAAAAATGGGTGAATGACTTAGATAGGATAATGTTTCTTTTTGGTTGAGAAAATATTAACAAATTACTTATTTGAGAAGATACATAGTATTTTCATTGAAATAGATACATCCAGCTGAGGTAATAAAATCGAGTATCGCTGAAGGCTGTATATGGATGTTTTAAATACTAAAATAACAACCTATATATCTTAGAAATATGTGACTATTAAATGGTTAGTATCATATAAATATGCAACGCTATTATATATTTCCTATTTGGAGTGTGTTCCTATATATAAAACTATACCAATGATATATTACATAATTTAACGAAGCAGTTGATCAATGTGTTTTAGTTAAATCTGGGAGGATAACAATTTGATAAAAGTAAAGTAAATTATATAAATTAAATTTCAATTCATTGCCATAAACAACGTGTATTGTATATAAACACAGGTTTATTAAATAGTATAAGAACTGATGTCATAAATATTAAACTATTTTCTTGTCTCGATAATAGTATGTATAGTATACAGTATATTCGTTTATGTTGCATATATATATATATATATATATATATATATCTGTATCTATATCTATCTATCTATCTATCTATCTATATATATATATATATATATATATATATATATATATAAATATATATATACATGTGTGTGTGTGTGTGTTACTTACTGCCCCAAATGTAATACATATTTTCGACAAGAGATGAATACGTACACATCATGAACTAAATATGCTTTTCTTGAAATCTCAGTTTATAATTGTTTGGCTTAAAAAATCTGTTTCCATTGTATTTGTGCGTGAAAGTGATACCGCTTATGTTAAGAAATTACAATATGTAAACTATATTTTACATGAACATAATTAGAAAATAATAATCAATTAAATCGACTCAAAATCCATTAAATATACACCGAAACTATATAAAACAATACATAGACATACAACAGTCTTAAACTAAATACAGTCTATCAAACAGAAAATTATGTTTCACAAAAAATTGACAAAATACATACTTCTATTTCGGAACCGGTAAAACGTTATCTGAGATTTACGAGGGCCACTTTGTGTATAAAATTCAAAGACTGGTAATATTTTTTTCTTTTGTGCTATTTCGTTTTTTTTTCAGGCAATGATTATACATACATACTATATATATATATATATATATATATATATATATCCATCTGTAATTGTAGTTTACGGAAATTATTTTTCATAGAGAATCTTCAATAATGGAAAAGTTGGACTCATAATATTTATTTTTAAACATAGTTCACCCTAAACATGAAAGGGCGTCACTATAGAAGTAAGGGACTACTGAGAAAAAGGGTGAGATTTTAGAGGGGAGTCAAACTAAATTGGGAGCTGCGTTTTAAATTAGTTTTAAATTTTTGCATATCAGTACCGTCAGAAAAGAAAGAGGTGGAGACGGAGTTTCACAGTCCATCAGCTAGAGGATATATATTTTTCGAGTAGAAAGATCTTCGGTACCTGGGGACCTCTACAATGAATCGATGGGAGTTGGCAGATTGTCGGGTTGGTCTAGTGAATGTACGTCGTCGGAAAACCAGAGCAGCATCCTTATTAGATCACAATCTATTTAATTACTTGTAAAACAAGAACAAGGAAGCAACATTGCGGCGATGTGGCAGGGGCTGGAGCTTGGTGGATAGTGAGCGACCTATCAAATTGCAACTATTTTTTGGGCATTTTCTACCAGAGAGAGAGAGACTAGTAGATGATGCCCCAGCCCAAATGTGGCAACAATACTCCATGCATGGGCCGATAGTGGTTTTGTAGAGATACAGGATGATGTCAGGTGTGAGAAGTTTACAAGCACGGTATAGGGAGCCCACTTTCTTTGGTAAAGCGTTGACAATGTCTTCAATGTATTTGTTCCAAGTGATGTTTCGTGTGACGGTTGGGCGAGGAGTTTGAATGATGAACTCTAAGGTAGGGAGGTATTTACCATGAAAATCTGGTTAGCTTTCGGAGTGAAAGTAGCGCCAGCCATTTTCCAACAAGTAATGCATACAATGCTGGGCGGATTGGATTTTGCGATAGTGTTCCTTAATGACATTTTGATTAACAGCCAAGATATCGAACAACACCAGAAACATGTACATCTAGTGTTTGCGAGAATCCAAGACTATGGGTTCAAAGTAAAAAAAAAATGTGATTTTTCCTGGAGGAAATAAAATACCTAGGTCATGTTATCGACAAGGACGGCAGAAGGCCGGACCCAGAAACGGCGACCACGATAAAAAAAAAACATGCCGGCGCCAGAAAACGTCACGACATTACAGAGTTTCCTGGGGCTAGCCAATTACTACCAGACCTCTATTCCAGAAATGCATCATTAAATGAATTATTAAAAAAAGATAAAGCCTGGGTGTAGTCACCTGGATGACAGGATGCGTTTAATATAATTATAGAAAGGCTTACGTCAGAGCTATTTCTGACACATTACAACCCAGAATTGGGCATAATCTTGGCTAGCGACGCTAGTTCATATGATTTAGGAGCGTGTATCTTACATATAATGTCGGATCTGACGCATACACCCATTACACATGCATCTCGGACCTTGCTCCCGACGGAAAAACAGTATTCTAAAATCAAAAAAAGAGGCCGTTGCAATACTATTTGTGGTAACAAACTTTCACCGATACATAAATGGTAGACGATTTACTTTACAGACATACCATAAGCCGCTAATTACAAGTTATGGATCTATAAAAAGCCTACCGGTATATACGGCTAATAGGCTACACAGAATGGGAACTATCTCATTAAATTACAACTTCAAAATGAAGCATTTGCCTTCAAATAAAATATATCATGCAAATGGGTTGTCGAGACTAGTGCCAAAACAGAAATAGACTCTGGACGACACAGTGATCGCGTCCCTTCAAACAGAATGATACTTTAAAGAGAGTTTGTGTAACGCAGTGAGAGAGCTCCCCGTGACGCTATACGAGATCAAAAAAGAAGCTCACAAGGATGAATTTATCACCAGCACAATAATGAAAATGGTAGATAACGATGCACATGTGGCAAAGAGTTTCTTACTCTGTGATGAGATACTCATGCACAACGAAAGGGGGCAATCCCAGATAAACTACGACAGAAAATGCAAAAAGATGTTCATGTTGGTCCTCCAGGGTTAAGCAGGATGAAAGGTGTAATCAGGAGTTTTGTTTTCTGGTTAGGTAAATATGATTACAGTGAAAAAGCAATAAAGCTGTGTAAAGGCACCGCATATAAAACATAGACCATGGGCAAATACCGACCGTCCGTGGGAATGGATCCACGTAGACTTTGCGGGACCATTGGAAGTTGTTTACTACTTAATCGTAGTCCAAAAAATTTCGAAGTGGCCCGAGGTTCCACGTGTCAAGAGTCCCACGTCGGAGGTTAGGATAAGATTCTTACATAGAACTATTCGCCCGTTTTGGGGTAGTGGATTGTCTGGTGAGTTATAATTGGACGCAGTTCACGTCATCAGATGTTCAGGAGTTCTGCGCGACGTTTCAAATCAGACATATAACGACTCCCCCGTATCATCCTAGGTCAAACGGCCAGGCGGAACGCTTTGTAGACATGTTAAAAAGAGCACTAAAAAGGCCGGTGATACTCCTAAGGAAGAGGCTTTGGAACCATTTCTGCAAGTATATAGAATTACTAAAAACGTAAACGTACTATCTTCATTATTCCCCCCATATATGATGTCTGCGCGGAAAGTGAAGTCCGTGTTTTATAAGTTACTACCTAAACAACATAAGTATGCTCGAATCTCTACGGTACCGAAGACAAATACATCCCAGGAGATAGTGTATACTTTAAGTCGTACAAAAAAAACGCATCGTTCTGGGAACCCGATACAATTGAACAGAGGATTGAGTCGTTGGTCTATATTATAAAAGTACCACAGTTCTCGTATAAGAGACATCGGAATCAGATGTGAAAAAGACTGTCAGATGACACTGACAGCTCTACACAAGTAGTAGACGTGATGGGCGTGATATGTGACAGTTTAAACTTGCCAGCACCCCAGGTAGTCACACATAAATGGCAGCCAATAAGAAAACGAATGGCTCCAGACTGCATAGAGATAAATCCGAAAAGGTAATGTTACTAAGACTCCTGAGGGGGTAAAACTTGGAAGGGAGGTGTTATGATGCCGTACCTGTACGAAAACAAATGGACTTGTACATCAATGATAACTTACGAGAGCATTCCAACTCACTGATTATTTCAACCCCAGTCCTATACTGGAAGTCCAGAATAACACTTCTAGTATATATATTATTTTTCTTTAATAGTATATATTTGTTCCTGTAACCCCGTGTGTCCATGTCTTTATTTCGGACCCTAACAGGGTCACACCTTATATATATATATATATAGGGGGGGGGGGCGTTACCCGTTCTGTCGGGGTTCCCGGTAAGATCAAACAATAATGACAAAGAACAAAACGTGTATGAAAAAGGATTGGTTTACTTTATTTCTAATCAACAGATGGTTATCGCCGGCTCCGCCGACACATGAATATATATATATATATTTTGTGATTATGTTGTCTCATGAAAGTCTTTTTCTTGCTGAGGTCACAGACTTAGTTTCCGCTAGAAACTCGTTCATATATATATATCCGATTTGAAAGCAATTTCCTCTGTATTGTCTATCTGAGCGTGAACTGAAGTTATTGGTTCACGAGCACTTCTAATTGTCTGTTGGATAAAATACAAGTCAGATAATTCCATCTCAGTACTAACGTGCTTATCAGTCGTATTTTTAGTCAGCAGACAGGAAAGCCGAACACCAATACGGACTTAGGTACTATAGTAAATAAATCTTCATAAATGCAATACACATTGGTAAACTTTGATTCTTTCGGTTCTTTGATACATCATCGCATAGCGTTCCGGCTATACACGTTCTTGAAACCGCCGCCTTTCCCGTATCGCTTGCACTGCGGACCCGTTCCATTTTTGACAGTTATCATGTCGCTTTCTTTTTTTCTCGACGTTCCACTGACAATCGACTCGCCCTCAATACCTTTGTATAACTCTTTATCATCTTACATATGTATACATGTAACCAAAATATATATATCTGTGTATACACATATATATATATATATATATATATATATATATATATATATATACCCACATATATATATGCATATATACATATATATACATATATATATATGCATATATATACATATATATATACATATATATATATGTATACACATATATATGTATGCATACATATATATACATATCTATATCTATATACATGTATATATACATATTTATATATATACATATATATATATACAAATATATATATATACACATATATATACACATATATACATACATAACTATACACATATATATACATAAATTTACACATATATATATATACATCTATATATATACATATATATATATACATATAGATATCTGTATATATACATATATATACACATATGTATATATATATATACATATATATATATATATATATGTATATATATATATATATATATATATATGTATACAAATGTATAAATCTATTTATTTATCGTTAGCCTGAGGTAAATTGATTTCTGTTTAAGCAGCTGTGTGCTGTCTCACTGCAACAGTTTATTAGATTTCAAAGATTTTATAATTTTTCATTCAGCTATAATCTACACGGGTCTTCTTTATTTCTACATGTAATGGCCTGCCGTATTATTTTCCATTCAATTATTAGTAGGCGTGCATTTTCTTTGAGCTCCCAATAGTGGTTTGCTTCGCGGGAGGCCCAACAATTGGCTGAGAGAACAATAAAAAGTCTGATTGGTTAACTAGCACTCCACGTATTTAAGCCTGAAGATTCCTCCGACGATTTAAACGCAGTAGCCTCTGTGTAGCTTAATTGCCATACATATATTGTCATAGAATAATATATATATATATATATATATATATATATATATATATATATATATATATATATATATATATATATGTCTGTGTGTGTGTGTGGGTGTATCTGCACATATATGTATATGTGTATATATATATATATATGTATATATGCACATATATATACATATATGTACATGTATATATACATATGTATATGTAAATATATGTATATATGTATATATTTGTATATATGCACATATACATACATATATGTACATGTATATATATATATGTATATGTGTATATATATGTGTATATATGTATATGTGTATATGTATATATACGTATATGTAAACATATATATATATATGTATATGTGTATATATATATATATATGTATATATATGTATATAAACGTATATATATATATATATATTTAAATATATATATATATATGTATATGTATATATAAACGTGTATGTATATATGTATATATATATATACATATGTATGTATATTAATGTATAGGTATATGTATGTATATGTATATGTACATATATATATACATATATGTGTCTATATATCTATGTATATGTGTGTATATATATATACGTATGTGTATATGTATCCGGGTATATATGTATAGTTTTATATGTATGCATATATGTATATCAGTATGTATGTGTATATAAATATATGAATGTATATATACATATATATATATATATATATATATATATATATATATATATATGTATATATATATAGAATAAAATATACCACAAAAGTAAACTATTTTCGTCTACTGCAACCTCTTCTATTCATTGGACACCTTTTCAACGTACACTTACCATCTAGACAAACTACATATCTGTTTTAGACGAACTCTTTGTCACTCAATTTTTCAAAAATATCTTTCAAATGTTCGAATATTTTGTTTTTCACAACTAACTTATCTATCTGTATTTCTCCTTCGATGATAATATTTTTATCTTGGAAAAGCCTTGGCTTAAGGAAAGAATAATAAACACTAGTTTATTACAGAATACACTTGCATTGAACAATCGAAATTTGAAATAAATTTGGACATTCGTACATGTTTATTACTCTTATATATTCTATCTTTATATGCATATATATACATATATATATATATATATATATACATATATTTATATATGTATATATATATATATATATATGTATACATATATATTTATATATATATATGTATACATATATGTTTTTATTTATATATATATATGGATGTATATATACATGTATATATATGTATATGTGTATATGTATATATGAATATGTGTATGTGTATAAATACGTGTATATGTATACATGCATATGTATATGTATATATATAAATCTGCATATATATTTGTATATGTA
>OY744526.1:146394007-146526507 GCA_963556195.1 Sepiola atlantica
AGAATATCAGTAATCTAATGATTTCTATTATTAAATCCAAATTGTGGTTTGAACTTTTCTCTCAAGACCAATATTGCAAACATGATTCTATTTAAAATTATTTCTCACACGCAAGTTGTCTCAACACAAGAACCACTAGTGTTATACTTCTTAAATATATATATAAATATATATATATATATATATGTATATATATATATATATATATATATATATATATATAAAGTGGTGAAATAAAAGCGAACGTTTCATCCTTCTACATATATATATATATATATATATATATATATATATATATTTGTATAATGTTACATATATATATATTCATGTTAGTTCCTTTTTACTAGGGGGAGAGTACCTATCATCTTATCTTTTTCTTCTTTAAAAATTCTTATTAAACGGTCTATCCTCTCTCCCTCTCGCTCACATCCTCCACTCTCTTTTTCTATTGATTCGCAACAATTTATAAATCTACTTGATTAAATTGGCGCTGATTTATAATGATCGCACGACGCTACAGTGCTTAAGAGACAATACGCATTGAATAACTACGTACATTTTTTTCACTCAAATTCGATTTAAATTTGATCCGTGTATTTTTGATAGTATATTTTACTCATCAGGATCATATGTAATTTCCGAATAACATTATTTTGTTTCATTCACGACAGGTAAAAACTACGAAATCAATTTCAAACACAGGCTAGCATAACATTTCAAATCGTTATTTTCATCGAACATTAATTAATAGAAATCCATATCGGACATGTTTCTAATTTATTTCACATTTTTACATATCTAATGTGACGCTAAAACTAGTAACGGTATGTAGCACGTAAATATCCTTTACCTTACAGTGTAGTATCCTTTACTTTTAATTTTCCTTTCTAGACAGTCAGAGATAAATCATCCAAGACTGCGGTACTTGTTTGTACTACTTTCCCTTTCTTTAACAATTTACATGATATTTTCTTAGACTGCGGCAATGTTTCCTGTGGGGAATTATTTTACACTCATTTAAAATCAATCTACCAAGACTTATACAGACAAACATGTTTTTAGGAATATAAATGTTTCTATGAATAAAATAATAAACATGTATACTAAAAAAAAAACAGGTCTACTTATTATTAAGCACTTTTTTATAAACACTGAAGTTTAAATGAATTGGCATCTAGGAAACGAAAATAAACCATACCCATATATATATATATATATATATATATATATATATATATATATATATATATATATATATATATATATATATGTATGAATATATATAGTTATATATGTGTATATATAAGCGCATATGAATATATGCATATATATATATATATACGTATAATACACACACACACACACACATATATATATATATATATATGTGTATATATAAGCGCATATATATGCATAGATATACACGTATATAACATATATATATGTATATCTGTAAATATATATATATATGTATCGATATGGATACACACACATACTCATATACATACATATATAGATATATACGACACTTTCCCTACAAAAAGTGTTGAATTTCAACACTCGACGACACCCGACCACTATTTGTTACACAATATGATACCAACATAAATACTTTTTTTATTTTAATTAAAAGTAGCTTTAACTTGATGTCTTGATTTAATATATTCGTGTTTTTATTGTGTATGGTCTTAATTTAAACGAATTGGAGTTATCGCGTTTAGCGTTCGAACTCCGCATATATATATATATATATATATATATATATATATATATATGTATATATATATATGTATATATATATATATGTTTAAATTAGTTGATCAGTATTTTAATTTGTCTGATTTCATCAGAGTTTTATTCGTAGAAGATGTCTAATCCTTTTGTATATTTCTTGCTTAGAAAAAACAAACGCTTATCATGCAAATTTTCTAGGCAAATGCTCATGAATAAAATATGTCGTGTTTGTGCAATATATGCAAATGGTTTTCTATATTGTTTCGTTTGACATCATCTGAAGCTCTGACAAATCAAATGGGCCTCTTCCTGTCGGTAACACTTGATCTTCATATAGGATACATAAATATTTGTATATTTTATTAAAGTTACGTTGTATTTCTCAAACGTAGAGTTAGTAAAGTAGTAAAGAACTCTAATTTCCTTCTCCTTAATAGACCGTGTAACAGTTATATTATATATGTTATGTTTTCTTTTGGTGTAACGGTATTACAATACTATAATTCATCTAGTCTGCTGGAGTGTCCAGCTATAGTTGTTACTTTATTGTAACTGGTCTTACATTGAATATTTAACTGAAAGTATGTTAACGATCCACGTTTTTATTTTTCTTATTTTTGATGTTTTGTAACAGTTCATTATTTACCATCTGATAGCTGCTCACCTCCTTGTTAGGCGAAGTATTGCTTATGTGTTGTCAGTGACATTAATTTAAACTTCTTGGTCAACTGTCATTACTAATTTACAATGCAATGACAGAGATGGATTTTTTTTCTTTAGAGCGAACACATTGGGTAGGTAGCAAGAGGAAGTGCTATTTACGAAGGAATAGAGCTTATTTGAAAATCAAGACTAGTGACAAATACAAATAGCATCGAAATAACAAGGTGGGCAAAGTCCAGCCAAGAGAAATAAGAATAAAAAGTAGAATTCAAATAAGAAGGAAGAAAATAAGAAAAAGAAGTACTATTTACTGTTAATGTGTTTCTCTATTTAAACGACGTTTTTTTTATATTTCATATTTTCTTATTATTACATATTTATTATTATTATTTGCATTCATTTGTATGTATTTTTTCTTCATCTTAATATTCATTATGGACAGCGATGAACTCATTCTTATAATGAACCAATTCGGACGTATAAGGTATATAATAATTTATTATCATGTTAAGCCTTCTAGTTTAGATTAGATTGTCCGATATCATATTAATGTGCAAATAAGTTATGCAAGTAACTTATGAATACTGACCGCAGTTTATGTGTATACAATTTGTATGTTTTTGTTTCACTCTTAGATAATTAACCCCCCCCCTTTTTATTTTTATTTTTTATTTTTTATTTTTTATTCTTATTTTACTTACATTTTTTCATTTATCAATTTTCCAACGAATGTTAAGTCTGCAATATCTAGGATTTAGTTAGTTTATCTGGGAATTTAAACTGCATTTTACATTTTTATTTTTTATGTTTTTATTGTTTTTATTTTTATTTTTTTTAATTACTCAAAGCTTCTTTAGACTATATATATATATATATATATATATATATATATATATATATATATATATATATATATATATGAGTATATATAACGTCTCATTGATATGTTCAAATGTTCAATTGGCATCTGATTTCAAGTCAATCATATATATATACTGGGTGGCGCAAAAGACACGCATTAGTTTGAATCAGTAACAACTTTCACATTTAATACAATTGTCTCATTATTTTTTAGAATATAACAGATATAAACATTGATAATTTATCATGAAAAAATATAGCACTGAATAACGAACTTAAATTATTGAACTTAACTTCGGAAACCATCGTTCAATAACCTTAACCAAAAGAGATTATCGTCGGCATTATAATGGCAGACAATCTCCCAGTCAGAGGACCATTGATCGTCTTGTGGCCCGATTTCGGCAGCAGGGTTCGGTCAGTGATCTTCAACGATCTGGCAGACCACTTTCAGTACGGACAGCGAAAAATGTAGCACTTGTTGAGGATAGCATTGCTGAAAATCCAGACACCTTAACTCGAAGACGAGCCACTCAGATTGGGATGTCCAGAAGGTCACTGCAAAGAATTTTGCGTGAATTGCATCTGTTTCCACACACAATCATTTCAGCTTGCCGAGGATTCCACTGGGCACGGAGATTTACTAAAGATGTCTAAATCTGTCCTTTTGGATGAAACCGAGGAACATTGCTGAAATATGTAATATACAGTATCTAAATAAATTATATTCACTCTCTTATTTATCGAGCAATTTATTTGATTTTTTTCATATACAACCTGACACACACACTATATATATATATATATATATATATATATATATATATATATATATATATATATATATATATATATATATAAACTTCTCTTAAATGTGTTCAATTAGTCAGCTGACTTTAAGTCAATTATAAAATATATGATTTTTTACAATTAAACATTCATGTCATATGTCCTCGATTTTGCAAAATTAAGAGAGCATAGCATTTTATAACTGCAAGAATCACATGAGCAGGAGCGTCTTTTGTGTCTTAAGATATGGATGAACCAACGTGTTCTCGTGGTGTAGGTTATATAGTATGGCATATCGTTATGTTGTGTTTCCAATGTGTGCCTCTTATTTCAACTTTGTAGTCCGGGTAATCTGCTACCAACGAAAATGGGCAGTGGTTTTCTAGGTACCAAGACTAAAATAAAATCATTTAAACTTATTTTTAAATTTCGTGTTACCGTGTTTCGATCATTCTTTTTGTTTGCAATTGCGAACTGAACAATGTTTTTCCTCGTGTGTGTGTTTACTTGTCCTTTGTGTGTAGCCTAGCCAAAACGCAACTTCTGTGAGCATGTTAATGACTAGGGTTGTATGCAATTCTTTATCTTCGACTAATATACAATTTACGCGAATAAAGCGTGAGATGAATGCATTCCTTCTCCAATATTAGTTTACACGTACTTATATTTCGGATTTATATGTCATAGTACTCAGTTAATTAGCTATGATATCAGATATAGCGCTTTGGTAAACGCGTCATTTTAAGCTACTAGAATTATAAGGGCAGATTATCAATTTTTGCAATTTCATAATTATATTTATGTTGCATGATGCTATATTGATGTGTTGGCGTTTTTTGTTAAATTGAAGAAGTAAGAATGTTAGTACATAAGACGCCATTGTAAATTGGCATTCTCAAAATTAGTTCAATTACATTATTTATTGCAAATTTAATTTCCAATGACAACGATTACGTCAATGAAAAATAGAAGCTGACAGAATGATGGTTACTATATTACCGTCTATTACTTATTGCTACACAAGTGATTATATGGCTCACAAATGTAACTATAAGTGAACAATATATTGTAAAATGTACCAGCTTATTGTGTTCACTCATTTTTATTTTGTTCTACTACTGTTCTTTATGGTGCTTCTTTTCTATACTAGTTTTCTATCTTGTTTTATCTCTGTGCATCTTGTATTTTCTTCTTTTCTAATTCAACAATCTTGCTTAATTTTATGCTACTTCGTCTACTTTCTTTATTCTTTTGTTATTTTATTTTTCTTATAACTATTATTAGCAATATTACCTTTCTTACTAGGAGTCATTACACATGATCTCTCACCCGAAACAACAGGTCGTATGCCTTAAAGTTTGAGATATAACAAGCCACCCCATGTTCCCATTTTAAATTCGTTACGATTAACGTTGCCCTCTTGCCACAGCTGTTCATCATTGATTTAAAACTAATAACATACGTAATATTTGTCTTTATTATGTGGAAATGTTATCAAGACATGCAGTTCTCTCCCCGTATTACCAGTGGACATCTACATCGGGCTGACTTTCCTCCCTTTACCTTAATGAGAGTAGTGTCTGATATCAACGAGACTAGTACCAACACATTCTAAGGTATAGTGGTATGGTGTTACGAATATATAACTATATCTGCAGTTTTAGATCCCTTGGATTGATCTTTCTATATGTTTTCTATTTCTTGTGGTTACTCGGTGCTATCTTATTATGTGTTGGTGGTTCCTTTATATTTCAGTGTCGATGCCGTATTTGTATGGTGCCACTCATTTCTTTTATAACAATTTTTCCTAGTGTGATTGTTCAAGTTCAGTAGGGACTATTTCTTGCCTTAATCTAATTATTAGTCCATCCTCCACAATGTCCACTCGAAATATGAGAGATTTGTATGCAAACCCTGCATGCCTATAATTGCTGTCTCTATAGCAAAATGATATATGACAAATAATTTATTTGCATAGGTAAGCTGATGAAAAGATATAAACAATACTCTAGAAATTAAGCAAAGATTGTAAAAAAGAACATAGGTCAGTTGTGAAAGTAGAACGAACATTTCATACTCAAGTTAAAATGTCATATATAATGTGGGACTTCATTGGCTAAACTATGAGCCAAGTAGAGAGTCTCCACAATGAATAGAACCGAAGTTATTACAAAAAGTGTTATTTTTACCTTTTCTGTGACCTTGACCTTCGACCTAGATATCCCCAAATTTAATCAGTTCTTATTTAGCCCATGACCGATATTTTGACCAAGTTTTGTTATGATTGGTCAAGAGATGTTGACATTAGGCTCTATGCAAACACACATTGCGATGGGTATCTAGTTAAATAATCTTTTTTCCAGGTTTTAGATTTCTTGACTGTCCAAAAAATATGTATTTTGTCTTTCTTCTCTTTTGATTGCAAACATTCTGCAAGGTATAGATGGGTCATTTGCGTTCAGGTTTGAAAAGGAGGGGGGGAGTCCACTAGCGAATGTAGATAAAAAAATAATATGGTCCAAACCAACCAAGTCAGTGTACAATTAAAGACACATTTATATCTGCCTCGACAGTGAGGGGACAGACATTTCAACTGAAGTTTATTTGTGGCATTTAACCAGCAAAAAGAAGCTTAGTGTCTTAATTATTTTATTCTTGAATCTCTTTATGAAATAATCAATTTATTAACATTGCGATGAGTATCTAGTTACATAATCTTCTTATTTTCCATGTTTTTGATTTCTTGACTGTCCAAAAACATCTGTATCTTGTCTTTCTTTTCTTTTCTTGTTAACATTCTGCAGGTTATAGAGGGGTCATTTACGTTCAGGTTGTACAAGGGGGAGGGGGAATCCACTAGCGAATGTAGATAGGAAAAGAATATGGTCCAAACCAACCAAGTCAGTCTACAGTTAAAGACACATTTATATCTGCCTCGACAGTGAAGAGACCGAAATTTGCGTTCGGGGTTGAAAGAAGGGGTGAGGGAAACCTATCTTCAACTTTCTGTTCCCTCCTTAGTATGCAATTGAAATTATTCTCTCTCTCTCTCCCTCCCCCCCCTCTCTCTCTCTCTCTCTCTCTATATATATATATATATATATATATATATATATATATATATATATATATATATTATATGGAAGTCATTTTTTTACCTGCGGGGCCTAGCAAATACCACTCTAGTACACGGGTGAAGGTAATATTTACCCCTCTCGGAGTGTTGGATTCGTCAAACCTCGTAAGGCTATTTATCTAAGAGCAGTACATCTCTGACAAAAAGAAACCCTTGCTCCCAGTTACTTACACCGTGGCAGTAAACCGTTGGGGGGAGGCCTCATTAGTCCTGATCAACAACCTTCCTAGAGTTGGAATCTCGAACAAAATATCCGGTTTGCAAACCTAAAATTTCTTAAGGAGAAGATAGGCGCAGACATAACAGCGCTTGGACGCCTCTAAACACTCAGTGCCTAGCCTTGTTTCCTTACTAGGACAATGAACGCCGTTCTCTTTCTTTCTGTTTGGTCAACTTGGAGAAAGTTTTTCGTAACTTAGTCTTACATCACCAGTATGGGTTTCTCTTGTTCCGAGAGGTTGAGGGTACAGGTTAGACAGCTTGTCTGGCTGCTGTTTCCGACTGACAGCAAGGAGGCCAAACTCTTGGGTAGTGCCAAAGAACGGCTGCCCCATCATCAGTTTCATAATACCGTGGGTAGTTGTATGTGCCATGTCGCGCATGGAAAGAGACCCTGCAATTATCTCCGCTGCGCTTTCCAGAGGCCAAAACTCCCATGGATCAGGTAATGATAAATTGTCTGGTTGTGTGAGCTTATTGGCACCAAACATGTACTCACCTTGGCCAACCCACTCAAATCAAACATATCATTACAAAGAAATAAAAGCAAACCTAAACCAAAAAACACTTTCGCCTCCGCCCTTAAGGCTCGCATTCACAAATATCCGAGGACTTAGAACCAACATCAACGACGTAGAAACCTTTCTCCTGACAAACTCCCCAGATATCCTAGCTCTAAGTGAAACTAATCTTCAGTCCTCAATCTCCTCTCACCACTTTGAAACGACTGACTACCTCCCTCTCTACTGTAAAGACTCTGACAAACACATACAGGGGCTAGGGTTTATGTTCGGAACACCCTCCCCCTAACCAGAGAATATAGGTTAGAATCAGATGACCACAACTACATGTGCTTTACATTGACTTTACATCACAGCGTCATTTACTTATATTTCTTATACCGCTCCCCGTCGACCCAGGACTGTACTCTGCTAAACTCCGTCTCTGAAAGCATAGATAGAGAACTCTTAATTGACTCGAATGCCCAGATACATGTATTTGGGGATGTTAATGCCCACCACCGCGACTGGTTTGGATTATCCAGCCTTACTGACGCAGCCGGCAACTCTACGTATAATTTCTCCTTAGCTCACTACCTCTCTCAGACTGTCGATTTTCCGATCCGCATCTCTGATCGAGTAGACCAACAAGCCTCACTTCTATACCTCTTTTTGACTTCAATACCCGAGGCTTGTGTGACGAAAGCTCATAGCCCACTCGAGAATGCTGATCACATTGTGCTAATGATACATATCACCCTAAAAAGTCGCCTAAAAGCTGATTAACCGTTGCTCTAAACCACACGATACTACGAGCAAGCTGATTTTGTAGTCAATGAGAGATCACATCAGTGACGCCCCATGAAGGGAAACCTTCTCACTCCCTGCCAACCAGTGTGTAAACGAATTTACTAAATGGGTCAAAGCAGACATTGAAGCCTTTGTCTTCATGCGGAAATTCTTTAGCAAGCTCCACTCTCTTCAATGTGTCACTTCGGAATGTGCAGCTGCCATTTCGGAGAGGCAACAAGAATTCCGTAAATTCGGCCGCCATAAGTAAGCTACTAATCGGCATCAATTTATAGAGTCAATAAATAATTGCAAGGCCGTGATAGGCGAAGCGAAGAGAAGGTATAATGAGTTAACAAAAAAATGCATCCAGTCACAGAAACAAGGTACTCGCGATTTCTAAAAAATCTACAGTAATGTAATGAATAATGGTCAATGAACGATTCCCCCACTATCAAACCACAATGATGTCGTTTGCACGGTCACTGATAAGGCTGAACTACTTGCCCAGCGTTCCGTTTCTAACTCTACTTAAGACTCAGATAACCACCCCCTCCCTGAATTCCCTTTGGGGACCGAAGCCACACTTGATAACCTGGTCATCACCCCATCCCATGTCAGAGACATCATAGCAAACCTTGACACATCTGAAGTTTGTGGGCCTGAGCTTATACCTTTAATAGTAATAAAAAACTGGTCTGCTAAACTGGCCCGTGTCCTCTCCAAACTCTACAATATATGCCTAGCTGAATCTTGCTTCCCCGATAGCTGGAAAATTGCCTCTGTGGTACCAGACTAAAAGAGTTCTGGGAATAGAACCGACCCTCATAACTACCGCCCAATCAGTCTACTGCCAATATTTGCCAAAATCTTTGAATCCGTAATCAATCTAGCGATAGTGCGGCACTTTGTTGATGCTAAACTACTATCTGACCGCCAGTATGAATTTAGACAAGCACGGTCTACTGCAGACATCCTAACGGGCATCTCTGAACGCATGTATCATACACTCGACAAGGCAGGTGAAGCAAGGGTAGTAGCGCTTGATATATCCAAGGCCTTTAACAAAGTATGGTATAAAAGGCTTCTCCTGGAAATACGCTCATACGGTATTACTGGGCAACTACTTAATATAATTAGATCCTTCCTAAACAAACGAAAAATCCAGGTTGTCCTCAATGGCCGTTCATCTAAGCTACATGACATAAATGCTGGTGTACCTCAGGGAGCTATCCTGATACCTTTGTTGTTCCTGATCTATATAAACGATCTCCCTGATGACATAGATTATGAGATTGGTTTATTTGCTGACGACACCACGCTGTACTCTCGCCATGTTTGCAAAACTGACGCGATAAAATCCGAGGCCATGGCTAAATCTTTAGAAAATGACCTCCAGGCTGTAGTAGATTGGGTTCATAAATAGTTGATAACTTGTAATGCCGCACTGACAAAGCTCTTTTCCTTTAATAACTACAACTAGCCTCTCCAACCACCGATTGTCATGGCAAATAACACCCTACCTGAGAGTTCATCATTCAAACGCCATCGGCCTAACCTTCACAGGTAACATGAATTAGAACAAATACATTGAATACATTGCCAAGGCTGCCACAAAGAAAGGTTTGCTGCCTCTACCGTGCTTGTAAAACCTTACATCTGACATTATCCTGTATCTCTACAAAGCCACACTCCGCCCATGCATGGAGTATTGTTGCCACATCTGGGCTGGTGCATCATCTACTAGTCTCTCCCTCCTTGACAAGGTCCAAAGAAGAGTCGCCAACCTTATAGGTCCCTCACTGTCAACCAAGCTCCAATCCCTGTCCCATCGCCGCAATGTAGCATCCTTACGTTTGTTTTACAAATACTTCAATGGATTATGCTCCGATGAATTGGCTACTCTGGTGCCCCCTCGACGTAAATTCACTAGACTAACTCGACAATCAACTAAATCTCATTCATTCACTGTGGAGGTCCCCAGATGCCGGAGAGCCTTCTACTCACATAGCTTCTTTCCTCGTGCTGCTGGACTATGGAACTCCCTCCCTTCCCCCTGTTTCCCCGACAGAACTCACATGCATAAATTTAAAACTAATGTAAACATACATCTCGCTGCTCAGATCCCAATTTAGGCTGACCCCCCCAACCTTCTCACCGTTTCTTTTTTTCTCAGTAACCCCTAACTTTAACAGTGGTGGCCTGCATTGTTTGGGGTTAACCATGTAAAAAAATAGTATTACTCTAATTGCTTTTGTGTTTCAATCTTGCATTCACATATGTAGTAAATTCTATGTATTGGCTTAGATTGTATACTTCTTTTATTGGCTTAGATGGTATGCTTCCTTGATATTCAGTCTGTTATATGTTGGGACGGCAACATCTAAGATTTTGCACGCTTGGTTCTTATTGTTTACTAGAATCACATATTTGAACTTGAATCAGTTTGCCATTTTGTTTATTTACTGCCCCATAGGATTGTCTACCTGTAATTTTCAATTACTCTATACGCGTTATGTCTGCTTGTAAAAATGTAGACCATCTTAATTTTCATGTAATGTATTTTTATAATTATGTTCTATACTTTGCATTCACACATAATGTTGTTTCTGAGTACGGTTTATAGTTTATGTACTGATTTCTGTAAGATATTTCGAAGTTCATTCTTCTCACGTGCTATTGTGCTGTTGTCAGTAGAGATCACGTTCTCCTGTTTTACTGTCTTTCACGTTACAATGCACCTGTTGTCTTGTAGAGTGCATCATTAGTAAATCTCATTAATCACGCATGTATATTCTCTTATCATTTGCTTTTACTCGCCATCTTCTCTGTGTCGCTGTGTTCCGTATTATCTTGATCGTGATTCTAGTTACATTAATCAGCCTATGTGCACTCTTTGGCTTCTTATGACCTACACAATGTGTAATACTTCCTTGATATCGACCAATGTTTACTTCTTACATCAGGTCTGTAAGTAAATTTGCAATAGCCATGTGTTTCCTGGTACTTTGATTTAAATAGCTGAAACTATTTCTGAACTTTATAAACGATTGGAATAATATTGCAAAAGATAATGTCGAAGTATTTCTTATACAATTCCTATCTTGATGTCAAAGAAATAGGTTAATATAGTTATAAGGTATTCAATTTTACTAATCTCTTACGTGAATGTTGATTTTATTGTCTTCAATTAAAATGCCCAGATATTATTGTGCATACATCATCATCATCATCATCATCATCATCATCATCATCATCATCTAATTATTTGTACTCACTAGAATGTTTCACAACAGTATATGTCAGTGATTGTTCAGTGGTGTTCCCTAGAGTTAGAGTGGCAACAAGCTATCCAAAAATGCAAGTACTATCCACCTTTTTTTGACAACCATTGCACATTTCTTTTCGGTATCTTTTATTTCTTGTTGGTAAGGACCATTGGTATCCTCTAGGATATTGGGTGGCAATAAGCCTTCCCAATATATCAGTACTCTTCGCACTACCAGTGAAAATGAGGGCAGTGCTCTTCCTTCATTAGTCTTCCCATCATTCTTTACCCCCCACGACTACTTTGGGTGGTTTCTGCCGAAGTTGGTCTAACCACTTTTTTGGTGAAGGTCAGTTTATAAGATTTATTGCAGTCTCTGTTCCTTGGCTTCATGTGGTGGTGGTCTTCATGTGGTGGTGTGTTCTTCCTATTCTAGCTTCCATGTAACTGGTCACCGTTCCTAGCTTATGTGGATTGGTTTCCACATTCGAAGATTTTCCTGAGAATTACCACTGTTTTCTGCATTACTGTTCTTTTGCATTCTCTCAGTGGAGTATACTTTTAATTGTGCCGTTTTTGATCCTATAGGATGGATGTTTAGTTGCATATTTTTTCAATATTTAAATCTGTACAAATTCTAACTCAGATATGTGGTTTAGTTTGTAGTAGTTTCTGCACTTTTATTGCTTATATCGTCTTCATATGAGTGTATTTCTGGGGAATTTTAGAGCGGGAACGATGTTATTAACAAATCGATGTGTTAGAACAACCGGTGTTTTACTTGTTATTTATTTCCTAACACACACACACACACACACACACACACATATATATATATATATATATATATATATACATATAAATGTATATATATATATATATTAATGCTACTACTACTACTACTACTACTACTACTACTACTACTACTACTACTAATAATAATAATAATAATAATAATAATAATAATAATAATAATAATAAAAAAAATCTAAGTAAAGTAAATATCCACAGGATTTGAATTTAAAAAATTCAACCGGCTCATAAAAAGAGTTAAATATCAAATTACACTTTTATATATGATTATTTTTTTTATTTATACAGAAATGTACACATTTTAAAAATTGAGCACCGACGGGAAGATTAAAAATAAACATCACCTAACTACTTCATTACAATGATCTAACTGTGTCGTTGAGTGCTATCGAATGTTAAGATGTCTATGCCCGCCGATTACAGTGTAAAAATCACTTCATTTGTCTGTTATTACGTAACAATCTATCGTAATCTTTTTGAACTAATTGAACGCCAACAGAGTCAATGTGTATCTGTGAACCAGGTTCGCGCCCTATCGCCGTCTTAAATTGTAATTTTCTTGCGCTGATAAGAGCAGCAAGCTCAAAACGACGTCGTACTGAAGTAAATATCGTTATTTAATCAAACATTTAAATATATATATATATATATATATATATATATATATATATATATGTGTAGGTTTATGTGTATTGTAGGAAATATATATATATATATATATATATATATATATATATATATATATATATATATATATATATATATATATATATATATCTGCTGTAATAGCGTCGATATATAATTTGAAATAAATAATATAAAATTATTACTTTTACCTCCATACTGTAGTGTTTAAAGCGTTTGGTCTCATCAATGTAAGGAAATATACTTTTAGCCGTTCGTAAGATCTGAACCTGGTTACAGAATATCCTGCGACTCCGCAACAAAACGCGATAACCAAATTGTCACGAGAAGTTTCTACGTCAAGAAAGAAAATTAAAATTATATTCATATGAAGGTAGGTACGTATAGAAATACTGTCTGAAAAGTATTAAACGAACTGTGTCGGGATATATATATATATATATATATATATATATATATATATATATATATATATATATATATATACTAGACCACCCGTGACCCGTTTGGTCAGTTTGTTATATTAGCTATGGAATTCATGTATGAGCGTGACACTTGTGGCATAAAGAAAATAGTTTTTTTTTACATAACAGAAGCATTTCTATGAAAGTATATTAAAATGAAAAAAGAATATAGATAGATTTCTATGAGTCGTTCTGTTTATTATAATTGTTTTTTTTTAAATCACAGTTACTGAATTATAAGTGGTTGGCCATACTTATAGGTAAATATGCACTTAACAGGTACCATAATACTTATTATAGTTAAATTCAAATTTTGATATATCATCTTTTAAATGAAATTGTTAGTTGAAAGTACAGAATAATAAAAAAACACTCTCCACATGTTAATAATGGCTTTTTAAATAGAAAATGAAAATAAAATGTAACTTTTTTCATTTAATTTAAGCAAACATTCAGTACCCATTGTGTAAAATTTTTAATTTGTATGTTAATAATAAGGTCAATAAAATTTTCTATTTACATTTTTTGTACAATTAAAGTTTTTTAAAGAAAACTTTTGTTATCCTTTCGCTTAATTGAGACTTCTTATCAGGTTCTAACTCTCTTATATCCAGATTATTTATATTAATCCATTTATTTTATTGAATATGTATCGCTGAAAAGCACGGGTGCTTAAGCACTTATTGTACAGCAAATAAATATTGTATTTATATGCTAATAATAAGGTCACTAAAACTAAGACAATACTTTTCTATTTACAACATTTTTTGTACAATTTGAGTGTTTTAAAAAAACTTTTATGTTTTCCTTTCGCTTAACTCTACTGAGTGCAACATATAGTTGACCATGTTGAAAGACAGGTTTGTCTAGATAAACTAAAACTTTATGTAAGGTCTGTCCTTGAGACTTATGAATAGTCATAGCAAAGGCTAATTGTATAGGAAACTGGACTCTGGCAAATGGAATATTGTCACCGTCAGATAAAACCATTTTCAATCTTGGAATTAAAACGATTTCTCCTTCAAACTGTGATGCAATAATTTTAGCAACAATCAAATTATTATACAGCTCCTCTATTATTAGTCTTGTACCATTACATAAGCGTGGTGGATCAATATTCCTCATACATATGATTGGAGCTCCTTTCTTGAGTTCAAGTTTGTGTGGAGGTAATCCTGATAACTCTATCGAATCAATAAATTCTGTTGGGTAATGTGTAGCTTCTGTTCCTTCAAGAACAGAATTAAATGACAAATATTCTTTGACTTGTCCAGGAAATTTTTCAATACAATTATGATTTATTGCTCTAACTGTATCATTAAATGGTACTAATATGCAATTTTCCGCAAACATTTCTAGATTGTCAAACGAAGGATAAATGTGTTCAATGCATTGGTCAACATTATCTGCACGGATTATCAAATCTTCAGGCAGTTCAATCTCACCATTTTCATTTTTTCAAGTTTGTCTTCACCAATCTTTATAATAAATTTAGAGTATTCATAATCATCATCTTGAACTCTCATGTTTTGTTTTAAATAAAATTTCTTAAATTTACGCCACAAAAACGACTCTTTGATGCAAGCATTGTAAATGTCAGCATCATTTCCTCTCTTTATGACTGGTAGTAGTTGCCTGAAGTCATCACTGCACACCGTCAATATCCCTCCGAATGTTTCATTGTTTCCACATATATCCTTGAGAGTCCTGTCGAACGTCTCTAAACTCTCCCTTCTTATCATTGGACATTCGTCCCAAATAATAATTTTTGCTGCCCTTATCAAGTTGGCTGTTTCTGATTGTTTATCAAAATTACAAACATCATTTTCTCTTACATTGAGAGGAAGCTTGAATCTGGAATGAGCAGTGCGACCACCAGGCATCAATGTTGCAGCAATACCTGATGATGCTACAGCCAGTGCAATTTGTCCTAAGCTCCTTACTTTTGAAAGAAGAAGTTTTATTAAGAAGGTCTTTCCTGTGCCTCCTGGAGCATCGATGAAAATCAATGAAGAAGAGCCTGTGTTTAAGCAACTGCATATAAAGTTGTAGATGATCGATTGTTCGTCATTTAATAAATGTTGATGTGTCTTTACATATGTTATTTGCTCTGCTATATTGTAACTTTGCTCATCCATTATGGCTCTATTTATGTGAATCACATTAGGTACATTCTGAGGCAAAGGCAATCCAAAATCTTGCAGTGATTTGTCAGCAGCACAAAGTTTATCATTTATGTACCTCAACGTGTTGTTGATGGCATTTTTATTGACCATGTTCTGATTGTTGACTTGGATTTGCATGGCATTGTAGTAATCCATTGCCATAGAGTTGGAAAATCTTTCCCACAACTCAAGAGGATTTGAACATTCTGTGTTTAAAAGTATCACAATGAACAGATCCCTTATCGCTCTTGGCATTCTCGTTTTATCTGCATCCTCCATTGTTTGTATCCAGTGGTTGTCATGAAGCAGTAATCCTCTTTCTTTGCAAGCAGTTTTAAATAATGGACATATATGACCTGCTACAGTTCGCAGAGATTCAAAAGAATTAGGTCCTTTTACATGGTGAAGTAGTAGCCGCAAAAAGTACAATTCACCACTATTTGGTGAGACTGTGTACATACGACCAAGAATATTCGCTTCAAAAACTCCTGGGTGATCAACTATTCTTCTACCCATTTTTCTTCTTTGCCATTTCTTATTTTGCCACACATAGTATTTTGGGACATCCGAGTAATAGAGTGTTCTGGCAAATTCATCATTCTGGCAAATATTGAAAAACTCTGTTAGAGTTGTGCAGGAAGCATTTCTATTAAGGTCTCTGTTGCTTGTCCTTTGAATATAGATCATATGTTGATCAGGGAGATGTATCTGAAGACGAACAACTGCAGGTTCTCTAACATGAATTGGAAATCCCAGTATCATCGAAACTGCTTCTGATGGTCCAATATATCTTCCTGTCAAGTATTGCTTAATTTCGTCTTTGCTTACACTGAAAACTGCCTGATCGCTTCCCTTTAAGGTATATTTAATTACATATTTAATGGATTTTACAGAAGTGCATATTTCTACATTTAAGTGACAATTAAATAACTTCAAGAGAGTCATGTTGTAAGGTACAACCCATTTGGAAGTTATAGGTTCATTTCTACCTTCTTTATAGCCTTGATGACCTCTCATTTCTGGTGACCTTCGCCTATAAATAGGGTAGGAATCATATCCACATCTTGTTTCATCACTATATGGTTTTGGGTACCTCTTTGAACAGCTCCCATTTTTCCAGCACATAGATGTACTGTTGCAGTTTGGTCCATGTTTCATATGCGTCAATACCAATTCATGTCCTTCTTGATCTTCGACTTTATTTGGTATTTCAGCTTGAACAAAATCATCATAATTCTGGGGTCTGGGTTTAGATTCTTCTTCCATCCATAGCAGGCAATGTAGGTGTGGTAAACCTCTTTTCTGGTATTCAACACTTATAACGTAGGCAATACAATTACCCAACAGACCTTGCGTTCCTGTTAAATATTTAATGAAAAGTTTTCTTTTTAAATCAAAAATTCTTGCAATTATGTCCGGTCGATCGTGAGGAAATTGGTTCTCAATGAGATTATTCTTAATCTCAGGCCAATTTGGATTGCATGTCATTGTGATGAAGTAAGTTGCAGTCCCATATTTTCAAACATACATCATAGCATCTTGACATCTCTCCATCATATATCGTGGACCACCAACAAATGTTGATGACAAAATAACTTTTCTGCCTATGTTACTAAGATCATCATTATCATGTAACGCATCGACAAAACCTCTGTATGTTGTAGATCTAAGAGAGGCTTGATTCAATCAAATGTAGTTCAAACGATCTACTTCAATTTTTCCTGCCATATCCACAACATACTGCTGAAACAATCCCCCACCTCTTAATATTTGTCTAAATTCATCATCACGGATCATAATGCGGTAGGCATAATAACGCATAGCAGTTAATTTTCGGTTATTTGTCATTGTCATCTCGGGATGCCAGCCATCCTCACCATCAGGGAAAAACAGTACATACTGTAGTGGATCATATGATCGATGATATTCCGATATTGTCTGAAGCTGTCCACCTTTTTCTCTCAATATTATGTGGCGTGATGTTGTTTGCTGTTCATTGTTATTTTGAATAATAATTCCTACTTCATTAAAAATCTGATTATTGTATCGCCTTTCATGCTCATTAATCGGTTTCCTCGTAGGATCTATAACAATAACTGCATTAGGTATGTTGTATATCATGTCCTTAGTTTGTTGAAATGCAGTCACATAGATATTAGCACGTCTTAGAATATACTCAATATTTTCTATGAAATTCCGACGTATCTCAATGTTCTGGTACATATTCATCCGAACATCAATACTATATTCTTTGTCAAGAAAGTATATCTGAATAAACTGAGCTTGATTGTCTGGCTCAGGTAATAATGATCCAATATAGTGATGAATCTGCCCTTGAATAACTATAGATGGATTCCATCCGTGTTGTGGCTTGATTTCTTTGCAACCAAAAGATGTCATTTGAAACAGGCTATTATATTGTCTCAGGTGCCTTCTGAAGTGGCGAGCTTCTTCACCTTGATCAGCATAAAAATAATAGAGTTCATGTGGCAACTTGTGCAACTTTGGCAATCTAACCTTGCCATTCATGCAACAAAAATGTGCAGTTTCTCCAACAAAAAGTTTTGCTTTACAATGAGAACATAGCTTATTCAAATTTCCAACATTTCCCTGTAAGTTTGCTCTGCGCTGTAAATTATATTGACTATTTCGCAAAGCAAGTATGTTGTTTATTTCCACAACATTCTCGTCACCTCGGTTTCGTTCATCTCTTATTCTTTGGCTACTCAGTCTCCCTTCTCTTTGTTGTGCTGTCTCGCTAGCTCGTCTTTGTTCAGCTCTAATTCTCTGCCTGTTGAGTCTCTCTTCTCTCCTCTCTGTTGTTTTATTATTTCTTGTCTCTTGTGTTCGCTTTCTTTGCATGCTCAGTCGGTATTTTCTTCGCTGCGGCGTTTCTAAATTTCGATATCTATAATCTTTTTCCCTTTGTTTTTGCCAGCGAATTTCTCTTTGTTCACTTGTTTCAGAAGCTCTTTGAAGTCTATACGTTTCTCTAGAACGAATCAGTCGAGTTCGTCTTTGTTGCTCAGTTTCACTAAGTAGTGGCATGCCAGAGGGACCAGCTTGTTGCTGATCCACATTGGTTTCGTCGTTGATTTTGGTTTTGTTACTTTTTATTTGGTTGTGTGCCATATTAGTAAAGTTCTACAAAGAATGTAAAATAATTTGTTACAGCTTTGTGTAACAACTTCTGAAAAATTTAAAATATTAAATGTGTTAAAAAATGGATGTAATATGTGTAAAACATATGATTCAAGTATTTGCTGTTTAAAAAACAACAAAAGGAAACACTATTTAATGTAATAGAAATGTGTGCATTTACCGATTCAGCTTTCCGTTTGGAAATGTAAGCAGACGACTTGAAAAAACATTGGAAGAAGAAAAAGAAATTTTTTTTAATCACGCCCTCTAGTAAGAAGGTCTGCATTAGTTAAGGGGGATAACTCTATCCAGTTTTACATCGCTCCCTCTTTCTCTCTCTCACACACACACGTAACTACAAGCATCTCGCTGCTCAACTCCAGTATTGCCAGCCATGGGGATTGATCTATATATACGAGCACGCATTAAAAAAAACGAAAATAAAAAAAGAAAAATGATGGAGGTATATTAAACATCTTTAATAAAAAGAATCAGTGCAAATGGCGATTTGAGAAAGGAAGGGAGTACAGCAGGCTTTCTCGCGTACGTAACGAAAACAGAGGGAGTAGGAGTGGTGAAATCTATGAGAGGAAAAGTGGGAGGTGGTTTCGTTGACCGACCGCTAGAATAGCTGATATTAATAATGAGTGTGTTGTTTTTTTGTTTGTTTGTTTTTGTTTTTTAAAAGGGAGGAGTTTTTTTGAAACTGCGACTAACTTTACGAAGTCCTACCGTGAAGAAAACAAAAAAACTATTTGATGAAATTAAATGAAATTGTTTATATTAAAAGCGATATAAAAATTTCCAGAATTAAAAATTTCATGCGTTCGTTAATCATAAGAGATTAACGGAATTGGAATAACAGATGCTATTTACGCATGCGCAACCGGATGTGTAAAACCAGAAAGCTGAAAGCTGATTGCAAACATACAAGACAATAGAGTTTTAGTAGTATATAGATATATATATTTTCACTCCATTTTTAATAATATTTTTTCAAATGTTTGAACTTTGTCTTTTCCACAGCCAACTGATCCATCTGTATATCTCCTTTGATGATAAGATTTCGATCTTTGAAAAGCCTTGGCTTAAGGAAAGAATACTAACATTAGTTGATTAAAGAATATACCTTGCATTGAACAATCGAAGTTTGAAATAAATGTGGACATTCGTACATGATTATCACTCTTATTTCTTCTACCTGTATATATATATATATATATATATATATATATATATATATATATATATATCTTTATATATATATATATATATATATATATATATATATATATATATATTATAATACACCAGGTATCGTATATAAATATTTATATTTATATATATATATATATATATATATATATATATATATATTATGATATAATATTATATTATGTATATATATATAATGATATAATATGTATCATATATATATATAAATATATATATATATGTTATAAAATAATATGTACCTTATATACATATATATGATATGTATCGTAGTATATATATATATATATATATATATATATATTTTGTCTCGTATTATATGCATATATATATATAATATTATATGTTATATATATATAGATATATATATATATATATTTATTTATATATATATAGATATTTATATATATATATATAATATAATATGGTTAGTATTATATATCTATATATGATATAATGTGCTGGTATTATATATATATATATATATATTATATAGTATACTATCATATAATATAATATAATATGTCTCGTATACCAATTTCAGTTTAACTAATTCCTATTTCATGCGCTTCATTTATTATTTTATGTATTATAATTTAATACATATAACCGTATACAATTTTGTATGATAAAAATATTATATGTTATCGACCATTTTTATTTAGGGAAAATACACATGCGATTTACTTGTCTATGACAGTATAAATGAATAATACATCATACCGATGAATGTCTAAACTGTATTGCATTTAACGGAATTCTTTGAAATTAGCGTCGAAGAACGGTCACAGAATATCTAAATAGTTATTTAGTTAATATACGTACTTACAGTTACATATAAATGTGAATAACTTTTTTTTTATTGTGACAGATAAATAAAAATGATATTTTAAACAGATGCGACGATCAACTAAATCGGTTTTCAACAGTAATAGTTACAGGCCAATTAAAATGTCATGATCAACCATAGTTCATCAAACGACGAAAATGATATCTAAACGTAATCTAGCAGACTGACCGAAGGTCGTATAGGGATGAGTTGAGTGAAAAATATCAGATCATATACAGCCATCATAGAGATCGATCAAATTGCTGACAGACGAAGCGTTTCATAATGATGTGAGCCCAATATCCAGCCTACACTTGTTAGGAATTGATGGGGGGTTTGCTTTAAAGAATATCTGTATAAAGTTATGTAAATCCATCCTCAGGAAAACAATAATGAATGAACTTATATTTGCAACTTAAAACTCTTAGTTAAATATTGATGGACATTTTTAGCAACTTTCTACGCTTATTATTTACAGCAGATCTGATTCATGAAGATGGATGATATGAAGTTTTTATTTTGATTAAAATAATATGAGTTTAATATTTCCGAAAGTTGTTATGTTATTCTAACAATATAGAAAATATCAGTGAATATCAGAGGAAATAAAGTAAACAGATTTCTACCATTTCATTGAGATAAGAATATCTCAGAGAGACATTTTCCAAGGTATGCTTTATATTAAGCAATTCTTTTTTGTAAGTATGTAGTTGTCGATGTGTCTTTCAGTCTTTTGGTCAATAATGTGATCTAATACTACCCAAAAGAAGGGGTTAACTTTGTGTGATGTTTAGCATAATATTAGTGCTACTTCAACTGTTAAAAATATAGTTTTCTTGTAATTTAAATCTATAATTATGGGTGGATATTTAATACGAGTGTACACATTGGGATTATTTGACTACTACTACTACTAATAATAATAACAATAATACTAATACTACTACTAATACTACTACTAATACTACTTAAAATACGACTGCTTGTCCTTCGTATTCCTACTAGTAGTAATAATATTTTCATAATTACTACCACTACTTTATATAGAACTACTGTTCTTTCCTGTTTTTTACTAGTATACATTATACTATTATGAATACTACTATTACTAAAATACCCCATAGTATTACAAAAATATATAAGTTACGAATAATTTGTAATATTATATAGGCTTTTACATGTATTTACTAAAATTACAGTAGCCTCATCACCGTCTCTAAGTCATAATACTACTATTGCAACTAATAATAATAACACACTTTTAGAAATACAACTTTTGTGTTCGACACAAATACCATGGTGATTGGCAGACATCAGCAAACTAACAATGCTAATTACGATGCTTAAATCAGTTCGTCACAGTTATAAAAATAAACTAGATTAACTCTTTGCGTAAATGTTTGTATCATATGCGTAGAAAATTACGACAGAACTAACAATTAATTGCGAGACAAAAGCTTTTTAATCAAATGTGGACAACGTCAACAATTGCAGAACACAAATTAAGATAGAGAGTAAACTGTTATGTTTAAAATAAATTCTGAAATAATATCAATACATATAATTAATCAGATGCCGCAAGTTTATGTTTTTTAATTAATTATGCATATTACGCTCGGGATATATCAATAATATATCGAGAGATTCATACACGATGCTCTTATATTCTGCATAGCGTTTCTGTCAGAAAATTCTTACTGCGATCGGCATATTTGCGCAACAGAAATCTTCTAAATATTTCCAAAGTTCTAAATCTCATTAAGACATGTTATCTAAATTGTGTTTGCCATAATCTGAACATTCACCCGTTCAATTATTGTGCTACTCTGTGTTAACTTTTACTAGGCAAATTTTCATGAATTGAAGAGAAGCTTTAATAACCTACTAAAAACCTCCGTTAAGTGTATACGGGCTCTCTGTACAAGGGTGTGTCAGGACAACCTGACATGATGATATTGCATTGTAAACGTAAACCCTGACCAAATATTGATAATAACATAGGCCTTTCCTGGATCATACGAGTAATGGTGCACTTTCTCCTAGTTATGTTATTTGAAGTAACAGCACTTAACTTGATATTCAACCAGTGATTGTCCTGGTAAAAGGTAAGAGCAAGAGACCCCAAGAAAATATACAATGTGACAAACTATGAATAAAGACATGAGTGCACGACGGAAATGTATATTACCATTTTATATTATTCAGTTTTTATCAGTTTTTCCTTTTGCACTTTATTTATGTTCTTGATTTATTTACGTAATTATGTTAGCCTATATTTGTTGCGCTGCTGGCACTTTGTCTATCCGACTGAAGCTAGACAACTATCTAACCACCATTGTTCGTCTTACTCGTAACATTTGTCTTTTTGGTTTAGCATAGAACTTATTCAATATACCATCATTATATATTATGAAAAGTTAAACTTCAGAATTTTAAAAATAAGCGTTGATAATTCGTAGAATTTTGTATATTCGGACTACTGGTAATAATCGATATAACCTCCGACCTTTTTCAGCTGTACTTTGTCGAACTCGGGAATCTTTCGCGAGTTCGACAAAGTACACCTGCAGAAGGTTACATCGGTCGAAAGATGAGATCAGTAGTCTGAATATACCAAATTCTACGATGAAAAGTAGTTTTTTTTGTTAATGTGTAAAACAGGTCCCATATATTTAACGGTAGGGGAGGTTATATGTGAGAGAACGAAGGGGTCGGAGATACAGGAGCCGAAAGGAAAGAAACAGAATGACCCATTAGTTGTATTTCTTAATCGACAGTACAAAGATTTCATCAAAACTTGATGATCGATAGCAACAGTTTCAATCAGCAAGGCTAAATGCATGATGCATAAACATCTTATCTTATATGATGAGAAGTTTTAGCGGCAAGCAGAGTTCGAATGTGTTACAAATAACACCGCCGTATATAGCAATCAATGTTGTGATGTTATAGTAACGAGCAGACTTATTTACGATGAATCTATTTTGCAACAAATGTTGATTTAAGAAATATAACGAAATGCGAAAATAATTATCTATGCTTTTTTAAAAAACAATCAACAAAACTAGTAATTTGTCAACATAACTATCATATTATACCATTGTTATTAATTATGATTATTATTATCATTATTATTACTTTTCACAGTTTTTACTACAATCACTACCTATAACCATCATTTGATCTATTATTTGAATAACCACCTCTACTATCATTATTATCAAGTTTATTAATAAATTTTACAATTAATTTAATTACTATTATTCATAATACTACTATTATTTCTATCATCTTTATCATTATAGTTACAATTATTTAAATTTTCGTAACTACCATTACTATAGCTATCACTATTATTTTAACTATTATTAATATTATTAGTATAATCACAACAGATAATTTCCCTATTATTAAACATTTCTATTTTTTATGTTTTATTTTATTTTTATTTCATTTTAATTTTTAGTACATTTTATTTTTATTTTTATTTTTATTTTAATTATCATATTTTACTTGTTTTTATTATCATATTTACAACTAGTATGATTCATGTTAATTGCCATCTTCTGTATTTTTCTTTACCCTGTAATATTCCCTTATATATTTATTTATGTATTGCTTACTATTTTTAGATTATTATTATCGATTATTATTATCATCATACATATTTTAAACTTAATTATCTGACATTGAATTATTCATACTTTCTGCGCTCGTATTGAGATTATTATTGTCATTGGTGTTGGTTTTATGCTTGGTGTTACTGTTGCATAACTACCGAAATTAAACGTCACGAGAGGCAAAGGGGGGGAGAGAGCTTGTTTATTACTACAGGCAGAAATCCTTCCGACTGAGGCAGTTCTCCAAAACCACCTCACAGTTCGCTATTACATCCTCTCCGGCCGAAAATAACGCGAAATGTTCACGAGAGGATTAATAGTGATTTCAATCTTTTTTCTTAATACTTCTGATGATACAATTTTCATAGACACTTTCATAGTCATTCTTTAAGCAAACATGTTATTATTATTATTATTATTATTATTATTATTATTATTATTATTATTATTAATCTTGTTATTATTATTATTATTATTATTATTCTGTAATTATTGTTATTATTATTATTATTATTATTATTATCAATAAATAATAATGGCGCCATTATTTAGTTTTTTAGTACTTCAAATTAAATCAAATTATTATTGTTATTATCATTCATCATCATTATACTTTCTTTATTTCTATTATCATCGGTGTTTATTATTAGTATTATTATTATTTTTATTATTACTAATAATAATGTTGAACTTAACTAACTTACTAATATATTTATTTATTTATTAATGTTAAGCTGATAAACTCCGGACAAAATAAATATAAAATGAATATAAATTTAGTATTAGCGCTACATTTGATTAGCAAACCCACCCGAATCACACGCGTCTACACGTCCATAACGCCAATCACGGCTGATCTGGGGGTTCGCACGCACGCATACACACTTACATACAATATTACAGTGAACTTAAAATTACGCATGTCCGCTCAAGTTAAAAATGAGAGTCGTTTTTTTTACACCTAAATCTTGCATTGTTACCCCCTTCTTACCCTCGGTATGTATCAACAGGCGTTTCCATTTCTCTATCTGTCTACATATCTCTCTTTCCAGCCATCTCTTACTTACTCCTTTCATTATATGTCTCTCTTTCCACTTTGTTTTATTTTATTTATTTGTTTTGTTTGATTTTAGATTTTAACTTTTTGGATTTGTAACGGTCCTAAAAGTTAAATTTCTTTTCTTCCTCTTCTTTTTATCCCTTCATTCTCTCCAAATATGATCTGAGGTTCAGATCGGATTCTAACTCTTCTTGATGAGATCTCAGTTGATAGTAACTGTTGGTCGATACCATCGACATACCAATGTCACAGATTTTGTACATGTCTGTGTAAATAAAAAAAAATCATATATTAAGCTCTATTTTGATATTGAGCACTCTTTATAAACCCGGTAGACATTCTCTGGATTACCACCATGTGGATGTGTTTACCTGGAGTGTTACCATTATATATATATATATATATATATATATATATATATATATATATATATATATATATATATATATATGTGTGTGTGTGTGTGTGTATGTGTGTGTGTGTGTGTGTGCGAGGGTGTGTTTATTTATATGCATTGATCACGGCGTAATTCCGTGCCAAGTATTTAGCTAAGAAATATAAGTCGATTATGTTTAAATGGGTGTAAACACATTCACATCTTATAAAAAATTAACATCATAAGTGAAGCAATGTTAAAGTCGCCTTCATGTATGTACATAGAATAATAGAATTATTTCGAAAATTACTATATTTTATGTTGTGAAATTGCATAACTAAATGATTTAATTAGGTAAAGAACACGACGATCGGATACGCTGTTTCTATTCATGATATGATTACACTATTAAAATTAACGCTATTACATTACTGAATTCACTGAATATGCGGCTAATACTAAATACAAAGAAATGGTGCGGTATTTTCTATGTAAGAACCAAGGAGCTTTATTCATTCAGTTTCAGCAAATGAGTGTGCTATCAAAGAAAGAATGTTCAACTAAATGTTTGTTTTTATTATTGGAAGTAGGTAAGTGTTATTCAAGGAATAAGGTGAATCGCCAGTGTATTAAGGTTAGTTACTGCTAATGCCACGTTTAACTCATTAAGGGATCAAGCGGATAAAATATGATATGGTGCGAATTCGAACCAAACTAACTTTTCTTTCTTCCCAAAGGACGTAAGAATGAGCAACTGAAGAGAAAATAAAGTACAATTTCATATGAAGCTTTTTGTTTAAAGAATTATTCAGGTCATTCACAAAACAGTGTATCTAAGTTTGTTGAGAAATCAAGTAACATCATCATCAAAAAGCACTACAAATATAAATGGCAATACATGCTCTCTAATGCTCAATTATTTGATCATTTTATAAACACAAGTTTTAAAATACTATAACTGAAGATGTGCCTGATTTTTTCTCAGGAAAATGTTATTGTATTTCATTTAATACAAGTGTTAAGATACAATAACTGTAGATGCGACTGTTGTGTTCTAAAGAACATGTTCTCGTATACCACATAGACGCCCCTGGTCGATTTATGATCGTAAACTCTCAACATAAAACTGCTTATAAAAAGTAACTTACGAAATATTTTATCCGAAACATTTATGATTATACGTGACATAAAGGTTTGATTTTTTTGAATTAATATATATATATGTTATATAATGATGGACGTAACTTGTGGGATTATATAAACCTTTATGAGAATGTTATATGATAATGGACATATATGGTGGAGAACGGGCGTGGGGTCGTTGGTTTGTCTTGTGTTATTTAGTGCGGGCCGCCAGGTGAATAGTGTGCGATGTTGTTTCCTGGGGATCGAAACATGACAAATGACGAGACAGTGGATGACCCCGAGTTCAAAAAGTCATCCTGCACCTGTGTGGTGATCATGAGATTTCGTTACGTAACAGTACTTATGTGTGAGAAAATTGGAGGTTTAAGTTAGTTCGGACTTAGGAGGCGCAGAAGTCGGACGAAGGAATTACGAGGTAGCCAATTCAGAACGGGAACTGTTTTTCCCTAAAAAAGAATACTGGCGTACGAGATGTCCTTCTCCCCTGTCTCCTTTAATAACAAAGGACTGAATAGACAATAAGCTAGCTAAGAATTAACCACGAGATTCGTAAATCCCCCTCTCTCTCTCTCTCTCTTACTCTCTCTCTCTCTCTCTCTCTCTCTCTCAACGATGAGCAAAACATCTCCACGTGCAATAGAAACTGACGCCAAATAAAAAGTAATTAAAATGAAAAGGCTGTTGTCTTATGAAGCGAGAAAGGTCTTTTGTTACAGCCAACTCACGGAGATGGCCACTACAGAGGCGAAGAAAGAACTCAACCACTAGACGACAGAGCAAACCGAGAGGAAACGACGGTATGAATTATTAAAGAGCTATGCGACATATATATATATATATATATATATATATATATATATATATATATATATATATATATGGGAAGAGAAGGATGAAGGTAATCCGACGTGATGGTAAAATGAAAAAGGAAAACCAAAAACTGGATGTTTTTTATGTGTACATCAACGTTTCGTCTTTATTTATAAGACTTCATCAGGATGATGATATAGGGAAAAGATATCATGCAAGCACAGATACATGTAGGGTAGACATGTTGGGAAGAAAAAAAAAATAAAATGAAAAATAATGGCAGCGTCTTGCTGGACGTCCGTACTTGTTAGAGAATGAAAATGAGTGGGAGAAAAAAGGGGAAGGGTGGAGGGAGCAAGGACTACTGTGGCTGGCGATGAGAGAAAGAGGTGGGGGATGAGCAGGGGTAAAATGGATGGCAGAGAGAGATTGGAGGAAGAGGGGGAGGGGGTGTTTGACCAGATGGCTGTGGTCGAGATTGAAGGGGAAGAGTGAGTTGGAATGTTTGTGTGTGGGGGGTGTATGCAGGGAAAATGGGGATGGGTAGAGAGGGAGGGGGGGGGGGGCTGTGTATTTTGTGGATGGGCGAAAGTTATGGTCTTAGAGAGCGTTGGAGAAAATGAGGGAATTTAAGAAGAGGTATGGGAGAAAATAGATGAGAGGGGGAAGAGGGAGGATTTGTCGACCACAGCCATCTGGGCAAACACCCCCTCCCCCTCTTCCTCCAATCTCTCTCTGCCATCCATTTTACCCCTGCTCATCCCCCACCTCTTTCTCTCATCGCCAACCACAGTAGTCCTTGCTCCCTCCACCCTTCCCCTTTTTTCTCCCACTCATTTTCATTCTCTAACAAGTACGGACGTCCAGCAAGACGCTGCCATTATTTTTCATTTTATTTTATTTTTCTTCCCAACATGTCTACCCTACATGTATCTGTGCTTGCATGATATCTTTTCCCTATATCATCATCCTGATGAAGTCTTATAAATAAAGACGAAACGTTGATGTACACATAAAAAACATCCAGTTTTTGGTTTTCCTTTTTCATTTTATCATATATATATATATATATATATATATATATATAGAGAGAGAGAGAGAGAGAGAGAGAGATAGATAGATAGATATATATATATCGTACATGTATTGTATTTGTTTCTGTAAATGTAAATCCGTAGAAACTCGAGTGTTAATAAAGAGTGTTCAATACCAAGTAGAGCTGTTTATAAGTATACATTTTTATTTATACAAACATTATTGGTTACATATGTGCATACATGTTTCGATGTCACTTTTCCAAGAAAGTCAACCTCATCAGACCAAGAATCTTTCAGGAATGGATGGATTTGAAGAATTTTCTATCCTACATAACTCTTTTTTGGGATCTAGCATCTTCTATTTCTTATGAATTAGTATCGGATTACCTATTTCACTAGTTGACCTATTTCAACTAGTCAAATAGGTAATCCAATACTAATTCATAAGAAATAGAAGATGCTAGAGTTATTTAGGATAGACAATTCTTCAACTCCATCCATTCCTAAAAGACTCTTGGTCTGATTAAGTTGACTTTCTTGGAAAAGTGCAACCGAAACATGTATGCACATATGTAACCAATAAGGTGTGTATAAATAAACATTTATACTTATATATATATATATATATATATATATATATATATATATATATATATATATATATATATATATCGAATGATTAGTTTTTATCGGAAGAATGAAATAGTTAGAATAAATGTATAGAAACAAGAAAAGTACATAGTTATTGAACATGGATATGTCAACTCTAAATATATAAAAGTAGAAATTCTGCAATCAATTGGAAGAAGATATTTTTCAAGACAAACAACATCAAAATTGCTTGCAAAGAAAACGGCCCCGTAAAGATGACTTCATGATTACGAATGATTTTAAACTATCAGGTAAGTATGGATTTTCTCATATTATTTCATTTTCCGATAAAATAGTTGCCTATTTACCATAGTTCGTGTTAGAGGTATTGTTATAACTGTTATTTTGTAGCATCAGAAATAAGCACGGTGTTATTCATGAATACAAAGAAAAGTCTGATTATCAAAGATTGTCATCGATGAATTCCGTCTCATAATATCCATATTTTATTCTGAATGTATTTAAATGTTGGAAGCGGCGTATTGTATCAATCATGTATTCTATCTTTAATATTAACTTCATTACAATAAACCATTAAATTTTAACTGCATTTCATATACATCTTTTTGTGCACAATATATACGTTTTTAGATTCCTCAGTTGATAGAAAAATATTTTGTGTCAATCATGAAATAATATCAAACTATTACTAGTGATTCTCTAGTGTGCGTACACTTCTTATTATGTAACTGTTCGTTGATGTGCGAGGTGTAATTAACAGTTCTGTTTAGATTTATTTCGGAATTTAATCAATTGTTTAAATCTTAGTGAAATCAAATAATATATATGCAAAGTATGTATGAATATTAGAAACGCAAAGGCAAATTAACGTGTGCTAGTGAACGACTATGGTACTGTAAAACAACTACATTTAAAATTGACTTAAAACACATCAGATAACTGGCTGGAGATGTTTAAAGTCGGTTCTTATTACAATTACTGAGCAACGGAAATCGACTCGGCCCTTTTTCTTTACACGCTTATACATTAGAGAAGAATACGCGCCTATCACACACATGCATACACAGAACCTTAGTAACACTCACGCGTTATAATGCTCAAAAGTGATTATTCCTACACACGTTTATACGCCAAGGCAATACTCGATTAGATAAGGCTGAACATAATGCATGCTAGCATAACTTAGACAAACATACATAGACTTTCGTCAGCTTGAAACATTTGGAAGCACATACATATACAAATCGCCGTGTATGAAGTACTTACATACGTAGCTCACAATTTGAAATAGTATAGACAACTACACTTACTCACTACACTGGTAATTCCACTTTTAAATTATCATATTTAATCCATTAGAAATGTATATTCATAATCAAATCACATCTAATGAAGAATAGACACACTTTTAAACGTTTACATAACCAATTGCAGTTATGTCAATTATTTATTTGCTTATTTGTAATCGCGTAAAATGTTACGCTGATTTTTAGGTAATAGTGTTTACTAGTGATAGCCAGTGTTAACTGCAACATTTTTGTTTACCAATTCGACGTTACCTGAAGAGTTTTTATTTTATTTTAAAGAATATGCAGAGAGATGCATTTTTGAATACTGCGATTAATCGGACGTGCCATCAATATGTATAAAAGGGAGCGCTCTATCCCTTGATAGACTTCAACAACGACTTATGCTGGAAATCTCATTTCTTAGATAAATCATAACTCAAAAACTAAAAAACCAAATTAGTTAAAACTTTGCACAATTTTGTTTAGATAGGTTCTATAAGTGTGTAGAATTTCAGCATCATTAGTCATGGCAACCCAGAGATCTGGAAATGTCTAGCATGATGTGTTATCCGTGTGTACGGACGTACGTATGTGCCACCCTGTATCTCATTAACTATTTGATGGATTCAGCTGATTTTTGGCAGGGATAGATTTTCTAGGGTCTAGTTGATGGTATTTTGAGTATAGTTTACCATATACATTAGTTTTCACGAAAATTAAAATAAAACTTAAAAATGATAATTGTATTGAGGCATAGCCTTTAAAAAAGTAGTGACATTCCATGAAAAATATCAGTATACTGAAATCATATCCCCTTAATCAGGTTAAGATGAAAAGGCATATACACTAAATGTACAAAAGCATAGAAAACCCCAACATTTTACACTTTTATTTTCATTAAGGGTATGCGAGCACAACAGGGCTATGTATTTTACTGGTGAGAATTTTTTTTCAGCGCACCTCACACACTTCATCCACTCATGCATCGAGATTTATACTTTAGTTGTGGGATAATGAAATGGTTTTGTTGATATGAAGCTATACCCTTACTTAATGACAATAAAAGTGTAAAAAAATGGGAATTTCCTTGCTTTTGTACATGTAGTGTATATGAATTTTTATCTTACACCCATTAAAGGAATATGATTTCAGTATACTAGCATTTATAATGGAATATATATATATTTATATATATATATATATATATATATATATATATATAAATATGTAGATATATACATAACTATATATATATATATTTACATATATATATATATACATATACATATATATATTTACATATATTTACATATATTTACATATATATATATATACATATATATACATATATATATATATATTTACATATATATATATATATATTTACATATATATACATATACGTATACATATATATTTACATATATACATAGATATATATATACATATATATATATACATATATGTGTGTATCTATATGTATAACTATATATATATATACATATATATATGCGTATATATACATACATATATACGTATATATATGCATACGTATATATACGTATATATACATATATATATATATATATATATATATATTTATATATATATATACGTGTATATATATGTATCTGTATACGTATATATACGTATATATATATATATATAGGTATATATATATACGTATATAGATATACGTATATATACGTATATATATATACATACATATATGTACGTATATATCTATATGTATATATATGTATATATATACGTAAATATATATATATATATATATATATATATATATCTTTAAAGATGAAAGATGAGAACAGAAAAATTGTAAAGATACAATATTCATGAAAACATCAGAAGTTCAAAGCAAATAGTTTTATGGATCAAGGATATGAAGCAGAATTTAAAAAAAAAGTTTAGAAAACATTAAATTACAAAACGTCTAATGTAAACAGAATATTTAATCTTACTGCTTTCATTTAAAGTGAAATACGCGTTTCACTTGTAATATGTATGTTATAATTGTTAACAAGCTTGAAATATTTGCGTGACTGATTCGGCATTTTATTTTGCTTTTAGATTCTGAAAATAGAACCATGTGAGCTGCTCCGCCAACCAACAAATATACACATAATCTCTGTTATAAATAATGAAGGGATATTTTCTAAATAGTATCCTATTTTCGTAATTTTAGACCGTAGGTTTAAAAATTGAAGCAGCACCGGCAATTGATTTGGCTGTATCTTATCTTAATGTATAATCATATCCTTAATTAATTGTATCCTTAACATTTCACAGTGTCTGTGCTCTTTATCCATCCAATGAAATGGTAGTTTCGGTGTTTGGTAGATGTAGTTGTAGTAAAATTGTATGCGTGAGTAAAAGTTACTATGACTTCTTATATGTATTAGGTTTGGCGAGACTCAGGTATGTCGAAAATAGTGTATTAAATAAAGAAAGTTGAGTCAACTTAGTAATAATTTTCGGAAAAAATGCACTAGTAATTAGCATAACGCATTATTACACTTGACTTCTATATAGCGCCCGTGTTTATAGTTCTATATGAAATAAATGTAAAGGAGAAAATAGATGTTATAGTCCATATGTATATATATATATATATATATATATATATATATATATATATATATATATATATATATATATATGGTAAAATGAAAAAGGAAAACCAAAAAACTGGATGTTTTTTTATGTGTACATCAACGTTTCGTCTTTATTTATAAGACTTCATCAGGATGATGATGTAGGGAAAAGATATCATGCAAGCACGGATACATGTAGGGTAGACATGTTGGGAAGAAAAATAAAATAAAATGAAAAATAATAGCAGCGTCTAGCTGGACGTCCGTACTTGTTAGAGAATGAAAAATGAGTGGGAGAAAAAAGGGGAAGGGTGGAGGGAGCAAGGACTACTGTGGCTGGCGATGAGAGAAAGAGGTGGGGGATGAGCAGGGGTAAAATGGATGGCAGAGAGAGATTGGGGGAAAAGGGGGAGGGGGTGTCTGACCAGATGGCTGCGGTCGAGACCGAAGGGGAAGAGTGAGTTGGAACGTTTGTGTGTGTGGGGTGTGTGCAGGGAAATGGGGATGGGCAGAGAGGGAGGGGGGGCTGTGATCTCGGTGGATGGGCGAAAGCCATAGTCCCAGAGAGCGTTTGAAGAAAATGAGGGAATTTAAGAAGAGGCATGGGAGAAAACGGATGGGAGGGGGAAGAGGGAGGATTTGTCGTGATAGGGTGTGAAATATTTGAAATATTTGGAAAATGATAGCAATGAGTGGGGGATTGGAGTGGGTGGGGGAGGGGGTGATTGAAAGGGTGGGTGAGGAATATATTTGAAATATTTGGAACATGAGAAAGTTTATTTGGACTGTAGTATTAAAAATGTGAGGGAAAAAAATGAGGAAAAAATAAGAGAAGATACAGGGAGAAAAGGGAAGGGTGTGGGTGAATGGAAGAGTGTCATAAGGTTAGAGATGAAAATAAAAGTTAGCCATGATCAGGCAAAAGACTTTGTTCAGTGAGGATGATCTTGCTTATTAAGGGTGATAGGTTAAAGAAACCATTTCGCTGCTTGATAGTAGTGGAGGATGTGATGAGTGCAGTTTCCAATAATCTTCGCCGAGATTTGTTGTGGATGTGTTTAGTGATTTTGGCTTGTTCAAATTTGAATGCATGACCATATTCTAGAGCATGGGAGAAAAGTGCACTAAGAGGGTTGTTGTTTTTTATATCCCTTTTATGTTCATTTAATCGTTTCTTTAATTCACGTTGTGTTTCTCCCACGTAGAATTGATGGCAATCATTGCAAGGGACAGTGTATAAGCCGGCATGGGATGTGGGTGTTTTTTGGAAATGTCTGGATGTGTTTAAAGTTTGTTTTATGGATTGAGAAGTGGTTTGTACTATTGGAATGCCTAATTTGTTGAGCGTGTTGCATATGGATGTGTTATTGGAATGCGTGGGTAGGAGAAGGGGTCTGTCTATGAGAGAGGTGTTAGGGGTTTGATTTTTTTGTGTGGTGTTTCTGGAGAATATTTGGAAGGCTTTTTTCTTGGCATTTAATATGAAATGTGTGGGGTATTGCAATGTTTTTAGGGAATTAAGAATGTATTTTATTTCTTCATCTATGTGTGGGGGGCTACATATTCTAAGGGCGCGTAGGAAGAAGCCTATAATTATACCTGTTTTGATCTTGCTATGATGGTGGGAGTAGAAATGTATGTAGTCATTTTTGTGAGTGTTTTTGCGGTGTACCTTAAATTCTAGTTTTATTTATACACTGTCCCTTGCAATGATTGCCATCAATTCTACGTGGGAGAAACACAACGTGAATTAAAGAAACGATTAAATGAACATAAAAGGGATATAAAAAACAACAACCCTCTTAGTGCACTTTTCTCCCATGCTCTAGAATATGGTCATGCATTCAAATTTGAACAAGCCAAAATCACTAAACACATCCACAACAAATCTCGGCGAAGATTATTGGAAACTGCACTCATCACATCCTCCACTACTATCAAGCAGCGAAATGGTTTCTTTAACCTATCACCCTTAATAAGCAAGATCATCCTCACTGAACAAAGTCTTTTGCCTGATCATGGCTAACTTTTATTTTCATCTCTAACCTTATGACACTCTTCCATTCACCCACACCCTTCCCTTTTCTCCCTGTATCTTCTCTTATTTTTTCCTCATTTTTTTCCCTCACATTTTTAATACTACAGTCCAAATAAACTTTCTCATGTTCCAAATATTTCAAATATATTCCTCACCCACCCTTTCAATCACCCCCTCCCCCACCCACTCCAATCCCCCACTCATTGCTATCATTTTCCAAATATTTCAAATATTTCACACCCTATCACGACAAATCCTCCCTCTTCCCCCTCCCATCCGTTTTCTCCCATGCCTCTTCTTAAATTCCCTCATTTTCTTCAAACGCTCTCTGGGACTATGGCTTTCGCCCATCCACCGAGATCACAGCCCCCCCTCCCTCTCTGCCCATCCCCATTTCCCTGCACACACCCCATACACACAAACGTTCCAACTCACTCTTCCCCTTCGGTCTCGACCGCAGCCATCTGGTCAGACACCCCCTCCCCCTTTTCCCCCAATCTCTCTCTGCCATCCATTTTACCCCTGCTCATCCCCCACCTCTTTCTCTCATCGCCAGCCACAGTAGTCCTTGCTCCCTCCACCCTTCCCCTTTTTTCTCCCACTCATTTTTCATTCTCTAACAAGTACGGACGTCCAGCTAGACGCTGCTATTATTTTTCATTTTATTTTATTTTTCTTCCCAACATGTCTACCCTACATGTATCCGTGCTTGCATGATATCTTTTCCCTACATCATCATCCTGATGAAGTCTTATAAATAAAGACGAAACGTTGATGTACACATAAAAAAACATCCAGTTTTTTGGTTTTCCTTTTTCATTTTACCATCACGTCGGATTACCTTCATCCTTCTCTTCCCATATATATATATATATATGGGAAGAGAAGGATGAAAGTAATCCGACGTGATGGGAAAATGAAAAAGGAAAACGCAAAAAATGGATGTTATTTATGTCTACATCAACGTTTCGTCTTTATTTATAAGACTTCATCAGGATGATAAAATAGAGAAAAAATGTCATGCAAGTGCAGATACATGTAGGGTAGACATATTGGGAGGAAAAATAGAATGAAATAGTGGCCACTGCTGGGTGGACGTCCGTATTTGTTGAAGAAATAGAAATGAATGTTGAAAAAAGTGAGTAGGGAAAAAATGGAGGGATGGGGTGAGCAAGGACTACTGTGGCTGGTGGTAAGAGAAAGAGGTAGGGGATTAGCAGGGGTAAAGTTTTACGTGGGAGAAACACAACGTGAATTAAAGAAACGATTAAATGAACACAAAAGGGACATAAAAAACAACAACCCTCTTAGTGCACTTTTCTCCCATGCACTAGAACATGGTCATGCGTTCAAATTTGAACAAGCCAAAATCACTAAATATATCCACAACAAATCTCGGCGAAGATTATTAGAAACTGCCCTCATCACCGCCTCCACCACTATCAAGCAACGTAATGGTTTCTTTAACCTATCACCCTTAATAAGCAAGATCATCCTCACAGAACAAAGACTCTTGCCTGATCATGGTTAACTTTTTTTCATCTCCAACCTCTATTACACTCTCCCATTTACTTTTCCCTTTCTTTTTTCTCCTTGAATCTTAATTTTCTCCTTACTTTTTTCCTCACACTTTTAATACTGCAGTCCAAATAAACTTTCTCATGTTCCAAATATTTCAAATATTTTATACCCACCCTTTCAATCACCGCCCTCCTCATCCCCCCATCCTGCACTCATTGCTATCATTTTCCAAATATTTCAAATATTTCACACCCTATCACAACAAATCCTCCCTCTCCCCCACTCAACTATTTTCTCCCATACCCCTTCTTAAATTCCCTCATTTTCTCAAAACGCTCTCTAAGACCACAACTTTCGCCCATCCACCAAAATCACAGCCCCCCTCCCTCTCTACCCATCCTCCTTTCCCGGCATACACCCCCCATACACAAACATTCTAACTTACTTTTTCCCCTTCAATCTTGAACCGCAGCCATCTGGTCAAACACCTCCCTCCCCTCCTCTTCCTCCTCTCTCTCTCTGCCATCCACTTTACCCCTGCTCATCCCCCACCTCTTTCTCTTACCACCAGCCACAGTAGTCCTTGCTCACCCCATCCCTCCATTTTTTCCCCACTCACTCTTTTCAACATTCATTTCTATTTCTCCAACAAATACGGACGTCCACCCAGCAGTGGTCACTATTTAATTCTATTTTTCCTCCCAATATGTCTACCCTAAATGTATCTGCACTTGCATGACATTTTTTCTCTATTTAATTATCCTGATGAAGTCTTATGAATAAAGACGAAACGTTGATGTACACAAAAATAACATCCATTTTTTGGTTTTCCTTTTTCATTTTCCCATATATATATATATATATATATATATATATATATATATATATATATATATGTATATATGAATATAAATATATATATATGTATATATGAATATATATATGTATATATATATATGTATATATATATATATGTATATATATACATATATATATATATATATATATATGTGTATATATATATATATGTATATATATATATATATATATATATATATATATATATATATATATATATATAATTGTCACACACTGGGTTCGTTAGCGCGTTAGAATAAACTATATAAAAAAGGTAAATATGACAGGTAAAAAGTGACCAAACTATCAAGTTACAACTCAACAATAGAATGTACAGAATAATTAAATAAGAGCTATATATATATATATATATATATATATATATATATATATATATATATATATATATATATATATTGATATAAACTAATGGCGATAAAAATCCATAATACATAGCCCCTCAAACAAACAACGAAATGAAACTTTCTCATGCAGAGAATATTCAGTGTTTTTGACAACTACTAACAGGAGCTTAACAGATATATGATCCCCGAATGGCACAAGTCGCATTACACCAATATCCACACTGATCTTCGACAGGAAAAGTCCCAATTTTATCAACCGAATGATATGTAGGAGGATTATATACAAGAGGAGAAAGGCATTCTCAAATTCACGACATCACATAGAAAAAAGAAAGATTAACAATCAGGTATAAGACGACCCAAACACTGAGTTAAGATTCAACAATATTTATTCACAGAATAATTAAGGGAAGGGTGCAGCATATATAAAACAAACAACAATAAAAAAGTACTATTTTAAGGACAATGACGAGCAAAATTCATGAACAAAGTACTGTCCCAAACATATCGCGAAAAATGTTTTAAAACAAATCCACACTGGAGTTGTAAATTCCAATGATGCAGGAATGTCACAAGTCGCACTTATTTAAAATGTGCACTCGACTATAGATTTAAATGTAATCAGCAGAATTCAAGCAGCAAGTGTTCAGAATTGATGCAGGTGTAATTGTGAAAGTCTCAATTAACGCAATATTTTCCGAAAGGGTGTATTTATTTCTCGACGACGATTTAATATGCAAATAGTAAACGGCAGAGTTAATGTCATAATATTGATATTCTTTTGTTTTCATCAAATTATTTTCGAGAAAGAATGAAATATCAGTGCAATTCAGTTCGGTTATAAAGTCCCCTTCTTAATCAGCTCCGTGTGTTCTTGCTTCATCTTCGTAGTTTTCTTCTCAATCTGTGTTACAACTGTGTTCTCGGATGACAAGGACTCTCTGCTTCATTCGACAACTCATCCTATATATGTTCTCCGCCGATAAAAAAACGCGGGAAAGGAAGGTGTGCGAAGGGTTGTATTGAGCTGACAAGCGATGAGACGTTGCACTGATTCAAAGGTCACGGCTCTCGTAGGCGTTAATAAATGACACCAGTTGTTGGCCAACGTTTCATTTATTTTCATCTAACAGTTTAGGAAGAAAAAGTGGGTGTAAAAAAAACCAACGGAAATACATTTTAAATATGACAGTACTATGAACTTGAATGTGAAGACTTTGTAAACGTTTTAAGCGGCGACAGCGACAAGTTGCGTCGTCTGATTTTTTGTTTCGGTTACGTTAGTGACGGGGCGTTATTTCGCAGATTGAAGAGGAGATTCACTCATTGCCAGTGCAAGTGGAAGGGGTGGGTTGACGGCGTCGGTACAACTCGATACGACATTTCTTTCCTTATCACTTGCCTTTGTTCAAAAGACAAATATAAAGAGCAGGGAAATCGATGCATTTGTAATTGAACATTTATATGGACGTGCATTTCTTTATTCATGATATTTTTCTGCTTCTGACTGGCACTTACATATTGTGTATACGTATGTTTCTACGTGTATTTATGTGGGGTCGCCTGTATTTGTACCCTAGGGGCGACGGTATAGCGCATTTACACGTGGGTATTTCTGTTTAGTTTTAACTCCGACTTGATAATACATGTAGGATTACATTCGGTTTGAAAAATAAATACATAACAATTACATATATAAACTCATGTATGAATAAATGTAAACCCCAGATAAATTAATATATTAAGGTAATTGGAATTGGTTTTAGGTGTTGACCCCGTGTTCAGTTTGAAAAAAAGTAAAATTGCTCATGTCAAAAAAATGGAGTTGTAAATAAAATATGTGTGTAGCTGTGAAATATGTTAGCTTATAACTATGACCGAAACATGTTTAGAAGGTTTGGTAAAATAATAAGAATTGTTGTGCGTGTTCAAGTAAAAGTGAGTGTACCTATTAAACGTATCTATTTACTCTTGAACCAATTAATAAGAACGCTATACTAAGGATCATAGGGGGTTATAATTAGTAGATGTTACATCTACCAGGATTACTATATACACACACAATATATATATATATATATATATATATATATATGTATATATATATATACATATATATATATACACACACACACATATATATATATATATATATATATATATATATATATATAAATATAAATATATAAGCATGTATATGTATATATAGATATATATATGTTTTATAAAAAGATTAACGCTAATTCAAATAAAAGCAAATAATCGCAAACTCAACCAGTAATAAATACTACAACATTTAATTCACTGTAATCTTGTCTCTGGTATTTACTCAACCAGCACTAGTTAAATAATAATAACCTGTCACTAAAGAAAAAATATGAAACATATATCCACTAACATTCATACACAGATGTTATTAATTGTCAAATTTTTCATTTTCAAAATCGCCTGTTTTATCAGGTTATTCAAAACAGTTCGATAATAATCAGTTTAAGATAATGCACAATTTTATATGACAGTCTTTGAAAACTATGGGTCAGTAGATTGAGAAAAGTGTGTACTATCTTCCCAATATCTTAGAAACATAAATAAGCATTGGAGACAGAAAAACATGCATTTACCAAAAATTAAATAGTTAATCAGTTGTGTAAACTCATGATCGAGCTTAATTAATGTCATGTATTGGTTAACCTTAAAGTTTTTAAATAATACTAAATACTAACGAAAGACAACTATTTACCTTTGTAAACTAATTTTGTAATTATGATATTTGTTTATTACTAATAATTATAAGATCCGAATAAATCAATATAACTCCAAACGTACAAACGTAAAACAGCTAAAATATTAAACCATTTACCCTTATTTTGTTATTATTGATCGTTTATAGGTATTAATATATAAACTAAGTGCCCGCTTATAAAGTGTAGGTGTATATCATCTGTACTAAAATGTATATATGTAAAATTATATAAAAGCATAACAAATTAGGATAATCTATATTTTGTTAAATAGTATAATTAAGTTCGAAATAGTTCTAGTGTTCACTGACATGTCTTCAACTGATATTACGATAATTTTCTATATTGCAAAGTGAATTATATATATGTGCACATAAGATCGTCAAAATTGAATGGTACCTTTCACATTCATGGTTTATGTTATTTTAACTATCTTAATTCGTAGCGACTGGTTTCATTATTATATTAATACGGCAAATTAAACTATATATATATATATATATATATATATATATATATATATATATATATATATGTATATATATACGTATGTATATATATATATGATGTGTGTGTGAGTTTGTGGGTGTGTGGATCTGTGTGTATATGTGTATTGGGTGGGTATCTATGTATAATAGTGTGTATATAGGTTTCTATTAGGCAATCCGGATGCTTCTCTTTCTCTATATTATTCTCGCTAGATATATATATATATATATATGTATATATATATATATATATATATTTATATATATATATATATGTATATATATATATATATGTATATATATATATGAAAAAGGAACACCAAAAAATGGATGTTTTTTATGTGTACATCAACGTTTCGTCTTTATTTATAAGACTTCATCAGGATGATAATATAGAGTAAAAATGTCATGAAAGTACAGATACATGTAGGGTAGACATATTGGGAGGAAAAATAAAATAAAATAATGGCCACTACTGGGTGGACGTCCGTACTTGTTGGAGAATAAAAATGAATGTTGAAGAAAATGAGTGGGGAAGAAATGGAAAGATGGGGTGAGCAAGGACTACTGCTGCTGGTGGTAAGAGAAAGAGGTGGGGGATGAGCAGGGGTAAAGTGGATGGCAGAGAGGGAGTGGAGGAGAGGGAGGAGGGAGGTGTTTGACCAGATGGCTGCGGTCCAGATTGAAGGGGAAAAAGTAAGTTGGAATGTTTGTGTGTGGGGGGGTGTATGCAGGGAAAGGAGGATGGGTAGAGAAGGAGGGGGGGGCTTGCTGTAGTTTTGGTGGATGGGCGAAAGTTATGGTCTTAGAGAGCGTTTTGAGAAAATGAGGGAATTTAAGAAGGGGGTATGGAAAAGTGAGGGTATGGGAGAAAAAAGTTGAGATGGGGGGATGGGTGAGGGGGAGAGGGAGGATTTGTTGTGATAGGGTATGAAATATTTTAAATATTTGGAAAATGATAGCAATGAGTGAGGGAGTGGAGGGGTTGAGTAGGGCGGTAATTGAAAGGGTGGGTATGGAATATTTGAAATATTTGGAACTTGAGAAAGTTTATTTGGACTGCAGTGTAAAAATGTGAGGGAAAAACGGAAAGAGTAAGAAGAAAGTGAAGATTCAAGGAGAAAAAAAAAGGGTGTGAGTAAATGGAAAAGTGTCATAAAGGTTAGAGATTAAAATATAAGTTATCTATGATACGGCAAGAGTCTTTGTTCTGTGAGGATGATCTTGCTTATTAAGGGTGATAGGTTAAAGAAACCATTTCGTTGCTTGATAGTGGTGGAGGCGGTGATCATAGATAACTTTTATTTTCATCTCTAACCTTTATGACACTCTTCCATTTACTCACAGCATTCCTTTTTCCTTTTGAATCTTCACTTTCTCCTTACTCTTTCCGTTTTTCCCTCACATTTTTAACACTGCAGTCCAAATAAACTTTCTACTGTTCCACATATTTCAAATATTTCATACCCTATCACAACAAATCCTCCCTCTCCCCCTCACCCATTCCCCCTCTCAACTATTTTCTCCCATACCCTGACTTTTCCATACCCCCTGCTTAAATTTCCTCATTTTCTCAAAACGCTCTCTAAGACCATAACTTTCGCCCATCCACCAAAATCACAGACTCCCTCCTTCGCTACCCATCCTCTTTTCCCTGCCTACACCCCCCACACACAAACATTCCAACTTACTTTTTCCCCTTCAATCTTGACCGCAGCCATCTGGTCAAACACCTCCCTCCTCCCTCTCCTCCACTCCCTCTCTGCCATCTACTTTACCCCTGCTCATCCCCCACCTCTTTCTCTTACCACCAGCCACAGTAGTCCTTGCTCACCCCATCTTTCCATTTCTTCCCCACTCATTTTCTTCAACATTCATTTTTATTCTCCAACAAGTACGGACGTCCACCCAGTAGTGGCCATTATTTTATTTTATTTTTCCTCCCAATATGTCTACCTTACATGTATCTGTACTTGCATGACATTTTTCTCTATATTATCATCCTGATGAAGTCTTATAAATAAAGACGAAACGTTGATGTACACATAAAAAACATCCATTTTTTGGTTTTCCTTTTTCATTTTCCCATCACGTCGGATTACCTTCATCCTTCTCTTCCCATATATATATATATATATATAAATGTTGAATTAAATTAACGATAATTTAATTATCGATTAATAATAATCTATCGTGATAACATAAAGCTCAATATATTGAATAAAGCAATCAAATTTAGAGATGAAAGATGAGAATAAAAAATTGTGAAGATACACTATTTATTAGAACATAAACAAATCAGAGCATGAGTCTCATATCCTTAATCCATGGATTTTCAAAGATAAACTCTAATCATCGGATGATAGGAAAAAGCCGACAATGTAATTGTGAATTTTATCAGACATATTTTACTATGAAAATCTTACATAAAACGAAATAAAAACAAAATAAACTTCAATGGGTAAATAGTCTCATGGAGGGTGATAGCCAAAAACACGCCAAAATAAAATAAAACCAGTTGTTATTTTAGAAATAAATGTTTGAAAAAAAACAATACTCAAATTGTTTAGGAATTCATATATATTTGAAAGAGGTTGGGGGTCGGACAGCAATCGTCCATTGTATCATTGCTCTGAACGTTTGAAGTTCTAATAAATATTGTATCTTTACAATGTTTTATTCTCATGTTTCTTCTCTAATATATATATATACATATATATTTGTGTATATATATATATATATATATATATTTGTATATATATATATATATATTTGTATATATATATATAGTCTAAAGAAGCTTTGAGTTATTTTAAACAAAAAGACAAAAAAAGAAGGAAAATGCAGTTTAAATTCCCAGAGAAACTAACTAAATCCAAAATAGTATAGACATAACATTTGTTGGAAAATTCATAAATAAATAATATATAATAGTAAGTAAATAAAATAAAAAGGGGGATTAAGTATCTAACAGTGAAACAAAAGCAGGAGACCTTAACGTAAGCATCTAATATTAACACAGGGATCTTCATCTGTTTACCATGAAACTGTTTCGGAGATTTAAAAACAGGACAGTTATATGCATGGCTCTCCAATGGTACAGATAAAACTACCATTTCCCCAATAATCAAGTGTCGAAATAATTCAGCTTAAAATGTTACTTATATATACATAAATAAATAATATATATATTGTTGAATATAAGAGACAACTTATGTCTAGATATCCTTTGGTAGATCCTTTCGATAGTTTAAAGGACGAGGTTATTTTGGAACTTTGTTTTTATATATAAATTTCATTTATAGTATTTGTAAGAATCAATATGTCATCTACGTATCGTAAAGATAGTGTTGGTGTATTGATGAGGTTAAACACTTTTGTTTCTTAGTCGGACATGTAGTAATTGCTAAAGCCCATAGCGACGCCATTATTTTGGATATAAATGTTGCTGCGATGATCGTAAAATGGAACTTCAGTCGTGCAAGCTAGCAGAATTTTACGTAAGATGTTTGGGTTTATTTTTAGGGGGCGGTTATTAGGGTGATAGTAAATACTATTAATGATAATATTAATAGTTTCCTCAACAGGAACATTAGTAAATAGGTTTTTTACAACTGGGCAGGCAATAACGCCATGTTCAGGTGTTTTACTTCTTAGTCTTTGTATTAGTTCATTCGTGGATGTAATACTATATATGTTTGGAATATATTGGGATATTACATTGTTGATTTTTTTTTGATAATTCGTAAGAGGGTGTAGATATTTGTGAGGTAATTTGACGCAAGGGAATGTTCAGCTCATGCGTTTTTACGGTTTCGTAAATATATCCGGGTTTGAAATCAGCTATGATATTAGGTAGTTTTTCATTCTCGCAAACGGCATTGTTAGTCGAAATTAATTTATTAAGTTTAGTTTTAAAGAAAAGGGGTCGGATTATTTTTATTTTTTAGAATGTGTTACTATCTTCGAGAATGCAGTCTAGTTTGGCGTAGTAGTCAGCGTGGAAACCATATATATATATATATATATAAAAACCTAATTAATAGAATTAACTTTAATATAAGTAATACTATTATAAAATGCTTATAGCTCCTAATATAGTTTCGTACTTTGTACATATTCCCGGCAAAAGAACTTCTATAATACTTACACATGGTCTGTACCTGATTAAACTCATTCCCTCGAGGATGGACCCAGATGGGTCCGAAAGTATTGGGAGACAAATCCAAACTATGACAAACTCATCAGCAAATTCCCCCCCGAAACTAAGATCATGATTCGGACTATTGAAACGATCTATTATATTCAACAACACTTGCCTGCAAGAGAATATTTTGCCTATATATATATATATATATATATATATATATATATATATATATATATATATATATGAATATATATATAATTGTATGTGTGTGGCTGTGTCTTTGTGGGTAAATTTAATTAAGTGTGTCTATGTCCGATAAACTCTTCGCTTCTGCTAAAATATAGATCAAATTGATCAGATCACGTGTAAATGTTCATATTGTATTGAAGCGGTCCTTTTTTCTTAAAATAAAGGAATATGAATAACGACTAAGACTTAGAAAAAACATACTATATATGCATGACTACGCAGTCAAATAAAACATAATTCATTTTGTTTTACGGAAAAAAACAGAAGGTGATTAGACATGAATTTTTGCCAAGATATGAAAATAGGAAAATATATCTTGTTTATAATGTAGACACCATAATAAATCAGTGTTCCATAGTACTATATTGTAGAATAATATATATATTTAAACTATCTATCTATCTATCTATCTATCTATCTATCTATCTATATATATATATATATATATATATATATATATATATATATGCCTACGTTACCTTTGAGTCATTTAACACAAAGAAACAACAATCAGTTTTAATTCCCAGGGATAGTAAACAACTAAAAAATATTGCAGACTTAACACTTGCATAAGCGAACTCACTGTTAGATAATTTACAGATATCAGCGAATATGCAAGTATATAACGGCGAAACAACATCAGAAGACCTAACTTGAAATGTAAAATATTAAACGGGAATCATTAGCTGTTTACCAGCTAACTTTTTCCGAAGATTTATAAGAAACAGAAGAGTTATATAAGCCATTGCCATTCTGTCGTTCTGATCTATAAGCCACTTCTCCAATAACTAAATGTGTAAACAATTTGGTATTTATTTCACTAATATATATATATATATATATATATATATATATATATATATATATATATATACATATATATATATATATATATATATATATATATATATGTATATATATATACATGTATATATATATATATGTATATATATATATATATTTAAATGAATAAATAATTATTTTAATGATTATAAAAATAAAAACAAGATTGATAATTATTATAATTATAAGCATGAAACATTATGTTTAATTCGACGTTGTCACTTTTTTTAACGTTACTAAAAGACTTTTATAACATTTCTCGAAACTAAAAGATTGTTTTAAACGTGTTTACACTCTTTTACATGCTTCTCTTAAACCAATAAAATATAATTGTTAGTTTTTATTCTCAAAGCATTTTAACTGACAATAATATGTGTTTTAGTAATTTTTAACTTTCTTTTAATACTTATATATGGGGCGCTTCCGAAAGTATCGAGCACGTTAAACGTGCTTAGATATTGTTATACTCATGTGTGGGTTTGTTCAATCGTTACTGTTTGTCAATGAGTATGGGTGTGTGTAGTTCTTTTACACGTGCATGTCATTTTTTTCATTTTCTTTTCTTTCTTTTTTTCTTTTACATATCAAGTGTGTGTTATAAATGTATATGTGTGCCGTGTTCAATCGTTAATCATATATATACACGTATGCGTGAGTTTGTGTCGTGTTTCTTTGTCCTTCTCTTACTTAAACACTGTCAGCATGTGTACGTGTGTGCCGTGTTTTTAAATGTTATTTTTTGTTGCTAATATACAAATCTAGTGTTCAATTCATTATCTTTTATATATAAATTAACCTTATTATTTCGTCATTTCTATTTTATCAATTCCTTATTTATCTTCGTCGTCTTCCTCATCTAGTTTCTTACCATCTTCTTCGTTTAGAGTTTCTCACGTCTAGTACAGGGCATCTGCTATATGGACATAAACTGATTTACATCAAAAAGAAGGTATTTAAAAGGCAGATCTTGATAAGGTTCTGAAGACGCGTTTCTTGGTTCTTTCTTACTTGATAACGTCTAGTAAAGAGTTGTTTATTTTTTGTGTGGGGGTTTCTCATTTTCTTACTTAACTTCTTTTTCTGACTGAGCGGGGTGATGTAATGGAACGGCCTATTCCAGTCTCATTCCATACCCAAACTTTAAGTGTTCAGATAATGTTAGTAGACATCCATCCCCGATTCTCGTCCGACTAACAACAAATTACATCATAATCCATTTGCGTCGTAAATCAATCACATAATTTTACATGTTTTTTAGATTAAATTTTGTTTGCTTTAAATGTTTAATCTTGGTTAAATCCCGTAGATGTATTGTTACACTGAGAATGAATTATCCACTAACATATCATGTCATCCCGACCTGTACTTAATCTATCAATTTAACCCAAGTCACAATCCATACTAGCTAACCAACACCTTTTAGAATATATAGGGGCTCTCTTAATGCAACATTAAGATTACAATGTGATATGGTAATTTGCATATCAAATAACACTAAATATAACAATCTGAATAATAATTAGAATGGTAATAATAATAATAATGATATTACTATTAAAACACTACACATAAACACTATTCTACTACATGGTATGTATCACAAAGGTGAACGTACTGTTGGTACCATATAAGCAGAGAGATAAAAATAAGGAAGCCAAGCCATACAGATCTGAACACCCTATAGATAGTCTACATTAGCTTTGATTCATTTAAAAAAAGCAAAACAGTTTATTTTTTAGGGATACTAACTGACGTACAAAATATCGCAGACTCATCATTTACCGCTTGCAGATTCACCAATAAAAAAGGGGGTTTAAGTATATGAAAGTGAAACAAAAACGTGGAACCTTAGTTAGATTGTGAAATATTAAACGTGGACCATGTAACTGTTTTGGAGATTTAAATAGGGAGCAGTTATAACGTTAATGGATCTCTAGTGGCACTGATCAAATGACAAATTCCTTAATAACACAATGCAGAAATAATTCATAGGTATATATATATATATATATATATATATATATATATATATATATATATATATATATATATATTAGACTTACTCTCATTTTTTGGGTCAGAACACCGACGGCTATGTATTATACTTTAAATTCATTTGATACTTCATGACCTGCTACTTCTTATGAAGACATACTACTCGAAACAAACTCGCATACCCGATGCTGACTGACATATTTCTAGTCGTCATTGATCTTTTCTGGGCAGGTTCTCCTGAACTGCGTTCACTTACTGTATTGCACCTGCTGGGATCTTCGAATTACACACTCGTCTCAATTAGTATCAACACACATGCAACAGCGCCTATGGAACATCGCAGCACGTATGGATAGTCGATGGCTGACTGGGACAACCTAAGATATATATTATTATAAACTATTCTAAATTATATTTTTTTAAAAAGTGCCCTTAATCGCATCTGACTAACTGATTACTTAACAATTGGTATTGAGTGTTTTAAACCCTCAAAGAAATAAAAACTGAAACTAAAGTGAAACTAGCGGTACACCCCAGAATGTATCGCCACCATTGCTAACATAAATACATATTTCAATTGCCTAAATAGTTACAGATATCTGAAACTAAAGCTGTCTTTGAAAACTGATTGTTACTACTGCCAAACGTTTATTCGAATCTGTACGAATATCAAAGTCCTGAAAAAGATGCGTTACCTCTATATTAACCATTATCAATGGGTCAGAAGTGATTCTCTTATCATCTGATAAAACCACACTTTTTTGCAAAAGGCTTTGCATCAAATTACACTTCTTGTGATCAAGGCAGCTTTCCAGCTTAATTGCTCCCTATGGTTGAAATCACTATAAGCGACATCCCCATCAATTTCAGGAATGTCGGTAAACACATAAAACGTCGAGTAACACAGTAGATGATGTCGAAATAAGTTTTCTGTCAATTTAACTCGGTTTCATGTAGCCTTAACCACAGGTTAACCTGGTTAGTTATTACGTGGATAATCACAATTAACGTAAATCAAGAAGCGCCATTGGCCGTAAATCCCATTCTGATACACTTGGGAATTATAGGCATCTCGCGCTCAATCCCTTATTTACAAGTTACATTGTAGGGTCGAGTAGAAAGAGAAGCTTGAATAAGGAAATACTTTAGACTAACTACGACTCCGACATACCGCTAGTCTAGTTTCGCAGCCTTAAATTGCGTTAAAACTTGGGGTAGTCTTTATCTTTAAGTTTACATTTGTTGAGTAGTTGTAGAATATGACGTAACACAGTAAACGGCCAAATTTCACATGTGTTGAAAATTAGATATTGAAGTGTGTTCATTAATTTAGATATGCGTGTTTTAGTATTATTAATATTTAGGTTTGAGTTTTCACAGTACATTCGATGAGAGAGAGACATAAAACAATAATATATTATTTACACGTGTTACTCATAAAATAAGAAAACAGCCGCTATGTTTAATATCATTCAGCCTGCCTTAATGTATTGATGTCGATCTCATTTCTTATTTTCTTTCGTTCCTATAGGGACGATGCGTATCGAGTCTAATAATTAGCTATTCATTCCTGCGATCACCTAGATGAAGCGGGAGAAGATATCTAGATAATTATTTTATTATAATGAACACAAATATACTGTGCAATACATAACATATACAGCATCTTCTCAGGTAAAGTTGGCTCATGTACAGCGCATCTATACCAAACATTTCATAAGTTGTGAGGAAAGAATTGCCCCCAAATCAATAAGAACAATTTAAAAACAAACACACATTCCTTTAATAATAAATGAATAACAGAATCCTGTCGAACATTTTATCAGTTAATATGCTTGGCTTTAATTTGTTCATGGGTTTTAAAACGATTTTGAAGAAGTTGTATATGTGAGCTTTCAGTTTTCAGTTCAAAATTAGGTTTTCAGCGACAACGCAGACATTTGGTTGGAAGTATCTTTTACATGAAGCGATCATCATCTGTGTGTGTCAGTCAGTCTGCCAAGTAGAAGCTGGGCGTATCCTGTGCGTAGGTCAATTCTATGGAAATGAAGCATATAATATGCATCGCTAAACGCGCAGGTTGAATTGATGCATTATTAGAATTATACGTTCTTGTTCTTTTGATTGGATAATTTCTGTTTATCGTCATGTTCACTAACGTGGAAAGGTTCCCCTGCTCTCAAAATAGATATCTCGTCTCATGGTGTGTCGGCGAGTAAATGTAAATTGCGACATTACCTCGGCGGACAATTCATAAAGCATGAGTTTGCCAAGGCTGTGTGCATCTCCAAGTTGAAGAAGAAGGCGACAGACAGTTCTATGTTTTCAAGTCACTTTTATTGTCAACTCTTTAAGTGGGTTTCCAAGGATTTCAGTAAGTGTTCCGACAAGTAGCTCTCGATAAAACTCATCTGGATATTCTGATCTCCAAGGGCGGGATTTTCATTTCTGACACTTGAATGCAGCTTCAGTACTTTCATTCATTAAACATTTGTTTTTATCTATAAACTGTGCAAATGTGTAGAGACGCTTCATATGCAGAGGTTTAACTTCATACATTTTATACGAAAGTGTAATTATTACTATAAATTACATTTTAATGGGTCATGTGTAGGATATATATATATATATATATATATATATATATATATATATATATATATATATGTATACATATATATGTATACATATATATATATATATATATATATATATATGTATACATATATATATATATATATATATGTGTGTATACATATATATATATATATATATATATACATATATGGGAAGAGAAGGATGAAGGTAATCGGACGTGATGGGAAAATGAAAAAGGAAAACTCAAAAATGGATGTTTTTTATGCGTACATCAACGTTTCGTCTTAATTTATAAGACTTCATCTTGGGTTTTCCTTTTTCATTTTCCCATATATATATATATATATATATATATATATATATACCTTATTTCGTTGCACCAGACATGCTCACTGACTGCTACATTTCAGAAAATCTTAAATGCTGACCTGATTTAAGGGAGAAGTTGAAATAACGTAACATCTATCTACATTAGACTATCACCATATCTCTTTGTCGCCTCTTACCCGCCTTTCACACATTTTCCTATCTATGTTGACACTTCAAAAGTAATGGTTACTTTCTTTTTACTTTAATTACATTTTGAATTTTAAAAATTTCAATGATTAGAAAAACGTAATGCTTTAATTGGAGTATCATGAATGGTCACCTGAGTCTGAAAGAAGAGCTTTGTATAATGCGTGTGCTGCAAAGCTCTCTATCATTACTTTTGTAGATATGACAGTGTATACAAAATGAAACGTTTAGCAGTAACAATAACGGTAAAGGTACCATCATTCTCTTCTTTCAATATCGTTTCCATCACGTGACCGAGTGTTCTCTTGTTAAAATTATTCGCTTGATTCGGCGACATTTTTACTTTTATTTGTGTTTTAATTACTACTAAACATTCATGGATAGTAAACATTTGATGTCTATTTTAGATTTCTATTTTAGATTTCTATTTTAGACTAGGACGAGAAAAAAAACGGTATTTCTTTCAGATTTTCTAATCGAAAAAAACTTTCAGTTAAGTCATTAGATAATAATCGGCAAGAGTAATAGTACAATGAAGATATCGACTGTACAGGGATGAAGTTCATAGCAACCAATTCTAAGGAAACCTAACCACTTGTATGTTCTGATATATACTTACAAAAATAGTGGTAGTTATAGTATTAATATAACCGATGAGAAACTTGCTGTGACTCAAATTCAATAGAATTCCAACGGTTTTACTAACGATAAATATAATATCGATATACAATTAAAATATAGAAAAATAGTGAATTCCCACTCACAGCAATAATAACAGAAACGAGAATACTACTCACCTATGCAACTGTATGAAGAGGAACAACTGTCATCTGAGAAATAAATAGATTAGTATATATAGAGTATGTAAAAGAAGCAAGAAAAACACAACCCACATAAACAATCTAGTACAGGAGCAACTGAAAATACATATAAATTAGACAAACACGCTATATGATAGTCGTGTAAACCCGTTTATTAAAAAACAACGCCTGCCAATGTATTATGCGAACGATAAGACTAATATGTACACACTAGGATTAATGAGAAATAAAACATAATAACCATTATGTATAATTAACAGTATGAATTGCAACTAAAGCCTAGAAGATACACACCAGCGTATAGTATCTGACAGAAGAACACACACTACGAAAAAAATAATTTTATGCAATATGCTGACAGTTAAATAAGCGTTTATATCAGGAAATACATTGTAAATAAATTATAGGCATGTTAATAGGAAGGTTATATTGGTATATATATAGAGATATGGAGATATATTTACACTCATATATGAAAAGAAAAGAAAAACGCTTAAACGTAAACAATATACTAGAAAAAATTGATAAATAAATAAATAAGTAATAAAGATAAATAATCTATTAAATTAAAAGTTGCATTAAAATGTAAAAGTAGTAAATAATCAAGCATACATATGACTATTTATGGATGGGTGAGTGCTTATATATCGCAAATATAACATATATAACACGGGTAAAAAGTATTGCAAAACCGATGTGCAAGTTTTCGTAGATTTACAGGTAAAATCAAGTTAAAATAGAGACACTTAAGGCGCTTTAGATAAGTAACAATACAGTAATCATATATGAAAAACTAAATACGACAAAATGAAAAGTAAAAATTGAATTAATAACATATACGTAACAAATAAACTATCGGTAAACAATATTAATGCAAATAACATTTTAGATGATCGAGATAAATAAATAAAATAATAGAACAACATAAAAATACTGCAGGATGAATGCACGCTAGTAAAATAAACAGAAATATTAACAGATGATGAATTCGAGACCAACATTGAAAATTAACACCGGTAGATGATGGGGTAGGATCGCGTTAAACTATGTAATACAATGTAAAACAAATCATGTTATATGAAGATGTTGTGAGGACGAAATCATTGAGCACTGTATACAATTCTAAATAAAAATTCTAGCTCCGCTAATATATACATATATATATATATATATGTGTGTGTGTGTGTGTGTATGTATATAGGTATATATGTAGATATATATATGTATATATATGTATATATATATATATATATATATATATATATACGTACATATATGTAGATATATATATATATATATATATATATATATATATATATATATATATATATATATATATATATATATATATATATATATATGAAGTTAATCCAACAAAAGATAAAAGAGGAAACTAATATCTTTTAATTAGTGAAACGTCCGGATAAAGACTGAAACTCAATATACTGGATCGAGCATTAATAGCATAATATAAAATGAAATAATAAAATAAGGTGCGAATCAAATTTTATTCGAATTACAAATTCAGACACAGTATCTCAGCGTCCTTAACTCATGAGTTCTCAAAGATAATTCTTCTCATCAGAGGACCATTACCGCAGTGACGTTACTGCAGGTGATAAAATTACACTTTGAAAATATATAAAAATATATACAAAAATACATAAAAGATCATAACACATCAAACATATCAAGCCAAAAACATATTTATTTGTTAAAGTTATAAAATCCATACAAGTCATACGAATTAAAACATATTCAGGAAAGATATCCAAGAGGTTGATTGAAGATTGATCCAGGTATTGAGTGATAGTCCAAAAGCGAACAAATTGAAAGAACTGAAAACGCGAAAATTTATACAGTCAGGAAATGCGTCCGCAATCGATGCAGTAAATTACAGTAAATGCATCCAATGTTCATGTTAATTAATACAATGATAAATGAACCAAATAAAATAAAAAGTTCAATAAACTCACTTTGTGTTGCAATCATAATGTTCAAAATTCAGGATTCAAATGATGTTGATCGGAGTAGCACAAACCAACATTCGCTGGTTAAATTGTAAATCCGCGAAATCCGATATGAATAGAATTAAATAAAATTGAGTAAATATATTCGGCCATTTCTTCTTCCGGGTCCGATAAAGATTATTCCAATGAATAAAGTTAAATTTTAAAGTAATATTTCTCCCGCAAGCAAAGTAAACAAATCCCCTTCTCGCCGATTAGAACGCAATACTAATGTCGCAGACTACCTTCTTTTTTAAACGACGTGATCCGAGCGGATGTTATATTTCGAAGTTAACAAAGAAGAAAACGTTATCAAACACCGACAGATGTATTAAATAGTTTCAAGTATACCGGATGTGACTTGTCTGGGTCAAATCATAAGTGTAGGTCAAACAGGAAGGAGAAGAGTAAGTTAAGGTCAAAGCCTCTAATTGTCCTCCCATTCTACGTAGCTATCCAAATTGTCCGGTCTAAGCATAAAACAACACATTTTTCAGATAATTTAGATGATTTATAATTAATAACTACGAAGTTATTAAAGTAATTAGAATTTAATAATGTAATAGTGAAATTTAAGATTTAATTTTTCCTAATTAAGAAATTGTAAAAAAATTTAGAGTTTTAAAATTTAAATATTTAGTCTGCCCAGGTGTGAAAATTCAATTTACAACATTAATAGTTAAAAAATATTACATGCCGAAGATAATATAAATGAATAAAATTTAAAATAAATAAATAAACGATAATAATAACAGTAATAACAATAAGAGGAAATAAAACACCGACATTACCCCGACGACAATAATACCCTATAAAATTCATTTATTAGTATTATTATCGATTGCTATTATTGTTATTGTTATTGTTATTGTTATTGTTATTGTTATTGTTATTGTTATTATTGTTATTGGTATTATTATTTTTATCATTAGTAGTAGTAGTAGTAGAAGCTGTGGTATTATTATTATTATTTTTATTATTATTATAACTATTATAGTTATTAATACTTATCAATGGTAATTTCTAGCACTTGTAAATTATAACCGATATTATTATTAGTAGTATTCCTATTAGTATCATTATCATTATTATAATTATCATTGTTTTACATTCCTTTAATTATTATTATTATTATTATTTCTATTACTACTAATTATGTAAACTTAATTAACTTACTAGTGAATTTGTGTGAGTCATAAACCAATTGATAATAATTTAATAAGGTTAAAGGAAATAAAACAGGGTAAATACAGAATTAGTGACACAATGTGTTAACAACACCTAACCCCCTCTCTCCCAACACACACACGTCGGTATGCTCACCCACATATTTGTCGCTACGTATACAACTTGATTTAAAAATATCTGGTTCGCTATGAGTGAAAAACTCTTCCGACGGTTTTTTGACACATCCTGTTGTATGTATATCCCCTCTCACCTTTCCCCCTATTTCTGTTTGAATCAACACATGATTTCATTTATCTATCCATCTATCTACCTATCTATCTTCCTATTCACCTATCTATCTATCTTTCTTTATTCCATTTTTAGTATATCTCTTTCCTTTTATTTTATTTTATTTTATTCTATTTTGTTTTATTTTATTCTATATTTTATATGTAAGTTTGGATTCTGATTTTAACTGTTTGATTCTTAACAGTCTCAACCACATGACTTCCCAAATTTTGAAATGTTAAATTTATTTTATTCTTCTTTCTCTCCCCATTTCATTCTTTCCAAAATATAATCTAATGTTAAGATCGGAGGTACTTGTCAATATATTGACCCTAATTTCCGTGACTGCCCGGCAGCAGCAAGCCGACAGCTAACGGAAGCGTCCGAGACCTGCCGAATCGAAAACGAGGCTGGCGTCAAAAGCAGACGATAGCGATTTGAAGGAGAGACTCTTGGCAATTGTAGAAAATGAATTTCGAAGTGTGTTTCGTACAATTGCCTCTCCGGAGCAGTGCATTAACTTTAGCCAGCAGAAAGCTCTGCTGGCAAAAGTTATGCGATGCGGCGGCGGCCGGTCGACTTTGCCGGCTAGTACCGCGAAAGACTGTGATGGAGAAATATGCCTGGAGATGCCCCACCCAGGAATGCCGGGCTTGGATTTCCTTTCGATCGGGGACGTTTTTTCGCGGTCAAAACTAGAAAGTGCAACAATTTTAAAGAAAAAAAAACCCTCCAAAAACAGCTAAAATAATGAAACAAACAGAATGCGTAATTGCAAAAAAAAAGAAAGTTACAAAAAAAAATGGTTTAAAACAAGTTTTACAAAAAACAGTTTTTATTATTTTCGAGTTTAAAAGTAAAAAAATAGTTTTTAAAAGTTAAAAAAAACAACAGTTTCTATTATTTTCGCGTTTATAGTTAAAAAAACAGTTTATTTTGGTTAAAAAACATGGTTTAAAAAAGTTTTAAAAAATTAGCGTTTCTACAAAAAGTTTTTAAAGATTAGTTAAAAAATAATAATAAAACAGTGTATTTATTTCCGCTATGGGTTTGTTCATCTATTGCATTTTTTGTATAAAAATATATGCATTTCTTTTTCTTTACGTATTATTCATCGTCTTACATTGTTGTCGTCTGCCGACTCGGCAGGTCTCAGACGCTTCCGTTAGCTGTCGGCTTGCTGCTGCCGGGCAGTCACGGAAATTAGGGTCAATATCTGGACAAGTACCTGATCGGACTCTAACTCTGCCCGATGAGATCTCACTTAATCTTAATTTAACTTAATTTTATTTGTTCTATTTCAGATTTTAGATTTTAGATTTTTACTTTTATTGACTGTTAACTGTCATAAACCACATGACTCCCTAAATTTTGAAATAATAAATTTCTGTTCTTCTTCTTTTTCCCCTCCATTTCATTATCTCCAAATATGATATGAGGTTAAGATCGGATTCTTACTCTGCCTGATGAGATCTCAGTTTATGATAACTGTTGATTTCTCTCTCTCTCTCTCTCTCTCTCTCTATATATATATATATATATATATATATATATATGTATATATATATATGTGGGTGTGTGTGTGTATGTGTAATAGAGACAGATACGGAGCAAATAAACACGGGCTGAGAGTGGCATACATTGATGTTGTTCTTACTACATACTTCGAATGCACCGAACAGTGTTCATATAATCTCCTTGTGATACCACAATAAAAGGAAATCGGTCAATATTATTTAATCAAATTGATATGATTGATATGCGCTGACAAACTGTGCAATAAATTGGTTTCTGTCTCGGAAAAGAAATCCTGATTTTTATTATGGTGATTAATCAAATAGCTTCATGTTGTTGACATATACACAAAGAGTATTCCGTAATAATTGCGTACATGTTATGTTGGATAACAAATTTTAAACATTTTATATCAATCACTCTACATCTCTCTTACGTATATTTTGACGATATCGACTTTTCCCAATATGCCTATATAAAAGAAAGTGTCAATATTTTAAATAGGTATCTAATGGATGAACAATCCATCCGTTCTTGGGTTATCATTTTTCATGAGCACATGAAGATCAATCGAGAACATTAAACGAAACCCAATACAAAATGTGAAACATCAAATGACGCAGGAGGAATTACTAATTCACGTCCAACTGGAGCAATATGAGAGATAAAGCCAGTGCAACGTTGGGGAAAATCAGCCGCCTTAAGGTGACACTTTTGAAGGATACAATGCTAGCCTTGAACAGACCCGTCGGCATTGTTATGAAGGGGAAACATCAACCCAACCGGAAATGAAGCGAAACCTCTAAAGAAACAGAAAAGGGAGCAATCCCGAGACACTATGTCCCTTCTGAGACATACTTAATCACTGCAAAGAACATTTAATTGTTATGCATACACTCTAGCTTTCCATAGTAATCGCAACTTTTAGTTGTATGAGAACTGATTGGAATTGGCTGTGGGGCCTTTGCATAAACACCGGTATTATTTCCCTATTTCATCTCATTAGGAGACATCTTAAGTATCGCTTTTTCCCGTTATATATATATATATATATATATATATATATATATATATATATATATATATATATATATATATATATGTATATATATATATATATATATATATATATATATATATATATATATATGAAATATATTTGCCTTTCGTCTACATAGCTTGATTTTATGAATAATGGTTAATTACCTTCTGTCTCAAAAATGTAATCTGTTCGAGCTGTGAGTAGTGTATTTTATGTGGTATGATAAAGATTACAAATACATGTTGACAAGATACACAGGTAGTAAATGCACGGTATGTTAATACTAAAATTAAAATAAAAGTTTAGCGATAGTAAATACATATTTAACTATTTTCGTTTGCATGTGAATGTGCCATGCTTACAATATGAAGTAACATATGATAACAGTGAGCCCAACTTAGAGATATGTCGATAGTTTAACTATTAGATTGTCGCCAAAAAGAATTTTAAAGGCATACGCTAAAATGATAATCAACATGACGCTAAAATTCTAATAACATGACACTAAAAATTCTAATAACATGAGAATTATGTGAAAAAATGTACTTAATTACTTATAATAACAGCTTAGTAAAAATAGCAGATTAGAACATCAACAACTTTCCTACAGACTGTCTTGGTAATACAGATCGACAGCGAATCGGAGTATAACTGGTTCGAAATACATAATTATATACTAATTGTTTACATTGTATTTCTATATCCTCTTTGTTTGCATACAACTACTTGAAAATTAACAATTGCCAATGAAAATATTTTGTATGTTTTAGTTATTTCATTAATCGAAATGATAAATACATGTTATTGTTTTCAGTTTGCCTAATTGAATAGGTCCATCTCCAAGATAATTTCGACACAACGAAACAAAAATACTTTTTATTTGATATTCGACATCAACAGCTGTGTACGACATGTTACTCTAAGGAAAATCTTAATTCTGGTCACCTCGTTCGGTTTTATATGATAGTATAATAAATAATTGTTGTGGACCTAGGTAAAGCTGAATGAATGACACAGGAACACATGGTTTAAATGAACAAAGGTATATATTATATAATAGAAAGAAAGATATTACAAGGAGAGGTTGCTCTCAACCGCCATTGCTGGTTTGCCTGGGAAGAAGAGAACAAGTGTCACGTGCTTCCCGTATTTATAAGGTGGACGAGTCCATTAGTTCTCTGTAGGTAGGTACAGCACCATAACACCCCCCTTCCAAGCCTTACCTCCTCAGGAGTCATTATTAATAACGTTTCCTTTTCGGATCTATCTCTAGGTAGTCCGGAGCCATTCGTTTTCTTTTTGGTTGTCGTTTACGTGTGACTACCTGGGGTGCTGGTAAGTTGAATGGGTCATATATCACGTCCATCACGTCTTCTCCTTGTGGGGCGCTGTCAGTGTCATCTGACAGTCTTTTTCTGATCTGATTTAGATGTCTCTTATGCGAGAACCGTGGTCCTTTTATGATATAGACCATCGATCCGATCCTCTTTTCAATTGTACCGGGTTCCCAGAACGATGCATTGTTTTTGAACATCTAAAAATATACCCTATCTCCTGGGTTGTATTTTTTCTTCGGTACCGTAGAGATTCGGTCATAATTATTATGTTTAGGTAATAATTTATACAAACACGGACTTCACATTCCGCGCAAACATCATCTCTGCGGGGGATAATGATGATGCTATGTTCATGTTTTTTGTAATTCTATATACCTGTAAGAATTGTTGTAAAGCCTTCTCCTTAGGAGTATCACCGGCCTTTTTTAATGCTCTTTTTAATGTGTCTACGAAGCGTTCCGCCTGGCCGTTTGACCTAGGATGATACGGGGGCGTCGTTATATGTCTGATTTGAAACGTCGCACAGAACTCCTCAAAATCTGATGACGTGAACTGCGTCCCATTATCACTCACCAAACAATCCACTACCCCAAAACGGGCAAATAGTTCATGTAGGAATCTTATCGTAACCTCTGACGTGGGACTCTTGCAACGTAGTACCTCGGGCCACTTTGAAAAACTGTCGACTACGATTAAGTAGTAAAATCCTTCCAATGGTCCCGCGAAATCCACGTGAATTCTTTCCCACGGACGGTCGGTCTTTGGCCATGGGCTATGCTTTATATGCGGTGCTTTTGCCGCTAAGGCACAGCCTTTACAAAGCTTTACTGCTTTTTCAATGTCATTGTCCATACCTGGCCAGTACACAAAACTCCTCATGAACCCCTTCATCCTGGTTATCCCTGGATGGCCAACATGAAATTCTTTCAGAATTTGCTTTCGTAGTTTTTCTGGGATGACCACCCTTTCGTTATGCATGAGTACGTCATCACAGAGTAAGAAACTCTTTGCCGCATGTAAATCCTTATCTACCAATTTCATTTTTGTTCTGGTGATGAATTCATCCTCTTGAGCTTCTTTTTTTTATCTCGTATAGTGTCACCGGGAGATCTCTCACTGCGTTGCACAAAATCTCTTTAAAATCTCCTTCTGTTTGAAGAGACGCAATCACTGTGTCTTCTAGAGTCTCTCTCTGTTTTGGCACTAATCTCGACAATCCATCTGCATGATAGATTTTATTTGAATGCAAATGTTGCATTTTAAAGTTGTAGTTTAATAAGATAGTTCCCCATCTTTGTAGTCTATTAGCTGTATATACAGTTAGGCCTTTTTTAGATCCATAAATTGTAATTAGCGGCTTATGGTCTGTCTGTAAGGTAAATTGTCTACCATGTATGTATCGGTGAAACTTTGTTACTGCAAATATTATTGCTAGGGCTTCTTTCTCGATTTGAGAATACTGTTTTTCCGCTGGGAGCAAGGTCCTTGATGCATGTGCAATGGGTTTATGGGTTCTATCAGGCATTTTGTGTAGGATACATGCTCCTAACCCATATGAACTAGCGTCGCTAGCTACGATTATGTCCAATTCTGGGTTGTACTGTGTTAGAAATAACTCTGACGTAAGTCTTTCTATGATTTTATTAAATGCATCCTGACATTCAGGTGTCCATACCCAGCCTTTACCTTTTTTTAATAGCTCATTTAATGGAGCACGCAAATTATGCATTTCTGGGATAAAAGCCTGGTAGTAATTTGCTAGGCCCAGAAAACTCTGTAATGTCATGACGTTTTCTGGCGCCGGCATGTTTTTTATTGCGGTAGCCCTTTCTGGGTCTGGTCTTCTGCCGTCCTTGTCGATCACATGACCCAGATATTTTATTTCCTCCAGGAAAAAATCACATTTTTCTTCTTTTACTTTGAACCCATAATCTTGGATTCTCGCAAACACTTGATTTACATGTTTTTGGTGTTGTTCGATATCTTTGCTGTTAATCAAGATGTCATCGAGATACGCTATTGCGAAATCGAGTCCGCTCAGCATTGTGTCCATTACTTGTTGGAAAATGGCTGGCGCGACCTTAACTCCGAACGCTAATCTTTCGAATTTATATAAACCACGATGTGTGTTTATACATAACAGCTTAGAACAATCTTTATCGACCGGTATTTGTAGGTATGCCTCACTTAGGTCTATTTTTGAAAAAAATCTTCCTCCATTTAAGCTTGTAAACACGTCTTCCGGGGTATGGAGTGGGTAGTGATAGTCCGCGAGGGCAGTATTCAGTCCTGTTGAAAAATCTGCACATACACGAATCTCATTAGATTTTTTCTTTACATAAACCGTGGGTGCTGCCCACTGGCTGTGTTGTACTTTTGATAAAATACCCATTTTTACCAGTCGGTCTAATTCAGCGTTTATTTTTTCAATCGAGGCGAAGGGTACTTTCCTTTCTTTCCTAAATACCGGCAGTACATTTTCTTTTAGACGGAATTTTGCAGTCGTTTTAGTGCAGCATCCAAGACCGCCAGAAAAAACCTCTGGAAACGATTTTTTTAATTCTCGTTGTAGTTTTTCCGATTCTGTTGCGCGACTATTTATTTTTTTACAAAATGTATTTATCGGCAACTTCCATAAATCAAATGCCTGCATAAAATCTGAACCAAAAAGATTATTCGAATCCTTCAGTACCAGTAGTTTGAGTTTTTTAGTATTTCCCATAAGGGACACATTTGTGATTAATTCTCCTTCAAATGTAATTCTTTCACCAGTAACTGTGCTTGCCAGCCTGTTTGTTCTTGATAGAGTAGGTTTATTTAATCTCCTCCATGTATGTAAATTTATAATGGAAACGTCTGAACCAGAATCCAATTGCAATTTTATATTTTTATCCAGGATTTACACCTGTATATATTTTCTTATGTTCATGCCAGTGGCTTGAATCCGCATTTTATTTCTTCTGCCCGTTCTGCAGTGCGAACTTTTATGTCCAACTTTTTTGCATTTCATACAGGTTTTAAAACGGAATGGGCAATCATTGTACCAATGTGGATTACCACAGCGTGAACAAGGGCTTGGTGGCAATTTATTTATTGTTTTACTGGTTTGGTTTGTCTTTGTGACATCAAAATTATTATTTCTTATTTTTCTATAAGGTTGAGCTTTTGTTTTTTTGATGTACCTTTTTTATGTGCGCAATGCCGGACAATTCAATGTCTTTTGAGTCCTGTTTTACATTTACAAATCTTTGACAGTCCTCAGCCAACTTTTGCAGCGTAAGGCTTGGTTCATTCTCTAATTTATTTAGAGCTCTACTGCTTATCTCCGTGTCATTTCCTGAGATTAAACCTTGTACAAAAATTAGACACTTGAAATTATCTGCACTTAATTCAGTTAGTTTAAAATCGTCACAATGCTTGTTCACTATCGATGCAAACGTAGCGTAATCTTCCTCGTCTTTCTTTACCAGGTTCATGCACTTCCATCGTTTGTGGAATAGTGTAGTTCTTGGACTAAAACGTTCTGTCAATAAACCAACCGCTTCTATGAAAGTTAGCTCGCTAGTTTTCCGAGGCAAAATGAAATCCACGAATTTGGTATGTTCTGTGGTATTTAGTTTTCTAAGAAGGAGGCGTAGCTTCTTCGCATCACTCCAACTACCGCAGTCAATTTTATATAGGTCTTCATATCTTCGGAAATATTCTTCAAATGTATCATTTTCCGTGTATGAGTAATTATCAATACTGTTCCAAATTTCTTTCTGCGAAAACGTGTCGTCTTTTTCATTTTTTTGATCACTGCGCGATATTGTTTGTATCAGAAATTCTAATCTTTCATCATACTCTTTTTTGTGTAATAAAATATTTTTGTTCTGTTGTAATAAAAGCTTTTGAAATCTTTCCTCAGTTTGTTTTTGCTGGGAGATTTGGAATTTCGTTAGTTCGGCGATTATAGACTTAATATCTTCCATATTCAACCATTTAGTTTCTGATTTTATTTAGAAAATTAATATTTTCTTATTATCTTATGATTTTATAAGAGTTTTTTTCTTTAAATTAGCGTTTGCTAGGCGCCGTCTTAATTATGAAAAGATTATGAAACTTTCCCTTTTCTCTATATACGCGTATATTCACTTATTTTTTTATTTTTTTATTTTGAAAATTAATATTTTCTCGTTATTTAATGAATTTATAAGAAGTTCTTTACTTTAAATTAGCGTTTGCAAGACGCTGAGTTTTAGTTATGAAAAGATTATGTAATGTTTTTTTCTTATACACGTTTTTAATTTTAACGAAGAGAAAAAAAAAATCTGTTTCACAATTAATTCTTTCTGCATTTTAAAATATTTCAGTACAAGTCGGAAAAAAAAGAAGAGAGAGAAAATAAAACTGACCTTTTTTTTTATCGTGCGTCTTTTTTTTTATAGAGTAACGCACGTGTGTTCATTTCATATTTTTTGTTTCTTATCTGTTCTTACAATGAAGCACGTGGTGTCGGTTTCATTTTTTTTTTTTTGTGTGTGTTCGTCCAAAAAAAACAATACTCGCTTAAGCTTGGTGTTCGCTATTTCTTTTGTTTTGATTTTTTTTTAGTTTTCCAACCCAGAGAAAAAAAAACGCGCATTCAATTTCAGTTGTTTTTGTTTGTTTTTTTAACTAGTTTTCCCAAACTAGAAGAACGCGCACCCAATTTCAAGCTGTTTTTTTTTTCGATAAGCAGTTTTAAAACTTACAGCACAACATGTCCATTTCAGTTTTTTTTTTCTTAAAAGAAAACAATTTTCTCGCACTTAAGAATTCAACGTGTTTTTTTTTGTTTTGTTTTTTTTTTTTTTCAGTTGAGTTCTCTTTTCTTCTCTCGACCGTACGGCAAAAACCTTTGTTTTTTTTTTGTTTTTTGTTTTTTTTTGCGTGCGGCTTCCTGTATTACCCGTGTAGGTGCATTTTCACGTGGTATTTTCAGTTTTTTGACCCAACAGTTCGAATTGCCTCGTTGCCATTTGTTGTGGACCTAGGTAAAGCTGAATGAATGACACAGGAACACATGGTTTAAATGAACAAAGGTATATATTATATAATAGAAAGAAAGATATTACAAGGAGAGGTTGCTCTCAACCGCTATTGCTGGTTTGCCTGGGAAGAAGAGAACAAGTGTCACGTGCTTCCCGTATTTATAAGGTGGACGAGTCCATTAGTTCTCTGTAGGTAGGTACAGCACCATAACAATAATAAATATAAACTCATGGATATTCTGATTATCAACCGGTGTTCCGACATTTTAACCCTGTCTATTTACAACACGTGATGCATCAGAGCACAATATTCACTTATCAATACCGGATTAGAAATAATCTGATGACTGTATAATCTTATGGAAGCAGACATTAAAACTAACATAAGTGTATTTATTTTCGTGTGTATGCTACCGCTAATTACATAAAAAATACAAATGTATCTATGGTCTCATAATTTTCAAAGAAATCAAAAATACTAAGATTGAACTTTGTTAACTTAAAATTGAATCAATATTCTTCCTTTCAAGTATCATGAAAAATGTTTGGGTAGGTTCAATTCTTTGGATTAGGAAAACGTGAGTATGTTAATCTATTTAAATGAAATAAATATACATACAATTCAGAATGCTGTTCGTTATATATATATATATATATATATATATATATATATATATATATATATATATATATATATATATATATATATACCGTCCCACTCTCGCTCTCTCACATTCTCTCTCTCTGTTTCTCTATTCACATCCCTAAAATAGTAAACCAATTACTAGTTATTTTTGTACTTATTTTCTTCTATTATTTCTATTCTTTATGACATTAGATTGTTAATGAACAGAAAGTGAAAATGAGTAACAGCATAGAGAGTAATAGATGATGTAAACAACAAGTGTTATAGAATAAAAACAAGATATACTGAGATAATAGGAAATACATGGTTCTCTTCCCGAATACTTTTCCATTTCGATTATTTTAATTATGTGAATTAATGTTTTTACCATGTGCAATTTTTGATCGACTTATATAGAAAAAAATCTAATGGGAACGAACATTTATCAACAAAGCATTAATATAATATATATATATATATATATATATATATATATATATATATATATATATAATCCTCGCCGTTATTAAATTTTGTACCACGAAAAATTTATTTAAATATATATATATATATATTCGAAAGCCAACTTATCCATCTGTATTTCTCCTCTGGTGGTAGGAACTCGATCTTTGGGAAGCCTTGGCTTAGGGAGAGAGTGATACACACTAGTTTATTACTGGGTACACCTTGCATTGAACAATTGAAATTTGAAATAAATTGGGACAATCGTCCCACATTTATCACTCTTTTTTCTTCTATCTCGCCTCTCTCTCTCTTTCTCTCTCTCTCTCTCTCTCTATATATATATATATATATCTCTCTATATATATGAATCTATTTATCTATCTATATATATCTCACTCTCTCTCTGTCTCTCTCTCTCTCTATATATATATATATATATTTGCACAACTATCAACCACGTAATTTGGACATCATAATATTCAACACCAAGTGAGTTTTTTTTCTGCATTTTCATATGATTTGTTTTTTCTATGGTTTTATTAATTTGCATACAGCTCGGATACACTTTTCACTGTCATATACTGCATCGATAGCAAGCACATTTTACGCTTAGATAACTGGAATGGAATACCATTCACCAGCTGGATTGTTTTTTAATCAACCCCATTGATATTTTTCTTTAACTTGTTGTAAACTTTATTACTTGGATGAACTGTATATAAGTTTAGCTCAAATGTATGTTTTGGCCGATATATTTGATGTTTTATGTACTTTTATTTATTTTGATGTAAAATTTGTTAATATATTTTTAAAGTTTAATTTTATTACCTGCAGTAATGTCATTGCGGTAATGGTCCTCTGAGGAAAAGATTTTCTTTGAAAACTCATGAGTTAAGGACTTTAAAGTATTCTGCTTAAACATTGAATGCTAATAAAATTTTATTCGCAGCTTATTTTATTCTTTCACTTGATCTAGTGCTATATATATATATATATATATATATATATATATATATATATATATATATATATATATATACAGTAAGCTATGAAAATAGTTTTATGGCGTTCAAGCTACCCAGCGTCTCCCTTTTAACCTGAAGATTCCCCCGGAGATTAAAGTCGGGAGCCTCTGTGCAGCTTAATTGCCATAAATATATGTTCATCGCTAACTACATAGCTCTATTTACGTATCGAGCACTGTTTAAGTGAATACTAAAATTTAATACATAAAAAGTTATATCGCCTTAAAAAAATTATGTGGATACATGAAATAGTAATATCTATATATAGTAATTATTAAAATATATTTATGGCAATTTAGCTACACTGACTATTCCGCTGTTTGTCACTTAATTGGCATAAATATATTTCATAACTTACTTGTTAGCCATACTCATGTATTCGAAACTGTTGAAGTAAATACTGAAAATTAATACATAGAAATGATTATCCCCTGATAGCATTTCATGTGAAAACATGAAATAAAAATAATATATATTTATATAATTAATAATATATATATTTTAAAAAACAAATTACTCCTTTCCCTGGCTATAATTCTCATACCATCTTTTTTATATTTTTTATACATTACCTCAATATTTGGCTCTGTTGAGCGAAGTACAAAACCGGTCAGCTGCCCTTTCATCTTTTTAATTTCTTAATTCATTATGATAATAAATATTGTCTCTTCAATATATATATACATATATATATATATATACATATATATATACATATACATATATATATACTGTCGACTACAACGCTAAAACATGTGTATGCTGGCCTGCATAGGCACGTACGAGTGTGTGTGTGTGTTTGTATGAGTGTGTGTGTGTATGTGTGTGTGTGTGTGTATCGAGCAGTAAGAGACAAAGAAAGAGAGAAAGAAAAAAGGCACGCAAGCCCAGACGAAGAGAGAAAGGAAGAAAGAGCGAAAGAAAAAAAACTATTCATTAAGCGGTTAAATTGAACGCAGTAGTAGTAATTTTAAACAATTTGATTGATCGCATGGTGTGTGTGTGTGTTTGTATGTATGTGTGTGTGTGTGTGTATCGAGCAGTAAGAGAGAAAGAAAAGGAGAAAGAAAAAAGGTATTTGTGAATGGGTGTATGTATATATGTATGCATGCTTACGCGCATAGGCAAGTATCGTTGTATGTGTGTGTGTGTGTGTGTGTATCAATGTACATGTACACGTCCCATTACGTGTGTGTGGACGCGTATGTGCGTGTGCTCATTTATACACATATTTAATTTATGATTTTTCTACTCTTTCCCCCTCATTGCCTGGGAAAACCTTCCACCGTACACACGCAAACCCCAAACACCAATGAAGACTGAAGGATCAGTCGAAAATGTTGTTCTCCATACCATCAACAAGAAAAAACTATTTTTCTTAACAGAACAATTTATATTCCTACACGTCACAAAATAAATAAATAGAAAAATAAATAATAAAAAGTTATAACACAATATAAACTTTTTTTTCACATTATTATTATTTTATTTTTTTATATTTATACTTATATATATATATATATATATATATATATATATATAGAGAGAGAGAGAGAGAGAGAGAGAGAGAGAGAGGGGGGAGAGAGAGGAAGAGGTAAAGGCTATCCACATTTGTAAAAGCATTTATTTATTATTTTTGTATTTTATCATTTTATAATTGTATATAACGCGTTTCAAGCAAGTGTCCGCTCTCATCAGATATGTAAATCCATTCAAAATAAATCGACATATTCTGGTGTGTTATTATTATCCTCATTTATTTTATTTCCATATTTGTGTTGCTTTCTGTATTTCAATTCGTGTTTAGTTTCGATTTTACCAAGTGTGTCTTCTTCGGTATTCAATTATCTGTTTATATCTTTCTATTTCAAAGTTTTAATGCTCAGTTAATCGTGTATTGTTCAGTAGTGAAGAATGTGTATCTCTGTGAAGAGTACAACCGAAACATGTATGCACATATGTAACCTATAATGTGTTTATCTAAAAATATAGTGAAGAACAGCTATTTTTGCTATTGAGCACTTTTTATAAACACTTGAGTTTCAACTGATGTGCATCTACAGAAACTAATACAATATGTGTACTATATATATATATATATATATATATATATATATATATATATATATATATATATATATATATGATCTTTCTGGGTGCATATTTTGTCTTGCCGGGCGAATGGTATCATTGTTAACGAACATCCACCATACTTTTCTGGGATTAAAAAAAAAATATATACATACGCACACACACATATATATATATATATATATATATATATATATATATATATATATATATATATATATATATATAAATCCTCCTCCCTCTTCCCGTATCTTTTCATATATATATATATATTTATATGTATATATATATATTTATATATATGTATATATATATGTATATATTTATATATTTATATATATATATATATATATATATATATATATATATATATATATATATATATATATATATATATATATTATATATATATATACAAGTTAGGAATAATGAACTTGCACGGATATATTTTCTCTCAGATTCTGATATAAATTCCCGAAAGATGTTATTTTTACAATGCTCATAAATCTCCGAGTACATTGCCATAAACCATTTGAAAGTTGTCACTCAGCCAGAAGTAAAAAAAAATATGAGATATTTTTTATTAGATCCTATCCTCTCAGAAAAATAATGACAGGAAACTGATAAATGAAGGCAACTATCCAACAACTTTTGTCGATAGTTCATTCAAAACGAGCAAAAATAAGACCGACTAAAAAGAGGTGAAATAAAGGAAGATTATTTGTTTCACAATATTGACAAACTCTCAAGCGCTATTTCATATTAAACAAGCAAAGAAATAAAATACGCCTTATGTTTCCCGGCGCCACGGATAAGGCAACGCCAGAAATGTGTGTTTGTCAATTTTCGGTTTACAAAATACGCTTTTTTATAACTGAACCGGATAATGTATTCGTGGTATACACTTGGTTAAACATAATTGTCTATTTTTCTTAAAGCCATGGGGAAATGGTGTGCTGATAGCACTCTAAACGTACATATTGCATACTTTAACATAATTTAACAGAATAAATCAGATTAAGGTGTGATTCTGTGATGCTGATCCCATAGGCAAAAACACTATCCATTAACACTATCCGTGTCACGAAGAAAACCCAGTGTATAAATAGAGTATTCTGAGAACAGAATAAATCAGAAGCAAAAATAATTCAGATATTCTTATATCCAAAGGATGCCTTACGGTATAAAACGCAAAATGAATAAACATGCAGCATACATGCCCAAATATATATGTATTCATAACATTATGAGAGAACTGAAGGTGTTGCTCTATTTGTAGAACTCAATTATTATTTACTAGAAACCGAATATATTTCAATCCAAATATACTGAAACGTAACGAACGATATTTAAAAAAAATATTCATAAATTCAACAGCAGGGCGAACTTCCTATGTAAGTCTGGAAAAAAGGGAAATTCAGAAACATCCTGCTTGAACTCTGTAAAGCTGTAATCAACAACAAAGCATCGATAAATGGACACTAGGATTCATACTTCCATTTTCAAAGAATGATGACTTGGTATTTTACCTACTACTGACGAAATACCTAAACATAATTGTCTGCCTAATTTTACAAGACGATGTTGTTTAACAGAAAGCAATTAGACCCAATCAAAATGGCTTCAGCGGAAAATAGATAAATTATAAAAGTTTTACGGTCCAGAGTATTATGAAAAGCTTACGAGAAAGAAATCTAAAGGCCGTCTTATTTTTGTATGAATTGTTCTAAGGCGTCCAATTTGATTCACATTCGATGACGAGTGTTGATGCAATAAAAAAGAAGAAAAAGTTAATATTGGATAAATTTTTTGCAACCTCGTAACTCGCTTTAGAATTTCTGCTCATGTATAAGAGAAATAACTACTTTGATCTGACAGTTGTTTTTTTATTTGAAAATCTAAAATTACACAACCCCGCATCTTGTATTCTCCAAGTGTTGTGATGCACATCTTTTCTAATTTGTGCTTTTAAATTCGATTGTCCATGCCTTACAATAAGCTCTGCTTACTTGAAAGTTTTAAAATTGCTAATTAATGTTGATGAGATTTAAAATACAATTCTTTAAGGTAACAGATCATTGGTTGGAATATTAGCCAATATTCACTCGATTTACTCTGTGTGCTTATTATACCACGAATTATGCGTTTAAAATGGTCGGTCCTACTTTCATTTAAAGTCTGAACGCCATTTGTATTTTCTGCAAACAACTTTAATGATGGAAAATGTATTTATTTGCTCAATCTTTTAAGACATACTATTTATTTCATCTAATGTGCAAATGTGTGCCTAGCGTAAATTGTATTCATGTTGCTCCACTGAAAAATGTAAGTTGAAAGCTAACGTTCTTCGCAATGTAATAAAATTTGCTCGTTTGTGTTAGCTGCTTATGTGAGGTTTGCATTATATTCAATGAGGAAGAGTATTGTGAAAGCGTTTAAGTTAAATAAATTACTCATCATATTTGTTCGTTCACATGAAAAAACAATTATTAATTTCAATTTTAAATTATTTTTTCATAAGCGCTTTAATTAAAATATATGTAAATATACCGCATTTTCCTCTATGTGTACTCTTTTTGTTTTGTTTTTTCCTTTCTTTACATTTCCTTACACTTCCGGTTACACAAAAGTGAAAAGCGGAATTCTTATACGCATCATACACATCTACGTCCGGAAATGATGGTAACAATGATGATATACAATTAAGTAGAGACCTAGTGTCATTACCAGTCATAACGCTTTCCATCCGATTTTGATAAAATAAATTAGTAGCTAATTTACCGTGAGACTTCTAGGGAGTAAATATATTATGTTGATTTCTAGGAGGTCGCAAATCGACACAAGAGTAAATATATTGAGTAATTAAAGTAATACCACGGTCATATTATTCGATCGAAATAGTATATCTCATACACAATACCACTTCAAAGCTTCCAAACTATGTAGAAAACATATATGTTTTCTGTAATGTTATCGGCTGGGTTAAATGAGTAGTAAGACAGAAAGACGAATAGGAAAAATAACAAGGTTTATTGGCGGTTCAAATACATTCTAACTAAGTCATCGCCAGGGGCCGTAAGTCGTGCCCTCACTGGTGACTCGTCGATGCAGTAACACTACATCCCCTTTTCGGTTGTAAAGTTCTTTACAAGGACAGTGTTTTAGGTGGTCGAACTTTTCGACCGCTTCTTGTATATTTCCTTTGGTCAGGACCTCTGGAACTCTCTAGTGGGATGTTTCCTTGGTTACTGGGAAGATATTTTGAGTCATCATCACAGCTATTCATATATCCATATCGAGAGGAACGTGGTAAGGTGTTTGCTTCCTGTGGGTTAGTCACCCGAGAGAAGCTGGTTTCTCCGTTCCTTAGGCGCATATTAATTTTGTTGCGTCGGTGTAGTCCTGAATCTGTCTTAACTACGACTGACCTTAGTGACAGAGTTTTACTTGCTACAGCTGTACTGGTCATAGGTGTCTTGACTCAGACTGGTTGTCCTTTTTCAAAGGCAGGACGATCTTTAGCCCGATGACGTTTGTCATAGTTTTGCTTTTGTCTTGCTTTGAGCCGGGTGTCTGCCCTTCTATGTTCCTCGATGGTTTGCTTATCAAATGAATTTCTTTGAGGAATGGTAGGGATCCGTGTTCTAAGTTTTCTATTCATTAACAACTCTGCAGGACTCTTGCCGTGTTGCAGAGCAGTGCTGCGATAATTTAGCAGTGCTATGTATGGGTCACTTGCTTTCTTCAATAAGTTTTTTTTATTGTCTGGACTGCACGTTCAGCTTCTCCGTTTCCTTGCGGATGATGGGGATTACTTGTGAGGTGCAGGAAGTCAAAAACATTTGAAAAGTTCCTGAATTCACTAGAACTGAATTGGGGACCGTTGTCAGATATGATTGTCTCTGGGATCCCATGCATAGCGAATATTGATTTGCAATGCTCTATTACACTGGCTGAGGTGGTTGTCCGTAAATGGGCTATTTCAATCCACCTGGAAAAATCCTCGGCAATCAGAAGATATCGGTATCACACACCCTATGAGGTTTATTTCATGATGACCCGGTCCGTACAGTCTTTTGTTTGTGGGCTGGAAGAGTGGGGAATTTCTCCTGAAGAACCTGTCCGGGATTACGGTCACATCTGCACCTGTATCCAGCCTAAAATTTATAATTTAAGTACACGTTTTAGTGGTGACCTTAATCTTCGCCTGCCAATTTGTATTATCCTCAGTTGCAATTTTACCTATATTTTCGAAAGTGACAGAACCTAAAAAATGATGTTTTTCTTCCTCTTTTATTTCTCTAACCTTCGCCTTTTCGGTTCTGCAAAATTTTGCATAATTCTCTTTATGCGAACAAATTCTGCAGCGTGCATCTTTTGCTCGGCAGTCATTTCTATTGTTGAATGGACATTTCCAGCAGCGTGTGCATTTGCTAGGCATTTTCGATTTCGGATGTGGTTGTGTGGTGAAGTTTGTTTTGTAGGTTCGCTTCGTAACTCGGTTGATTTGAGGATCCGCTGCATCGGAAACGGAGGAAATGGTCTGCGTCTGTTGTTTTGAAGTTTCGTAGGCTCTACCTATTTGTAGGCACCTCTCTAGAGTAAGCTGTTTATCAGACAGTAAGTTTTCTCTGACGTGTTGCCCACGAAAAATCCTCAAACTTCTACATCACCTTCTCTAGGTCCGTCTTTTCTTCCTCAGAGTTAAACTTCAACCCTTCATATATATCGTAACTATCCTTTTTGCTAAAAATACCGATGCCTGATATGAAGTATCTGCTTCTTTAGACAATCTACTAGCGATCGATAATTGAGAAAATTTTGTTTAAATTTTCGCCAGTTATTAGCAACATTTCCAACGAGAGTCATTCGTTCGGGGGGGTGGTATATTAGCAGAATATATTGCTTTATGTCCGAGTGAGGCATTTTTCAAAAGTATACGATATATATGAGAAAAAAAATTATGTACTTACTGTTCTCTCTTTTCTTACTTTTTTTCTTGCTTGTAGGAACGTTTTCCGTAAGTCGTTTGTTTATTGATAGTAGAATTTTCATTCTCTTAGAAATCCTTTGTTTTTCTTACTACGATATCCGATTTTTTTTGTTTTTGGTCTCCACAAATTGTATCCTTTATCTGACACCATGTAATGTTATCGGCATGGTTAAATGAGTAGTAAGACAGAGAGACGTATAGGATAAATAACAAGGTTTATTGGCGGTCCAAATACATTCTAACTGAGTCATCGCCAGGGGCCGTAACTCCTCACCTCACCGGTGACTCATCGGTGCATTAACACTACATTTTCCACAATACACAAGAACCTTGATGAAATAGAATGCTACTAAATTGCGAACCTAAAGTCGTAGCTGAAACATGTCTACCGCAAATGTCTCGAAACCACCTTGCAAGAATGGCAGATCAAAATTTGTTCAAACAAACAACATAATAAAAGGTCTAAGGAATTATATAAACTCTTGCAAGGTAAGTAAATTTAAAAGCTTTAAATTAAACTCCGTTCCAATTCCTTCGTTTTTTTCTATCCTCATATAAACACTTCTGTAAGGTGTACGGGCGTTTTTACATGCCTTATTTTAAGATGTACATTAGCATTTCATAACAAAGTAGTTATTGTAAGTATTTATTCACTAATTTTCAAAGATATTCGAAAAGATCTTAAGCTGGAGAAGTTATTTTATTGTAACAATAAAAAGGAACATTCACCATCAGGAAAAAAGAATTAGGTGCTTCGCACGTCGTGTATGCATATTTAAAAACGGCTTCTCTTCATAGATGCAGGTGTTCATTGTGGGCTGATTTGCATATGTGGATATCAAGTGATATAAATGAAGAAGGCAGCTGGGAAGGAGGTGAAGCGATTTGGATTTGAGAGAGTAAGTGGGTTGCACGAAATTCGGTTGGACATTGAATAACAGTAAAAACTTATCTTTTAATTCTTTTGTTTTTCTGGCACAGTTTGTTAACAAGCTATTTCGGGTTAAAATAGACAGCCATTTTGACCTAAAGATAATTCCTGGGGTTGATGGAACTGGAGCAGTCGTTGAAGGGATTGAGAAGGTGTAATTAGTGGGTGACTTATTTGGTGGGAAGCGGCTTGAAAATGTCATTCCACTTCGGCTAATTCGGGGAGCATTCGCGGTTTACCAGCAACTAGCTCAAAAAGAAAAATCCGATGCAGCACGAATTAAGGGAACTCTGTTCACTGCCTTTGCCGATGACAGGTTTCCAGCGTATTAGAAGTTCGAGGCACGTGTATTGTTGACGGGTGAGACTGTAGACGTATATTTGGCAGATCTGCGAAAACTGTCAGTGCTATTTGAAGGAATACAAGATAATGTGCTGGTGTGTGTGTTTGTACGGGGTCTTCCCTACCTTGTGAAAAATGTGTTACGGTCCTCCTCTAGAGTGGACGATATGACTTTAGAAGAGCTTTTGGATCGAGATCGAGCACTGATGAAATACAATGCAGAGGTGCGGAAACCAGTCGTGGCTGCGACACAGCCTACCCGAATAACTCAACCACCTGTGGGCATGGATCAATCGGAGTATACATGTTACAAATGCGACTGTCCTAATAATTGTGCAAATGAGGCAGACTACAATCTGGAATTGTGGAGTTTGGGGAGGCACAACCCATCTGCGCAGCACTTTGTATAAACGAAGCTGATTTGGTTGCCAAATTATACGAACAGAAGAAATTGATGGAAACTGAAAACTCGGATTTCTGACGATCCAATGTCTAATGAATTAAGGGAAGATTATGAATGTGAGTTGCAGACCTGGATAAACAACGGTTGGTTGTTGCCATATAATCAGTTTGGCCCACCCAAGGGACGAATCCCACTAATTGATGTGCTACAGGCCAATAAAAATAAGGTGCGTCCTGTGATGGACTATCAGGAATTAAACACATATGTTGATGCATTCACTAGCGATGCAGATGTTTGCGCAGAGAAAATGAGAGAATAGAGACAGCAAGTAACGAATGTATCCATGATAGACTTCATTAAAGCATACCCACAGATCCATGTTGAGAGATCTCTCTGGCCGTCCCAGTCAGTCATATTTAAAGGGAAAAGATGTTGTCTAACTTGGTTAGCATTTAGCTTAAATGTGGCACAACTTATGATGAAGACTGTGCTCGAGGTTGTGTTAGTCCAGGATGAGAAGATAAGGAGAGCAACGTTGGCGTATATTGATGACATACATATTAATGTGGATGTAGCGTCGGCAGAATCCGTAAGAAGGCATCTGGACCTGTACGGACTTACTAGTGAGGACCCAGAAAAACTGGAAAATGGTGCACGGGTGTCGGGATAAGAAATTTGGGCAGAGCATGGCCAACTGCGATGGCGTCGAGGAACCAGTACTGTGGATGAACCGAGAACTATGATACGAAAATGTATCGTATCCATATGTGGCAAATTGGTAGGGCACTTTACAGTGTGTGGATTGCTTCAAGTGACAACAGGCTTTATTAAACGTTACGCTACAACTGTTACACAGAACTGGGATGACAAGGTCAGCGATACTCCACTGGAGTGTATGCTAGCAGATACACTTGTCTGTGTACAGCAATCAGATCCCGTCCGAGGAATATGGTGCGTGGCCACAAAGGAACTGGATATGTGGGTGGACGCACGCTCGCTTGCTGTGGGCGTAGCTCTTGGCGCAAGTGGAGCCATCATCGAAGGTGCAAGCTTGTTGCGACTAACAAAGGATACTAAACATATAAACGTGGCAGAGCTGGATGCCGTACTAAAAGGACTAAACCTTGCACTCAAATGGAATGCCAACGTGTTACACATAAACACAGGCTCTGTGTGTGTACCACTGGGTGTCCAATGCGCTCACGGGAAAGTCTCGGTTGAGCACAAAGGCTGCATGTGAGATGCCCATATGGCGGAAACTGAGCACGATAATCTCACTTGTAAAAGAGTATGACATTTCGGTTGAGTTAGAACGAGTACGATCTGACCATAACCGAGCAGAGTCCCTGACGAGAGTTCAACAGCGGTGGCTCAATGATGTTAAGAGAGAGGTTGAACCAACACATCCCGTGTGTGCTTTTGCCACGGGAAACCTAAACCCTACACAGCTGAAGAAAATTCCTCGACATAGTGGACATCCTGGAATCAGGCGAACATTATATTTTGTGCGGAGAACTGACCCGTCTGTGTCTAAAGCTCCAGTGCAATGGAAAAGGGAGGGATCAGTATGCAGGACGTATGGAACCGACTGGGCATGGACATCACACACTAATATAATTGCCATTTTTTGACACTGATCGATTGTTGATCCACGCAGTTTTTAATCTGGGGCCACTACAACGGCAAGAAAGTGCACATGTGATCCGGCAATTAGAATCAGCCTTTTTTGAACGTGGGCCCACCCTAGATTTTGGCTGAGAGGACACTTCTGCAGTCAACAGTTCAGGATATTCATGAATGAGTAGGGTGTAAACCTCAGACCACGCTGTGCATACCGGCCATCCGGAAATGGTATAATAGAAACGTTCCATAGGACAGTGAAGCGGATTGCTGCACGAAAGAGATGTCCTGTTATGGAGGGTGTGTATTGATACAACGTTACCTCCAATTAGGATGTGTCCGCATCATAAGCACCTGCGAATTTGTTGTACTTATACCAGATAAGAGTGAAAAGAGGTAATGTCGTGCCCCATTCGAAGCACCATGGAATCTCTGAACTTTATAAAGAAGAGTGCACAGTTTGGCTGAGCAATCCACAAGGATGTTGCCCGTCGAAATTCAGACCAGGTCATGTCACTGGAGTGATAAGTAAACAGTCGGTGGTCGTCAATGGCACGCCTCGACATGTAGGATACGCTCGCCCACGTCCTAGTTCGGTTTGGTTTCGGTTGGTTTGGTTTGTTTTACGGTATAGCAACCAACTATGGGTATGTAATGCCGAATAAAGTTCTCAATACACGTCAAATTATTTTACATTGTCTTGAAAGACAATGAAAGGTGAAAATGAAGAACTTGAAATCCAATTTTTTGCTATAGTCCAACGTCCTTGATGAAGTCTAACATGTTTGCCACATTTATGTTTTCAAACAAGTGCTTTAAATTTCGAACTTGTGCGATTTATTTTATTGAAGTTATTAACAATATTAGGATCTGCAATAAAGCGAGCAACAGAGTTTATATATATATATATACATGTATATATATATAATCAAATATAAACTAAAAGTAAACTGTTAGTAGATAGAACCTATAGTGAAATGGTTTAAGCTCAATATACTATAACAACCCCCCACAAAATACACACTTATATTGAGGCAAGTGATTTACCAATTAAGACCCGAAACTCAAACCATATCTACTCTTTCAAACACAATAATACCAATGCCACGTATATATATATATATATATATATATATATATATATATATATATATATATATATGTATACATATATATATATATGTATATACCTGCAGATTTATCAGATGTTCAACAATACGGAAATATAGCGGGTATTCCTTTACAATGTGTTTTTCTTTCAAAATAAAATTTGCCAATTATTATAGGATAGTTTTACAAATGCAAAATATCACAGCTTTGTATTCCAGTTACTGGCCATTAATTCTTGTCTTCCAGTCGCAATTATGCATATGTCTTCGTAAGTTATTTTTATGTAATTTTTATTCTCATATTATTTTGAATTCATAGTCTCAAAGAAATTGGTGATCCTTTTCATGCCAAGATTGTTCACTCGCAATTTTAAAAGAAATGCTCTATTCATTTTGAGAAATTTTTCGCTACATTTGTCAATCTGTTATTTTCTTTTTTTTTTCATTTTGCCTGTTGGTGAATGCTTATTTGGCTGATCATGTTCGTATCGTTTGTCTTTTACATTTTACTTCGTGATTTATTCTACGTTTTATGTTCATTGTTACTGTTATATATATATATATATATATATATATATATATGTATATATTGTGTTTTCTATAAAACTCTGAGAAGCGCCAGCTGCGGTAGCTATGTGAATTAGAACATGTCGCCATCGAGACTGTCAGAACGTGATTTACACTAACCCTATTAATTGCAAGAATACTAAGCGTCGCAACGAGCTTTTTAGAACATCATTGTTATTTTAACGTTTTTTATCGTAGCAACATTATGCATATTATGTCGGCCAGGTCACAGAAAAAGAGCGTTTGCATGTAGCTATTGATGTGTACGGGCTTGAGTTATCTAAAATGTATTTAATGCATGCTAGTTTTATTTAAAATAGTTGTTTTATACAAATGATGGTAATTATTATACAATAAAAAATAAAAACGTAAATTACTCTATTCGTTGTGTTTTACGTGATTTAATTTTCCATTTCGTATACTCAATCTATTTTCTTGATCATTATTTTTTTTACTTCGCATTTATTTCTCTAATTGTTTCTTAAGTTTTCATTCTTTTTTTTATTGGATCATCGTGAAAGTTCTTTTCTTATCTGTTCATTCTTTCTACGACTTTTCTTTTTTTTCAGCTTTTGGCCAGAGTGAGTTTTTCTACCATGACGTCTATTCTTTGATATATCTGACATCATTCTCTGTCATTTACGTATCACCTTTCACATCCACGCCGACATTTTTATCTGTCATTTTCTTCTAAGCGTTTTTTTCATTGCCGATTTTTTGTATTTCGTTATAATTCTTACTAAATTTTGGCTTTTTTGTTTCTGATTTTAAATGTCCTTCTCTCTTTTTGCACTATTTGTTACTATTAATATTTGCTATATTTCAATTCCGTGTTTTCTATATATATTTTTTTTATTTCCGTCTTAATATTTTCTATTAAGTTATCCATTTTTTGGGTTCTTCTATTTTATTCTTCTTGTTTGTCCTCATATGGGTTATTACAATATTTCTCATTTCTTTAATCTTAATATTCTTGTTTTTACACTATTTGTTAAGGTTTATTTAAATTTATCTTAAAAATGTATTTTTTCTCCGAGACGTTATACGCATTTTCTTTCCTTTTAATTATTCACCGTTTATTGTCTGTGATCGGATTATTCTGTATATATTTCCTATATCTTTGTAAATTATTGTTTTTATTTCATTTCTTATTTGTGTGTTTGTTTTATTTGTTTTTATCTATTCTCTATCTGGCTTGTTCAGTAGTTTTCTCTTTTATTCGCTTAAAAATAATTTGAGTAAATAAATCTTAGAATATATAGACAAAACGAATCCTTACATGTAATAAAAAACACTGTCAGACTACACTGATCTTTGTATAATCTATTTTAGTCCCTAACATTTTAAAAAGTATTACGGGATATATATATATATATATATATATATATATATATATATATATATATATATATATATATATATATACACTTATACAACATGATAATTTACTAAGATACGCACACACACACACGTCTATATATATATATATATATATATATATATATATATATATATATATTTGTAAGAGAGAGTAATAGACCTACAGACATAGAGAAATAGAGAAAGAGAGAGTAAGTAACATATAAAGGGGGTAGTCTGATAAAATAGTATGTACCAATTTTATGTCCCCTTACCATGATTGAAATCAAGATTTAATGAATCAAATTGTGATTATCTGTTTCATCTCTTTAGAAAATTGTCTTCTTGATATTTCTATATTATTTGTCGGTTTCTTTTTATGTATTTCATTTTAATATATTTTTTCTTTTAATATCTTACACGTGTTTTACGTTCATTTTAAGATTTTATAATATGTGTATACTATTTTCCTTTTTCTTTAAATATCTATAACAATCTACTTCAACCACAGATTGCCATGGCAAATAACACCCTACCTGAGAGTCCAACATTCTAACTCGTCGGCCTGACTTTCACAGCTAACATGAATTGGAATTAATACATTGTCAGGGCTGCTGCTAAAAAGGTGGGATCCCTCTACCGTGTCATAAAACTTCTCACGCCTGACATTACCCTATATATCTACAAAGTCACCATCCGCTCATGCCTAAAGTATTGTTGGCACATTGGGCTGATACATCATCAACTAGTCTCTGCCTCTAAAACAAGGTCCAAAAAAGAGTCTCTAACTTGATAGGTCCTTTTCTATCTACCAAGCTCCAACCCATGTCCCATCGCCGCAATTTTGCTTCTTAGTGTCTGTTTTACAAGTACTTACATGGACTGTGCTCTAGTTAGCTTGCTGCTCTGCTACCCCTGCGACGTAAATTCACTAGACAAACCCGACAATTTGCCAAATTCCATCGATTCACTGTTGACGCTCTACGATTCCAAAGAGCTTTCTACTCTAAAAGTGTTTTTGCTCGTGCTGTTGGACTCTGGAACTCTATTCCGACTCGCTGTTTTCCTGACGGTACTGACATGCAAAAATGTAAAACTAATGTACACAGACATCTCGCTGGCAGCTCCCAATTTAGCTTAACCTCTCCAAACTTTCACCCATTTTCTCAGTAGTCCTTTACGTCTACAGTGGCAGCCTGCCTTGTTTGGGGTTAACTATGTTTTTAAAAAACTGTCATAGTCCCTCGTTTCTTAATGCATATTCAATTTTCTTTCGTCATCTTTTTCATTTAAAGTTCCGACATTGACCATTGTTTTCTTCGCTTTTATATGTGATTGCCAATTGATTTCATGTGCTATTCTTTTATCATTTGTGATTTCGTTATCTTTTCTCACAGCTTTTCTGAATGACTGTCTTATTATTAGTTTTCAATGTGTTGTATACTTTGCCATTTCTTTCTTTTTCATGTCATTATCCACATTAATTCTTCGTAGTCTTGTTTGTTATTCTTTCTTGCGTTTTCATTTAATATTTGCTTGGTCTTTCAATTTTTATTTTATTGTTTACTTCTTGATTTGTGTTTTCTCATTATCTACTATCATTTTACTCATGAGCACGAACCATTCCTGGAGTCATACAAAGAAGAAGACTGTACATGGAATATGCAGTTTAAATTCCCAGAGAAACTAAATAAATCCAAGATATCGCAGACTTAGCATTCGTTAGAACATTCATGAATAAAAAAGGGGAGTTCAAGTATCTAACAGTGAAATAAAAACAGGGGACCTTAACTTAAGCGTGCGATATAAAAACGGGGATCATCAGCTTTTTACCATGTAACTGTTTCGGAGATTTAAAACAGGACAGTTATAATATTCATTGCTATCCAATGGTACTGATCAAACGACCATTTACCCAATAATCAAGTGTAGAAATTGTTCAGCTCAAATTTCAGCAATATATACATAAATACATTAAATAATAATAATATAATATAATAATAATAATAATAATAATAATAATAATAATAATATATTACCCTTACAACTACCGTGTGATATGGTAATTTGCATATCAAATAACATTAATTATGACAATATATATATATATATATATATATATATATAAACTCCCGAAACAGTTTTTCATGGTAAACAACTGACGATCCCTTAAAATATTGTTAGAAACTAACTAATATAATAACTGTAAAAAATAAATTGACTTACATGAGTGATTTTCCACTGAAAGTTTTTTTGTTTTTTTTTAATATAGTTTTAATGGTTGAGAAACTTCCGAGACTATATATATATATATATATAATATTTATATAGATATTAAATTAGAAGGAATTGGACGAGTGGTTATAGCACTTGTCTTTGGGCTGGACGACCCGGGTTCAGTCCCACTCACGGCATGCGAATTTTCGGGTCTGAAAACTCCCTCTGTCCACCCAGCAGTAAATGGGTACCTGACTAAAACTCAGGGAAGGTTCCAGGCAGCGGAAGGAGAGGGATGGGCTCCGCCTTCCATATGCTGTGCCCTAGACACGGTGATTCTTAACAAATCACCGCCGCTACGGCCATGGGCAGTGTGCGATGTCAGCAACGACACTCGTGCGCGTCCAGGCTATGCGACCTTTACCTTTACCTATTAAATTATTAATACCTACAGACGCTAGCGTTTCAAGCTTATAGCTCTCATCAGTGCAGGACAGTAACAATTTCAGACGGTCGAGAGGTGCGAACCAAGTTCAGAGAGCAATCACCATATCCACTCGGCCAACGCTGTAAATTCTCAGAGCTCTGAGAAACGATCTAATGATCATTCCGGATTTTATATTTTTGTGGTGGTCCGAGTAAAAATGTATGAGGTAATTTTTCTTAGTTGTTTTCCTAAAGACTGAGAAGTCCAGGCCATTAGGGGTGGTATGAATAGTGATGTCAAGGACGTTAAGGATGTGTTTATTTTCTTGTACAGAGGTGAAAGAAATAGTGTGTTCTATTTTATTGAGTTTTTCGACTTTGTCGGGATGATTAATGTGATGTGGGTAAATAAGGAGTGTGTCGTCTATGTATCTAAAGTAGTGGGAGTTTTTGGGTGGAATTTATTTGAATGGACCGTTCTCTAGGAATTCTAGAAATAGACAGGCGAGGGCTCCACTGAGGGGAGAGCCATGGGTAGACCAAAGTTTGCTTACAGAGTATATTGTTAAATGTAAAGTGGCATTGTTGTGTTATTAGATGGCATAGTTTGATTATTTGAGTGGTGGGGAGAAGGAGTTTGATTTTGGATTTGGTAAGATGAATGTTTAGGAATCTAAGGCTTTCAGGAATAGGTGCGTTGGTGTAGAGAGATTTGATATCTAAACTGACCATATTGAGGTTATTCATGTTTATGTGTTTGAGTCTTAGTCTCCAGAGTTTTTTTTAGATGAGCGGGGCTAATAGAGCCGTGAAGGGGGGGATAAGTATGTATTCTAGTTTGTTGGCTATTTGTGCAGTGTGTTGCCAATGCCCGATATGATAGGTCTCATGGGAATGCCATTTTTGTATGTTTTTGGTATGACATATGACACTCTCCTTATTTACCCACATCACATTAATCTCCCCGACAAAGTCGAAAAACTCAATAAAATAGAACACACTATTTCTTTCACATCCGAACCAGAAAACAACCACATCCTTAACTTTCTAGACATAACTCATGATGACACCTTTAATGGCCTGAACTTCTCAGTCTTTAGGAAAACAACTAACAAAAATGACCTCATACATTTTACTCTGACCACCACAAAATTATAAAATCCGGAATGATCATTGGATCGTTTCTCAGAGCTCTCAGAATTTGCAGCCCAGCCAATCTCCACAATGAAGAATCCTATATTACAAAAAACTTACCAAGCTCTTTAATATCCTCAATTCTTCATCCTTAACACTAAACAAAATCTTCCAACATCCACAAAAAGACCGACCCCACAAAAATATCTTCTCACACAATAACGGAAGAAAACTAATCTTACATAGTTGTCCCCAATAACCACATATTTATCTCACTACAGAAACAACTTCAAGCCGACATAAATATAGTAGCATCCACCTAAAAAACTATTAAAGATCTACTTAATACGAAACCCCGCCCCCCCCAAGACACTTCTCACTCTGCCGGCATATACAAGATAAAATGCGCCGCATGTCCGATGTTCTACATTGGGGAAACGTCCAGAAACTTGAGATCTCGCATTTACGAACACTAGCGGGACCTCAAACACGACATTTCCCATAATACTCGTGTGATATACAGGAATACTCTCTCCCACAATCTAAACCTTTCAGACTGCACTCTCCTCAAGAACGAACTCTTACGTCGCAAATGCATTGAAAGCGCGACTATCCTCATTTAATCACCATCAAACTTCAACCTTAGGCTCGGTTTTTATACCCTAAGTAGGCACTTAGCAAAAGTCGCACTAAAACAATGCAATATATTACACCACTGCGCACCTGATTAAGCATCCCTCTTTCTATATATATATATTTTAGAAAATGTGCGTATGTGTATATATGTGTATATGTATGTGTAGATATATATATATATACACATATGTGTGTATATGTATGTATATATATATATATATATATATATATATATATATATATATATATACACATGTTCCATATCTTCATTTTCTGAAGACGTTCGCCACGAACGAATTCGTTCAAAAAAGCTGTTGTTTTTGTTTTTCTCCTGCACTTTAACTTGTTTTCCGTTTTGTCATTTTTCCACACATTTTTCCATCACCACATCAAATTTCCATGGATTAGCGTGTACCTAACACCATATATATATATATATATATATATATATATATATATATATATATATATATATATATATATATATATATATATATATGTCTACAAAATATTTAGGTCATTTTAAACAAATAAAGAAAATGCAGTTTACATTTATAGGGGTACTAACCAAATCTAAGATATCGCAGACTAAGCAGTTGCATAAATTGACTTACCGCTGGAAAATTCGCAAAATATAAAAGTTTGTTCAAGTATCTATCAGTGAAACAAAAATGGGGTGGGGGGCTTAAATTGAGCGTGAAATATTAAACGGAGACACTAAGCTGTTTACGATGTAACTGTTTCGGAAATTTTAAAACCGGACAGTAATGAAATCCATACCTCTCCAGGGGTACTGACCACATGGCATATTCATCAATGATCAAATATAGAAATAATTCAGCTTTTATTTTTGTAATGTATACATAATAATAATAATAACAAAAATAATAATAATAATAATAATAATAATAATAATAATAATAATAATAATAATACATTACCCAGCAGACTACAGTGTTATATAATAATTAGCATATCAAGCAATGTTTGTAATAAAAATAGGATTAATAATAATACGATCAAAACACTACACTCTGCGATATTGCAGCTAGTAGTAAAATGATATAGAAATAATATATATATGCATGTATATATATATATATATATATATATATATATATATATATGATATATATATATATATACATATGTATATTCTCATTCTATTTTCTTTCGCTACTTTTATTATATTTTGTCCAACTTGTGCGCTCATGATTTACACCTATAAACATAGACATATAATTATATATATATATATATATATATATATATATATATATATATATATATATATTCAGTGTTATCTGTTTCTTTAAATATCATTCCATTATTAATATCATCTCTTTCCTCTATATTCGTATGATCCGTTTCTTGTTTTCTTATGTTCGATTTTTCTATTTATTGTCCTTTTAAGTGGTTATTGTCTTACATATTACTGTTTTTCTTACTCTGCACTAAATATTAGAGTAAAAACAAATAATAAGAACGGTGCAAACACATATACATTCTTCATCTTCGCGTTTTCGTTTTCTATTTCGTTCTCATGTGTTCGTTTTCGTTCTGTTTTTTTCTCCTGTTACTTTTCTTTCTGTTAACACTTAACGGTTCCCTTCTTTGTTATACACTTCTTACTCTTCCTCTTCATTTTCTATGTTGCTCTATTTTGTCGCACTACATTTTATTTTTATATCATAATACTATTTTAAATGATTATACTCTTTCTACAACTGCTAATAATAATACTGATCTAATACTACTACTACTACTACTACTACTACTACTACTACTACTACTACTACTGCTGCTGCTACTCGTCGACTATTGTTCAGCAAAATCTCAATATTCTTCCCCGGTCTTCCTGGTTTAGGTCTATAACTAATTCTACCGTTCTCAGTCTCATCCGTCACCATGTTTTCATTTCACAATTCTGTATTGTGTCTATTATACACACCCTCAATTTACCTCTTCCCGCCTCATTCTCACTTTTTCCATTTCTTCTCCTTCTTCAAGTAAATTTAGTTCATTGACAATCAGTTTAAAGCTAACAATTATAAGCATTATGGAGACTATTACTGTCAGACTTATAAAAGGACGAACGCTATAACAGGAACTTGAAAGTACAGATAAGACGGAAAATTAAAAAAAAGACGTCTGAAAATGTAATAAAATTAAAGTGAAGCCATAATCAACATCGGAGAGAGATAATTTCTTGAAAGAGTTGCCGTGTAATTAGCGGCACTCTGTAGTCGGTCGCTTCTGTCTCAGCTCCGATTAGCGCAAATGATTCTTATCACGTCATCATGGTTTTAATCGAACGTCCATTTCAAATTCGTTTCTATCACGACAAATGAAAGTGACGGGTCACGAAACACTGTCGCGCAAAAGTATGCCGATAGTTCACCACCAAAATGTGTGAAGTGTCGATTTATGATTGGCTGACACCTACTTTATAATAAGCTGGTGCATATTTACCCGTGTGTTTTTATACGTAAATTATACAATAATCAGCTAATAAGTAATTTAACATATCGCCAACATACATTTTTAGATAATTAGAATGTAATATTAACTATATACATATTATTATTATTTGTAAATTTCGACTGTATTAAATATTGAATAGTATATGTCAGACTTGAATGATGTCAATTTCGGATATGCCCGCCAAAGGTTAATGCATGTTGAAGAACAAACGGATTATTTTAAGGAGGATCAATGCCATGAGACATATATATATATATATATATAAATATATATATATATATATATGTATATATATATATATATATATATATATATATATATATATATATACATATATATATATATACAAATAAATATATATATATATATATATATATATTTAAACACATTCAAATAAATAATTCATGACATATCGCGGCAAGAGTGAACTAGCTTATTTATAAAACTAGCCGATGTATGTACAATGTTTAAGAAGATTATTATCTTACTGACAAAGTTTGTATATCACATATAGTTAGAGATATTCAATTAATGTATTTCAATGAAATGTATGTTTAGCGATAATCTCTGTACTCGCCATTGTAGACACTTGGCCGATATTGCATACATACATCTCAGAGCTAACATGGTGTAACCTGTTAGCCTGTACATTGCCAAATTCACTTAATGCCAATATTTACTTTAGTTTAAACTTACAATTTGCCTACATTTGTATTGATCTGATGCTCTTTCATAAAAATTACCACCGTGCATATTTTTAGCATGATCCAACAAATCATGTTTGAGATATGAATGTGTTCATGCTTTAACTTTAATGATACGATTAAGGCCAATCCTCACGATGCCAGACGAGGAAGTGCAGTCTCATGACAGACTTTTCTTTATGTTGTTCTTCTTAATATTAGCTCTATCAAGGAATATGCATCTGTTGGTATACAAAAGATCTATCTACGATATTCTATTATGTTACATAAAATCATTAACTAGATATTATTGTATCAACACTCTCAATTGGAAGTAACAACTTAAAAATAGTTATTTCTAAATATTGCACAATACGAGGATTTATATTTTAAGATGTTTGTCTATAAACTTCTGGATACGCTATTGTCTCGGTAATTTGCCAGATGATATATAATTTGACTTAAGCATATTGTTATCTTTATCTTTGTACTGTTATATCTCTTATGTATGCCAGAAAATTATCGGGCATATAAAAGTCTTCTCAGTATGAGTTTAGTATTATGAAAATCATGTATCCGTGATGTCTAGTAAGCTTATATAAAACTAGATTTAACCACAATGTTACAGTTGTATGCCTGGGCCAATTTAGTATTCTTATATGTGCGTAAAATAATTCGTTAAAAAAATTCAGCGAATATGTTATGGTTATTTAATTAACTTTTAAATTAAAATAAACGATTAAGTTATCGTATATTTCTTTAGCACTACACGCCCGATACAATCTGCTATACGATTTGTAATGTCCTTCCGAAAATCGCATGTGTTTTGTACTATAGTTATACTTACTTTATATAATTTATACATTCAGATATCTTAATTAAATATACTTACTTACTAAAAATACATAAATGTCTCATTAGAATGTTGTAATCGAAACATGCGAGCAAATTCTTCTTTTCCCGCATATATACAAGACAAATTACATAGATTCTACAGACATTATAATATAACCCTGCTTTTCGCATTGGAAAATGTCACGTGCTGCGTTTTACTATTTCGATGGGATACGTCACAATAAGAATATTTCGGACTAAAAATAATATTTGGTATAAAATAGATGATATGCATCATACAATTAGATATTCTATTAAAAAATAAACACACCGTAAGCCTTTATGAAAAAGAAAACAATACATTTACAGACTCCTAATGTGTGTCTTCTAGTTCCAGCTTGTCGCATGTATTTGTTAAATTAGTTAATGTACTGTTAAGGGCAACAAGAAAAATGACGCCTTCAAAATGTAAAAAGAAATTATGTTTCAAAATAAGGAACGTTTTCGAACGGAAAATGTTATATCAGGAGTGAACATTCCCATTGCCTGGGAGAAATGTAAGGAAAACATGAAACTAACTATAATTTATGGAAGTCATATTTTTAGAGTTAAGCATTACTCAAAGGAAAATATGTTTTCCCTATAGTTGCAGAACTATTATAATAATACGTACTCACCGTATCATATAATATTCTACATTGTATATGTTAATTTCAGAAAATGAAGCCAACATAGATATTCATATATGTGATAGATGGAACTGCGGAAATATAAAAAAGAATCGCTGTTTGTCTACTATTTCTTTCAACCGCTTGAGTATAAGTTATTTAAATCAGAAGAAAATGTAAATGCGAGAATTGAAATGCAAGAATTGAAATAAATTTGGGTTCAACCAATGTATTACACCTTATTTTTGGTATTGTAAACTTATTTTTTCCACTGCTTGAAATGAAATTGTTGAAGTTAATAATTTCCGAACAAAATCTAAAATCTATAGTATAACATTATGGAAAATGAGCTGAAGAAATATATCATAAATATTTGCAACAGATGTTTAAATAGTAACCTATTGCTGAAAAAATATATGTGGCTTTGTCGTTCGTGTTTCAGTGTATGATACGCAGATATAGACCATGAGGAAACAATGTTCTCAACAAGTATACTTGTCGACAAGGGATGTATACAAACTAAGCACCATTAAAAAGGTGTACTGTTTTATTCGTACCTAATGTAAGACAACTGCCGGCAATTGTTGCATTACGACTTTTTATAAGTATTTACAAGCCTTAAAACTACCGTTTTTACTTACTTTTTCCATAGTTCTTTATAGAATATACGCATTTTCAGGTATTTTAATATGTCATTGACACCCATATTTTGAGGGAGACAAATGGTCGTTGCCAGCAAGAAAATAATGGTAAGCGGCTGTTGCAATACTGAAATGGAAATTCGCGGTAGTTATCGAAAAGAGGCAGATATACTGGAAATCTGGGGTAGCATTTTGTAACGAAGACACCAGGGAACCCCAATGGCCGTTGGCGGTGGGCAATCACTGAAGATAACTTGTGTCATAACTCCTAGCCAGTAGAACTACTACTACTACAGCTACTACTACTAGAACTACTACTACTACTACTACTACTACTAATAATAATAATAATAATAATAATAATAATAATGGTGTCTTCTAACGTCACATCGATTTTTTAGAATAGTTTAGTATCCGAATTAAAGTGTTGTAGTAATGGAAAATGGCATTTTTGCAACTTGTGTTCTACGAAGAGCATCGTGTTTATTAACAGATCAATTAAACTGTAAAGATGGATGTTGTCTTTCCTTTTAAATGTTAGTTTGATCAACAAACTTTAGAGTAAATGTAAACATCTGCTAACAGAAAGTAGATTGTAAACAACTTAGCTTATGCTGCCTTCCTCCGCTACAGCGAATCTTTAAGAATTACCTGCTGACCAAGTGAAAGGGATGTAATAGTGAAACGAAAGGTGTGTAGGTAAGGCGTTTTTTAGACTTTGTTACTACGAAAAGCATCTCACACATTTGCACATCATTTAAACTGCTGAGATTGATGCTCGCTTTTATTTTGAACTTGCGGTAGCCAAGCTAATAAATAACTAAAATAAACATTTAGTTTTATCAACTAACGAGAGAGACAAAAAGGACATTTAGCAACATTTTTCAGATTAATGCAAACATGGACTCATAGAAAGTAGATTTAAAACAACTTAAGATAAGCTGTTTTAAATATATTTATTTATGTATTCGTTCTGTGTATCGTAATTGTCTCTTGCTATATGTGTGATAGTACACCTTGTCTTTCATGAAAATGTGATAATCACTATTCCTATGACAAGACCACAGCAAATTTAAGCTTGGACCTGATGTTTCCACAAACAGTAAACCAATACAAATGCATTTTAGTATAGGGCAAAGCAGCGGGACGCAGATAAAATATGTATGTGTCATGATGGGCAGGTGCCCCTTGGTTGGTCTACATGGAGGTGCCGGTGGGCATCCTGCGAATGTTGGCCCCCTTAGTTTCAGGAACAATATTCCGGACGGAAAAACAGGTAATCAACTTCTCTAAGTCCAGTTTTGATAAGGAAACAGACCAACCACATGAACGCAGGAATTAAAACAACAAACCAAATGTCATAGAAAACAATGGGATAAAAAAACAGACTGGTACTTAGATACTACTAGAAAAACGCCACCAACAAACGAATGAAACATCTATGGAGCATTGCTACTGACTACAAGGATAGCCAATCAAACAATACAGATTCCAAAGAGAGAGCGAGAGTGGTTCTCGAAGATACAATTAACGGAAATCAAACAAAAGGTAAATGACAGAACATATCAAAAGTACCAATTTACGAAAACTTCCAGGTAAAAGACGGGCAACACATACACACTGAAACTGAAGAGGTTAGAGACTACGAAACTACAGATCTCACTGAGGAAGAAACAATATAAGTAAAAAACATCACACGGTTCATCACCGGGAACAAAACAGAACTCTTATTCCTAAGAAACGAAGATGTGAAGAACTTAAAAGTAGAAACAGAAAGTAAGCAGACTTCTCGCATGAATTTTAACATACCTAAACACACACACACACACACACACACATATATATATATATATATATATATATATATATATATATATATATATATATATGCCGTAGAGAAATACAACAGTTATGAAACTAAAAACAGAATGACAAAGACTGGTCAAAAGAATGGGCCGATGAAGCCTGGATTGGAAATCAAACATGAAATAAACCCAACACACATCGAATATATGCTAAAACCGTAAACATGATGGACTAATATGAAACAATAGAAAAAAAACGAATGTTACATTCTCTAGACTTCATAATGTAATCATACGGACATTTCAATTCTGTTCTCAATTTGTAATATACATTAAATGATATTGGAAAAAATAAAATTCACAATATTGTTACATAGAATGTATCAATTATTTTATAATTTACAACTTACAATTATTTTAAGCAAATTGCAGGTCATTTTCCGCCAGGTAAACATATTTAAACACTCATATATATATATATATATATATATCCATGTATATATATAAAAATATATAAACTACACCGGTTCTCACTATAAATAGTGCGAGTAGACAATCACCGGGAAATAAGGACATTATGGTAACTGTCTAGCCGAGTACCAGTCAGTTTCCATACCTTTGTACATTTTATGTTAATACACTTGTTATCTTAACCCAACCTCGACTTGACTTCTTCTTTTTACTGTTGGACTACTTCACAACAGATTGGAGACGAGAAATCAAAACGATATCACTTCAGAAAATAACCCAAAGTGATTAATATACAAGGATTCGCAAGATCTTCACGGAAAAACATATTCATCTTTTCAAACAGATATTTGGATTCGTAAGGATTAACAGCAAATGAATCACAACAATAGTAGTTACCCCCCCCCTAAAAAAATAGAAAGGTTTGACTGCCTTCCTTCGTTTTTTCTCTTCAAGAAATCGTTTTTCACGATAAGACTTTTGTTTCTCTTCAAGTTCACTGACTCGTAAAGATAAGTGTTATCCGCGTCAACTATTACAGATATTGTGTAAGTTTGTCGTTATTATTAGGACAACATTTGATATTTGAGTAAGATCCGGAGTTACTGTTTATTAAAACGGTCTACCACAGAATTGTCGAGGGCTAAGAAGGACGGAGAGTGAAAAATATATATTCGCGTAAGTCAGCTGTGCTTCTAACAAAAAACTGTTAAATAAGCAAGTCGCATTTTTGCAAAATGCAAAGGGGTTAAAAAGATTTCCCATGAAGCTAGTCTTATTAGGCTTATAGCGACAGACTTGGTTTTGGGTAAAACTACGTACACATAGAAAAAAAAGGATTTCTTTTTTCTTAGTTTTATTTTTGAAACAAATAAACTGGGATTGCATTTGTTTTGCTTAGCAATAATATATGTCTTGCTTTATGTGTTGGTTGAGCAAACTAATTATATTAAGCACGTTGTGGGGAAAACTTATTTTTTTACAAGTGTTAATTGTGTGGTGCATCATTTGCATTCGTGAATGATGGACACTGAACTCAAAGATTCTCTTTTTCAATTAGTTAAATTCCAAACGGAACAAATTGTTACGTTACAAAGACAGCAAGTTGAACAGCAAATGGAACTTCAAAGAAAACAAGTTGAAATTTAGGAGACACTTAAAAAAGAGTTGTTGGAACAGCAAAAAGCCCAAAGAAAAATTCATGCTGAACCAAAAAAGCTGGCGACTACACGGGAAGAAAGATTCGAAGAGAGACTGCTACAACAGAAGAAACACTTCGAAAGAAGGCTTGATAAAAACACTGGAAGAACAGAGAAATTTCTCGAGGCAACACAGTTAACGAAAGCAAACGAGAATCATAATGCATTCTCCAAGACGGCTTTGTGGAAAGCTATCGAAATTTTCAATTTTAATCCAGAAGACGATGCCACTTTTGCTCACTTCTATTGTAGATATGAGGATATTTTTGTATCGGACTGCAGTACATGGACAGACTCTAAAAAGGTTAGATATTTCTTAAGAAAATTAGGAGCTGCCGAACATACAAAGTTCGTGAATGTTATCCTTCAAAAAAAGACCAGTGAGGTGAACTTCTAGGAGGCAGTTACTTTACTAATAGAACTGTTTTCTACTGAAACTTTACTTTTCCACAGTAGGTATAAGTGTATGAATGCCACTAAAAGAGAGGAAGACGACTACACTACTTATGCAAGTATAGCAATTATCATTGCGACGATGTTAAACTAGAGGAATTTTAAATGTTAAATATTCATGCAAGGTATTGTCTTAAATAAAGACTCCGAAATCAGACGTCGTCTTTTAAATAAACTCCAAAGTGAGTCATTTCTAACAATACAACATTAGCGAAATACTGTTTTGTTGCGTTGAAACACGACAGTCGTGACATAGAGGAAAACGGAGTGTGGCACATTAAAAAGATCCATCAGAAGAAAAAAATGACTTCAATGAATAACCAGAGAAAAAAACATGGAAAAGATTCACCTGGACCGTGTGGGAGGTGTAGTGATAAACATTGGTACAATGATTGCCCCATACATCTTAAACCCATGTGACACCTGTTACCAGAAAGGGCATAATGAATTACGTTGTAGGAATAAATCTGGTAGAAAGACAGCCATTAAACTCACAAAAAGTGAACCTGAGGAACAAAATATCCGGAAATATGTACAAGTAAAAATGCTTTTAAAAAAAAAGTAACACTACAGATGGATAGTGGGTCTAACGTTTCCATCATTAATGTACAGACCTGGAAGAAGCTTGGGAGACCCACTATGAAAAAACGGTATCAAGTTGGCGAAAAAGATAGGACTTTCTGGGAGTCCGGCACTGTGGAAAAACAAATAGTAAAATGGTCTATATGATTAAGGGACTAGAGGTCGTGCACAAACGTCACACTAACCAAATCCGGAAAAGATACTCGAACAGTGAGGTGCCCAGGTCGCCCGAGGAGGCTATCATGGACACAGTGTTTGATACTTTTCAGGTGCCCATACCAGAGGCTGCTCCTGAGATTAGGAGATCAAAAAGATAACGAAAATTGACTGAGTTGATGATGGTGATTCCCAAACAAAAACGTTATTAATCCAAAGACGGGATATTTTCAAATGGACGTGTTACACCGGCCGTTCTAACAGAAGAGAAACTACAGCGGTTTTCACTATAAATAGTGCGAGTAGGCAATCACCGGGAAAAAGGACAGTATTGTAACTGTCTAGTCGTGTGCCAGTCAGTGTCCTCACCTTTGTACTTTTATGTTAATACACTTGTTATCTTAACCCAACATCGACTTGAATTCTTTTTACTGTTGGACTACTTCACAACATATATATATATATATATGTATATATATATATATATATATTTATATATATATATATATGTATGTATGTATATATATGTGTATATATATACTAGCAAAATATGCTCGCTCCTGTCGCATACCTTTGCAAGGCTGAGAAGATAAAATCCTGATGAACTACATATACTGAATCTCAAATGAGAAGATATTAAGTAACATATACTACACTAATCCCGGAAGGAAAAGGTAATTTCTCGTACGATGGTATCATGGCAACAGTTTAGGTGGTAATATACCACTTACAAAATAGAGGAGGTAATGCTTGGGAGAATCGCCCCATAAAAGCCGAAGATAATGCCTGTCAATATAGTATCATAGCAACAAAGATTAAACAATTGAAGAGTTCGAATGCAAAACGCGTAAATCAAATATGTTTAAATTGAGACTTTAATCAACCCACGAATGAATATATTAAATATAGTCTTCAAATATAAGCTTTTTTTTAAATTGATCGCGAACATTAATTATTCCGGGAAAGATATTATGTAAAACATAATTTGAGTCTGTTGTCGAGTGTTGAAATGTAACAACTTTTATAGTGCTTGCTTCGTATTTTTTTAAATAACGTTTATCGCCTGTTGTTTGCGAACTATTTACTTGTTTATTTAAATTGTACTTTGAATGAGAGACCGTACATTTAACAAATTATATGAATATTATTTTGCTAAAGTTTAGGAATAACATGATATATAATATAATAACTTTTTATGCAGTAAAAGAACAACCGTAAACAAACAAGCATAATTTTGTTGATAAAAGATTACGACTAGTTTATTTACGTCTGTACTTTATATGATATATGTTACACCTATACTTCAATAGTAAAGTCACGTATAATTATTTGTCTATCCATGTGCATAATTAAGTCGTCATAGATAATAATTTTGATGAGCTAATAATCTATTCGTAAGAAAGTTGTCCAAATGTCATAGCAAGGAACTTTTAGATTTAGATCTTCCACGTCTGATTAATTCAACAAATGAGGACACAGTAAAAATAAATATTGCAACACAATTCAATATGTGAAATCGTATTGAGATATAAAACAAAAACTCAGAGGAGCATAGTATGAACATAGTGCCTACGCACGTGGACAGTATTTTCGCAATCAAGAGAAGTATATTATTTTCGATTGTCAAGTTATTTACTCCATTTCCTATATGTGCGACTACATGAATCAAAACTAAGTTAGTCATCAGTTAATTATCGACTTCAAAGCTGATAAGTTATAGAAAAATAACCAAGCACATACGGCATATATATATATATATATGTATATATATATACATATATTAGTTCATTTGCATTTATTTGTCCAATATAAATACATATACACACACACACACACACACACACATATATATATATATATATATATATATATATATATATATATATATATATATATATATATATAGCAGGTTCACGCTTCATGAGCGTCTTAACTTATAACGTTCCTACACAAATGAGAGTAAAAAGCTATACACGAACTCGTCTGTATGTAAATAGCATTTACTATTTATTCATCAATATCTACATATTAATCCCCCCTTCGCAAAATATTAGTTGAGCACTCTTAGAAGATCTTTGAAATATACATTTACTTAGCAAGAAAGCAATTCTACAAGTAGGTTCGTTGCGTTCTTTGGTATGTGTTGAGGTTCACGTTGTAATCGACATAAACATGAATTAAATTAAATGTATCAAGTGTTTATTTCAGATGGCCGTTAGGATAAAGAAAACGCATGCATAATAACATGTGTATCTATTAACTGGGTTCTCGCATTATGACCGTCTGGAATTATCACTTCTCTTCACTAATGAGAGTAAAAGCCTAGGCTCGACATCATCTTGAGGAAAATATAATTTACAGCGTATAAACCCTTTTCAGGGTGATTTAATCCCGCATCTGATCATTTTGGTAAACGTGTTTATGTCCATTAAATGTTGTAAGAATTTATTCATCGTGTTTTGTTTGGTTGTATTTTTACGGAATTTAATGCCTAATCCGGTCATTTAAGTGAAACTAATTATGCATCAGGATTTTTATATATTTAAGTATTCATTCATTGTGTTTGATTTGGTAGCTTTGTAAAGGAAAATCTTGTGTTTGTGTTTGGTTTTGATTAAAATGATTGAGATTGACAAAGGGAAATGAAAAGAACAATGACACCAATGTTTAGTGCATTTCTATCAGGAAGACTGGATTTTCAGAGAGCTTGATTTGGTAGGAATATATATATAAATATATATATCTATATATCTATATATATATATATATATATATATATATATATATATATATATATATATATATATATATATATATATGTAAATATAGAAATCGTATTAGATTTACTATTTTTGTTCCTTCAAGCTTACATCTTACCCGGAAGTTTCACTGCCCACAGCCATTTAAAAATATACTACTACTATTCTCAGCAATGCTTCAAGCAAACTTCCATTATATATATATATATATATATATATATATATATATATATATACAATAAAATATTAAACTAAAAGTATACTTTTAGAGGATAGAACCTATAGTGAAATGGTTTAAGCTCAATATACGTTATAGAGCTATTATAAAGATGAAGGTAGGATGAGAGATCAATATGTACGAATGAAAACTCGATTTCAACTCCGACTGTTAAATGCAAAGTGGACTGGATAAAAAACATCTGTATTTTTCTTTCTTTAAGTCAAGGCTTTTCAAAGATTACCATCTTATCATGAGAAGAATTACATAGATGGATAACTTTGCATGGAAATGCCTCAATTAAACAGTTACAAATATATAAAGTAATGGAGGGTAGGTTTAACCAGTATATATATTTAAATATATATATATATATATATATATATATATATATATATATATATATAGATATATATATATATATACAATCGAAAATATAATTACGTATGAGACTATTACTATAGATAAGTTAACTATCGTTAATTTACCCATAATTAAATAATCCCAGTTATAAGAGGTAACCTATAGTCGGAGATGGGATTAAAACGGGGGAGAATAGCAAGTGTATAGTGAGCAGAATTCGACTACTTTTGAGTATTGTTTCTATATTTTATGTGTTCCTGACTTAAACACTCATTTTCTTCGGATTCAAATATTGTGGTCGAGCTTAGTGTGTGACAAAAAAGACCAGGTCTTAAAGGTAACACACGCGTATATATATATATATATATATATATATATATTTTATTTTTTGAATAAGTGTATATAGGTACAACATTTTAAAATGAAGTTAATTATAATGGCGAGGTAGCCATAATTACCGAGGACGGAGACGCCTATACTACTATATCAGGAAATATTAAATAAATAATTCCTTCCTCAAATTAGTAAAGCGGTATATATATATATATATATATATATATATATATATATATATATATATATATATATATATATATATGTATATATATATATGTGTGTGTGTGAAAAGTTCGAATGCAAAAAAAAATAAATCTAATTTGTTTTAATTGAGACATAAAAATAATAAAATGACAGATATGTTAATTCTAGACTAAAATATTATTTTAATTATAAGTACAAATAAAGTATGCTGGTATTATGTTATGTAAAACATCACTTGGGGCCGGGAGGGGGTCGAGTGTTTTAATGCAACACTTTTTGTAGAAAGAGCTTCGTAAGTTTTTCAATGGCGTTTATCGCATTTTGCATTCTAACTCTTCATGTATATATATAATTTAGAGATAGTCTGGATATACCTACAGGTTATTGCAGAAGTAGGTATACATACACCCCCCCACCCACACGCCCACACCCCCATATATATATATATATATATATATATATATATATATATATATATATATATATATATATATATATATATATATATATGTATATATATGTATATATATATATATACATATATATATGTATTTATATATATATATATATGTATATATATATCTACGTATGTATATATATATATATATATATGTATTTATATATATATATATGTGTGTATTTATATATATATATATATATATATATATATGTGTATTTATATATATATATGTATATATATATATATATATATATATATATATATATATATATATATATATATATATATATATATATGTACACGCCACTGGAGTTAAGAATAAAAAGTTTCTTTTTAGAATAATTTGCTTGTTGAATTACTGAAACGTAACTCCGATTATTCTACTTGAAATAATTGGTCTTGGAAAGCTGAGCTCGTTAATCGCAACCAAAATAATTAGGCGGTATTCTGAAAGAATTGTCCGTCTATCGCTTGAAGGAGAAACGACCAGGAAGGAAAAAATATAAATTGTCAAACACAAGTAGGAAAAAAATGAGGGACTAAAAAAAATAAAAATAAATAAAATAATTCAGAGAAAAGTATAAAGAAATATAAATTCAAATTATTGTGCCGTAAACGGAAAACCTCAAAATATCTCAGGGTGAAAAAAGCAAAAAAAAATAACACATCATTACTCTCTTCCCCGTCTCTCTCTTTCTCTCCTTCTCTCTCTTTGTCTCTCTCAAAGCATGTAGTGTATTTAGTATTTTCTTTCTGAATTTATTTTATTAATCTTTGAAGGTGGTATTTGATGACTGCTTAAGATGACGTTTTACAATTCGACAGTATGGGATTCCAAGCGGACAAATCAATGAACGGCTGCTACTTTGTCTTAATGAGAAAATAATGTTGTCCAGATTTAAGTTATTCTTTAAGTACGGAAGTAATACGGACAATGCTTTTATCACGATGTGCTTCATTCTTTAAGTTCGATTTTGTATTAAGTTATCGTGAATTGACATTAACATTCCTAATACTAAGTAGTTGCTTTAATATTTCGTTTGAACGGAAGAGTCAATCAAATGTAGACATCGGACACAGAAGACAATGATATAACAAAATCATTCGATCGTTAATTTAGCTCGAACGCTATATAAAACACTATTATTACTTTCTAACTTGGAGATTGAACATGATTTATCCTCAGTGTTTACTCGCTGGCAATAACCAGAGATGTTCCAATGAGTCTAAGTGTCTACAGGTTTATCCAACTATCCTGCACAATCACCCATTTTAAGTAACAGCTTACAATCATTTAGCTATCATCGCATTCACCGTCTACTGTTGGTTTCTCGCTAGAAATAACTATTGATCCTTACTGGAATTTGATTGACAATAATTCCATCCAAGGCATCTTGTGAAGCTTGTCAGATCCTACGATTTGGACATTTTCACTATTTTGGTTGTCTATTATAAAACTTGCCCTCCTTGCTTGAATGAGTTCATATTTATTTGCTTCTATATCTCAGAGCATTTTGTGATGTTTTACTAATACTACCACCGGATTGTGTCTGATACAGACACAATTTGTGTGTTAGCATGTTCAAAATGTATCGTTTGCAAATGCCTTTATGTATTGACTTTTTGCTATCATATTGTTTTTGTATTCTTTGTGGGCTTCTTTACAGCATTCACTCATGTGATTTTCTATTTTTGAGCTATGTCCACAGAGTCTACATTTACTGTTTGTTGGTGTTTTCTGCAATGTTTTCTTGGCACGTTATTCTGTGCGGTTGTTTATAATAGTACTGCTTTACGGTCTTTTTTTCTCTTACATTCTCAGATTTATAAATCGCCCATGTAGCTGTTTTTGCTCCCATTTTACTTATTTCTTTCATTTCGTTTCCAGTTTCGTTATTCCCTGTATGTTTTTCTTAGGGTTTCCGCTTGCTGGAATGAAAAGTCTTAGTGTGTTCTGGTAATGAATTGTTCATGTTTTTGTGTCACAGACATACACACATTGATGTGTACTTAACCGTATAATGTCTCATCGCTCTGTCTCACGTATAGTCGTCAGTATCATCGTTTGTTGGCGGTGCATGATCATTATACACCTTATTTGCTGTTATTATTATTTCATAATCATTATTATTATAATTAGTATTATCATCATTATTATTGTTGTTGTTTGGCTTCCAACATGGAATACGAACTCATACCAGTGGTAGTTTATTTATTTATTTTCTCAATAGGAATATCTATACGAAACATTATCAGTAAATGTACAAAATAGTGCTGTTCCATGAATTATGAGAGACAACAAGTCTATTCAGACCTCCATTAACTCCTTTCCTCTTTCGATAATCGTTACAATTCATTTTGTCTCATCGACAAAACTGTTAAATATTAATTTATCTCTCTTTTGGTTTTTTCAGACATCTTTGACCCTTTCCGATAATCATCTGTGGTGCAACCATTTTTATACATGTATGATTTATGGCAGTTTTAATTAATTTCAATCAGTGCAAGTGCCTACTTTTCATTAAACATGCATGTGATTCGTCCGTTTTACTGGTTTATCGGGCTGTTATTTTTTTCTCTCCGTGAAGTTTTTAAATATTTTATCTGAACAGGCGTCCTTTATATTTCATTTTACCCTAAACATTGTTGAGGTTTTCAGGACAGATTCTATCACTCCTTCCACTAATTCGTAAATTCCATCATTTCATTTCTTGTTTATCTTCATCGTGCGGTTTACTTGTTTGGCAAAATCTACACTTTACATTTGTGTTGATTATTACCAAACGCATTTTGATTAGAAAGGTGTTTCCGTTTGTACATTAATGTCCAAGGGAAATATTATTTTCATTTTTCCCGAATTGCTCTTGTTTGTATTCGCACCATTTGTTAGCATGGGCAATATGCTGTGTTCGTAGTACATTTAGATTAGATTTATATCGTCTTATATAGTGATGAATACATTTGGTCTCATTTTTCATAGGAAATGACTTACAAAAAAAGCAGCCGTCAGAAGTAAAATATCAAAATGCAATAGCAATAAATGCTTCACCAACGAACACAGAGACGATCGGAAATGGTATGAGTAGGTGTTGCGCAGAACTAGTCAGTTTCTATTGACTAAAATACAATACTGCCATATTAAGCATTATCCGTAAAAACAACATATATTTGTCTGTTTACGATAGTTTACGAGTTACAACAGTTTACGGCAGTTGACGTTTTACGGCAGTTTACGATTTTAAAGCTGTTTTGAGACAATTTGTGATGTGGATTAAGATTAGAGCCGGTCGAGGCGACTAAGTGGTGAAATGAGCTGACGAACGACAACAATGATGGCCTCGCCAGATTATTTATTCTCAGTGATCTAAGATATGGACGTCAGCGTTTAAACTGCGCTTTTCCGCGACGGTATTGCACACACGCTTAGAGTACAACTTCTTTGTGTACAACGTGTCGGAGTTTCAGTTTTCTCTAGTGAGCCTGTGTTGTTTTGTTTTTCTACACTTGTAAGCCAGTAAACGCGCCCTCAGCGATCGCCATAAAAGACGACACGGCTAGTACGAAAATGAAGACTAACACAAAACTACGGCCACAAAACGTTAGGGTCAGCGATTGTCCGGGAGAAGGGCATATGATTCTACATATCTACATTTGCTGATTTCTATCGGCTTGTCCACGTAAGTTTCGTGTGACGTAACGGTAAGAAATGAATGAATTGAAAATATACACAATTTTTCAGATAAATACGATAGATAGTTTGAGCAAAATTGATAATGCAGTTTCCTTAATTCAGAACATGCAAACAAAATTAAAAGTATTTTGTATGTTTATACTGGTTTACCGATGATGGCAACAAGACCGATAATTTACAATTGCGAAAAGTTAACACAAGGAATGAACATATATTATTTGAAAATTAACTTCTGAATATAATAAAAAATGTTATTATAAAACTAAATTTATTGAGGAAACACAACCATTAAAGAGTATAAGGACATGAAATATTCTAGTTTGCTGGTATAAAATTAATGCATACAACACAATAAAACGGAAACCAAGAAATGACGATAAACTTATTGTATTAACAATATTCAGTGATTAACATATTAACAAAATGAACATTCCAATCTATATAAATATTATTTAAGGAATAATACTTATTTAGGGCATAATAATTATGTATACAACTGAATTTAGAAAATAGAAACACAAACATTTGAACAGAGAATGCAATCAGGTTTTACGATATGCCAACAAAAACAAAAAATATGAACATTTAATACGGAGTTAACACCGGGAAACTGCACTAAAATGATTAAATTAGAAATATACGAATATAAATCGACGATTATAATAAACATTTAATACTAGTTTTATTTAAATTAAAATTAACTGAGTAAATAATAAAACAACTTAAAGATTAAAACCATATATAGTTTACTGTCTTTTGAAGTCAAACGCAACAAAAATATAATACAAACAATTAATACGAATTGTAAACCACGAGATAGACACACAAATTAATAAGATAGTTAAAAGGTTTGCTAAAACTAAATCATTTTAATAAAATGTTTAGGAAAAATTGTATGAATAAGATGATGGCGTGGTGTTCCCTGATAGATTTACAGCTATAATTCTTTCTTGAAATATAGTGAGTATTTGCGGGGGGGGGCACAGGAGTCCTAAGTGAAATTATATATGTGTATCAAACTAGATTCTAACTTGGCACACCCATGTTGTTAGTCCGTGTAGTAAACCATGTAGCCACCATCACTGAATAACAAAAGTATCGATAATTAACTAATGAATATACTAAATATAAATAATTGGCTAATGAATATTGTAAACATCCCTATAAAATGTAATAAATAAAAAGAATAGAAGCACTAAGAAATATTACGACAGAAAGTGTTTTTTTTAGTGGCAAAAACAACGAAAGTACGGACAATAACCCCGCAGTTAAAACTGTAAAACGTGACACTAAAATGACTGAATTATTAATATTCGAAAATTACCTAATCAGTATAATTTCGGAAAAGACAAGCAAAATCAAATCATAAGGATATAAAATATTTCTTTGTAGCATTGAAAATTGGAATAACGACAATATACGAAGTATGAATACGAATTACAAGCACGTAAATCATCACACGTGTACCCGCCTGCCCATGTTATGGCTTAGACATTAAAAAAATGACCGAAAATGTCAGAAAATATTACTATGAGTAAAACTTGTTATAGTCGAAACAAATTTCAATGAAAATTCATATGTATATACATAAATATGTATATGATGGACTCTCCCGTCGATTTCGACGTATGAGTGCCCCACCATGGGCTGCCCGCGCGTGAATTTGTTATTGCAAGGGTTGCGCAATCCCGAAAAACCGCTCTCCTGAGTCGGCATTGCTTGATTCCAATGGCAAGTAGTAATAAAAGACGACTGGAAACAATGCCGAGATAAGCAGTGAGCATTTACAGCACCTGGTATTCCCAAGGTCACCCATTTAGTACTGGCCAGGCTCGACGCCGCTTAACTTCGGTGATCTAGCGGGAACCGTTGTGTCAACGTGATTGTGCCGTATATTGTGGTGTATATATATATATAAATATATATATATGTATATATATTCGTCTAGTATAACTATAATTACAACAACAATGACAATAGAAACAGGAGCACAGATTTAAAACAACGAAACCGTAACCAGTTACTTACATATATTCCATAAATAGAATTAAATATGATATAAGTTTTAAGTTATGATTATAAAATAACATTGTTTGAGCAAATATAAATATCATTAATGTATTACGACTAAAAATATGGATTTACCATAACACAATAATCACAAACGATAATGCTATATAAATATACGAACATTATAACTGTGATAAATATGTTAAGTATTCATGGTTATAAAATTAAAGTGATGAAAGAAACAGAAACCTAATTTAAAGATTACGACTGATAGTGTTTGACTTCTGGTGTATTTATAAAGAAGAAAACAGCGACAATACGAACAATTAATAAAATACGAAGAGTGGCTGACTTACTAAAGTGTAGCAGCTGACGACTGGCGATGTTCTCCCAACATCGAATACGAACTCATACCAGTGGTTCAAGCTGTATAATTGTTATTAAAACTCCACTCATTATTGGGGAGTCACCTGAGTAGGCAATTTTTACTAGATTGACGATTAGTTTCTAGAACTACGAAGACGGTCGGGGATGATTTTGTTACTGTTTTCCGCAACTTCGCTTTACAGCAATCTCCGGCATCGGCCACTTTTTTATTTTTGGAGAATTTGCAAAAAAATACAAAATCAAAAAAATTTAAAAAAACAAAAACGGCACAACATAATTTCCTAACAGAATGATATCTAACTTTCACAAAAACAAACAGATTCAGTATACTGCGACTTGAAATTTCACTTCACTTTCAGAGATATGAAGACCTCTAACACATAAACTGTGGCTGATTTTAGGGCGCACACCTTAACCTTACCAATAGCTCAATTCTGATTATGAGCATAAAAGAAAGGTGCCGCTCGTTACATGGAGCAGAAAGTACTTCTGCTATATTATCAGTATTCAACTGGAAATGTATAGTACATCAGTGAAATAAGGCTCGCTATCTGTAAACATCAGATTTCCATTTTCTCTTATGATAGAGCAGGTTAGGAAGAATCTGATTAATTAAATTGTCACATGAGTATACGAAAGGTATTAAAAAAATATATAGTCCTGTGTACACCCACCGGACAATAGCCGCTATTTGAACCAACGTTCCTTTCCGTATACGTTGAAATCAAACCTAAATAGATATCTTTCATTGTTTGCAGTTAGTCTTTTTCAGATGCAGATCACAGGATCTACATTTAGCGGTCGTGAAATAGAGACATACTAAATGAGTTCCTGCAACTTTTTATCAAGATTTTAAAATGCTGTCGCAGTCATGTCAAATAGTGTAGATAACTCACATTTCTTGTCTTAGAGAGCTTGTGTTGTGTATTAATCATTTAAGTTGTGACAATGCAAATTATGAGCAGCCGCTATCAGTGTTAAACAAATATATTAAAATGGCAATGACATTATTGATAATTCAAGATATCATCTATTAAACTACCAATATAAAGCGTTCTTATGCATACCTAGGGTCTATCATAAACGGACCTACTTTAATCTGGCGATTTTATTTTATTGCGAATTCTGTGAAGACGATTCGATAGAGGCCTGAGTAATGGCGAAATTATGTACTTAAAGTTTGTTAGAGAGTTGTATAAAGAGGTGATTGCCTTATGTGGAGGTAAAATTCCATTTATGTCTATCTGGTGGCAAAACACCAGCAATGGGAGCACACGTCTACTAATTTTAGAGGGAACATTAGCTAGTACTTTCTTGGGGATTGAGCAAAGCGAACCACTTGAAAGTTTTTTTTCAGCACCCAACAGTGATTCTACACACTGGGATTTCTCTTTCCATGTAGTTTCAAGTGTTCAACCTTTGGGTCATCTTGCAAGTTTACTGTTTTCATTTCTGCTTCCTTAGTCTGAGAAGAGAGTACGGTTTCAGTTAATTGTGTACAAGATAGTGGCAGTGGTCCGACTTACTTATCTGATGATAAGTTCAATCCTTGTGTTAATTCGTTTCTGAGAGATGTTATTGTCGCTTGAAGCTAATTAGCATTCTTGGAGAATGCGAGTGGAAGTTTAAGTAGATTCTTCTGGCCGTTGATTTAGGGTACGGACATTCTTTACACTTTATGGGGCGGGTTGCCGACAAAGAGAACTTCTGAGTTCCTAGACAATAATGCGGACTCGTTGGGTTCAGGCGGACCGGGTGTTTTGGGGGTTAGCAATGTGTATCTTGTACAGATGTGGTCTCTATGGGAGGCGATTGTGAGTCTTAATCTAGTGAACTATATACATCCCTTACAATTGGTACCGTGTCTGCGGGGTAAGGCGTGTTTTCCCCTGCTAGTCCAGCGGTTCACGAAGTCTATAACCTTCAAAGAATGAAATAACACGTGTAGTTGCAATGACATCCGGACGAATTGGCCATGGTCCCTTCGAATCACACAATTGCATTGCATGTACTAGCTACCGTTGTACGGAGCTTAGGGTAGAAGGAGTTGTAATCAGAGTATTTCAAGGGGTTCAACAAGAGGAAGCAGGTGGGTATCATTAAGATAATATATGTAGCCCGGCAATGATTTGGTGGATTATATCTTACTATCACATCAATATATTGGTAAAGCGTATTCATCAGAAATAACTAAAACCAGTGTTGCCTGATAACTGGTGACTTTGCTTCGCTTAACGAGACTGCTTACTCTTGTGTTACGATGACGGAAATATGTTAGACTAGATAATGTTATTTACGTCGAATGATTTAGTCTGGATCGAAGATATGAGGAAGAGGTTCTTAATAGTTAGTCTTGCCAGGTTTAATTTCTTTTGTTACAGGACGGTGACCGTTTTTGATGTTCACGCTATTCGCCGGCGATTGTGTGTGCAGCTTAAACCTCTTTATACCGGAGAGTATTTTGAAGTGTCACCTGGGCCAGTCACCTTAGATGAAACTGTTGAGAGATTTCTGGTGACTGAATCTTATCTGGCTACACTTTCAAGGTAGTATTCACAGGTCAAGAAGCGTCTTAACGAGCACAGATTGTAGGCCAATCGTGTAGCTTGAACAGAATAAACATAAGGGATGATATGAGAAGGGATGTTACCCAGAGTGCTGATGAAGGCAGATGAGAGAGAGTGTCGTGCAACAAGTGCAATCATCCTCCGGAGAAACTGCGGAGATACTGCGCATTTCCCATGGTAAAAACGACCCCAATACATGTAGAAAATGGTAGATTATTTCAGGGTCGCTCAGGGTGCATTACCCGTTGTGGCTTTACCTCCCAGTCACCATAATAAATCCGGTTTTGGCGGAGGCTTTATAAAAGACAAATTTTACATTGAAATGTAAAAGCCTCATAGAACTGCAATCGTCTTAGAAAAGCTTTGCGGATGACCTGTGTGGATTGAGTTATATACATGTGAGCAAACATGCACTCTATGGTAGCTAATTTGGAGAAGTATATATGTTCGGCAACGCCTAAAAAAACCATACGGATTTGCTGCCTATTGTGTACAGGACCAACAATCTAATTCTATTATTCTAAGACTAAGGTTGTGCCACGTAAGCAAAATACACTATCCACATTCGAATAAGTGGCCGTTTTTGTTTACCTTAGATTGTCTACCAGTCACCTTAGACGTTTGAAAGAGCCTCCCACTTCCATGTTTTCAGTTGTATGAACGCTCAAGTAGTGCTGTCTTTAGCTTTGTCACTAACAATTGCAAGCAAAGTATTTTTTTTTTCAAATGTTTGATTAAAAGTATTAATTAAAAATAATAAAAAATACGAGATGAATATAATAGAGAGTTTAAGTGATCATGATTATAGAATATAATGAGGTAATAAAAGATAAATATTATTAAAATAGTACAACCGAAAGTTGTTTTTTACAAATAATGACGATACCAACGAAAACAGGAGCTAGAAAAGTGATTTGAAACCACACATTAGCTTGAAAATAGAATGAACATAGTAATATTTTATAATGTAGTAATTCATATTATAAATACATTAAATATATTATGCCATTATGGTTATATAATCAAATGAAAATAGTGTGACTGACATTATTCTATTTCTGGTTGACTGATAGTTGGGACAACAACTGAACATCTCACGGTAAATAAAGAGTTTTAAATGAGGAAATAGAAACAATACCTAATACATAAGACATATTTAATAATTAACTAAAAAATGTAGTAAACATTTAATGCAATCAAATTGTTAGATTGAATTCATCAATGAAATAAAAAGGTGATAATAAGATGACGACCAAAATATATGTCTTCGCTTTGAACAATAATGGCTACAAAAACGAAAATCAACGAAGTAAGACAGACATGGAGCAAACATAAACTTAAAGTAATTAAAAATATACAACTGTTACTAAACATATTACATCATAAAGTAATCTACTTTCTGTTTGAAGATGATTAATAAAGCAGCGATTATAGGAACAATTAATACAACATATAACGAAATGTCCACTACAATTAATGAATAAGAAATTAAAAAATATTTACTATGAAGTGTAATTAATTGATAAAATTAAAAACTTGTTAAAGATTACAATCGACCACATTTTACTCTTGGTGCACTGATAATAACAACAATAAGAAAATACAAATTAATTAATTAGTATTATCCGAAAATTAATTAATGAATATAACAAATATGCAAAGCAATAATGATTATAACATTAATTAATTTTAGCATGGTAATAGTAAGTATTCTACTTCGAGGCAAAGTCATTTTAGATAAAATCAATACTTCGAACAATATATACTAAAATGAATAAATCAGATATATTAAAACATTAAATGATGAACATAATGACCATTTTTAGTTATAATAATTCATAAATTATATATAGGTTGATGAGAAAAACATTATACAAAATCGTCGACTGAGTATTCCATATCTTGTATACTGATAATGACAAAATAAACAATAATACGAAATATAAATATGGAGTAAAGCAATGGCATACTGAATATAAACACATTTGCGATATCTTATCATAAAATTAACTTCGTGGAGAAGATCGAAACATTGTTATAAGATTACAACAACAATATTTGACTTTTCTTTCGGAAGCAACGACGTTTATAAGAACTATGAATATAGATGTATATCCACGAAATGTGAATCAAATGAAATAATATTAATAATTGAAATTTAAATAATGAATATAATACATATATTAAGTCACTATCATGATAAAATAGTACTTATTGAGAAAATAAAAACATTAATAACAGTGTATAACCGAAAGTATTCTTATTAATGTTATCCGATTTTTTTAAATAATGGAATCAAGGAAAATACGGATTAGAAAATGCCTACAAAAATAATTAATATAACTATTCTAAAACTCATTTAGGAATTCACTAGGTATTGCAAGTCATTTTTATTATGCAATAAGTTGTCTTTTAAAAAGTTAACTATATATAAAATTACAATGGAACATTTCTAGTACCTGTTTTCAGATCATTTAAAAATAACTAAAATAAATACTAGAAATGCGGATTTAAAACCACGATATATCTACTAAAATAAATAAATTACATATATGTAAAATGTAATTAATCAATATAACAACTATGTAAAGTATTTCTCTTTATGAAGACACTTCATTAAAGTATTATAGTATTGCACTTCGTGTAATGTAAACAATAACGAAATACTACATATATAAACAATGAAATCGAAAAAAAAGTTTAATTTATGTTAATATTCTGAGTAAGTCAATATGTGGTTTACTTGCCATCATGCTCACAAATGTTGATTATTTATAATATACATGATGTGTCTATTGTTATTATAATCGTTTGTAAATATATAGTATATCAACTTCAGTGCATTAAATGTACAAGTATCTGTGAGAAATAGTAAACAGTTGTTGATAACGCAATAATTGTTGAGACAGGTGATATATGCAAATGGTATATGAGACTGTCTGTGTGATGTTCGTGGTAAGTTACGCAGCCACAAAAAGCGTCCAGACATCTTTTAGTCTATTCAGATAACTTGAAGTATAATATTGTTCCACGTTTTTTTACGGAAACTCTTCTACTATGTTATTAAAGTCAGTGTAAACTAAATACATAACGATACAATTAATTTTCAAGGGTAATTTATTTGGTTCGATGAATTATGGAACATTGACTCTGCACGAAGCTACACAGTCGTGAGATTTAGATTTGGGGATGGCACACTGGCTTAGTTGGTATCGACGCGAACTGAGAACCTGGGTGTGTCAGGTTCAAATATAAGTCATTCCACTGAAAACGCTTCTATGACACTTGTGTCTAATCTCCTGGAGGAGGGGGATGAATAGAAATCACATTAACACTTGTCCACGTGTCGCCTCGGCTTTGATAAAGTGGTGGTTTCTGTTTTTCTTATTGATTAGAAAAGAAATTAGGGGGTTTTGCGCCATCGAATGACATTGTACGTTAGTCTATTCCAATTATGAGGTCATGCATTTTTCCAATTATGTATATATCTAAGTTCAGTGCGTGAGGTGATTGGTTATTTTCTTTTTGTGTTGAAAACCCCTGCCACGTATTTTAACGCATTACATTTTGAAAAGAATGAACGCTTTATTCTGTGTGATGGTATATGTTGTTAAAAATTGTTTTGTAATTCTTATCTATGAAATAAGTGTGTTATAGTGTCTTTGTATTTGTATTTGACTAATCTTGCTTCCTTGATAATTAGAAAAGTGCTAGGGTTGTAGCGCTTGATATATCCAAAGCTTTAGTCAAAATCTGACATGAACGTCTTCTCATAAATAATTATTATATGCTATTACTGGACGAATACAAATCATAATTAGATACGTCCTTCCAAAAGAAATACCCAGGTGGGCATCGATCGCCGTTCTTCCAAATAACATGACAAATCGGCAAGTGTACCACACGACTCGATTCTCGGACTTTTATTGTTCCTGACTTTAATAAACGATTTCCCTGATGGCATTGTGTCTGAGATGGGTATATTTGGTGACAACATGCCCTACTCTTGTTATGTGGATAACACGGGAACGCACGTATCCAGGGCAATGGATGACTCCTTAGAAAGTTACCTCCTGGCTGTAGTGAAGTTGAGTCATAAATGTATGGTAACATTTAAACTGCTAAGACAAAGCTGTTTCCTTCAACACTTGAAAGAACCCTCTTTAAACCACCGACCACTATGACAAATAACACCTCCGCTGAGAGTCAATAATCAAACGTGTTGGTCTAACATTCACAAGTAACAGAAATTGGAAAATATACATAGATCCCCAACTGCTTCAAAAAACGTGGGCTTTCTTTACCGTGCTAGAAATGTTCTCACACTGACAGTATCGTATATCTCTATAAACCTACTATTCGCCCGTGCATAAAGTATTGGTGTCACATGTAGGCTGGTGCACTATATTCTTATCTTTCCATCTTCGACACGGTCCAAAAAAGAGTCGATAGTCAAATACGTTTCTCACAATCTACTATTCCAGCCCCTATCATATCACCGCAATGTTGCATCCTTGTGCTTGTTTAACAAGTACTTCAATCAGATGTGCTCCGATCAAGTGGCTCTTCTGGTGCCCCCCTCCTCGACGTAAATACACTCGAAAAACTCAACAATCAGCTAAATCCCATGCATTCAGTGTGGAGATCCACAGACCGGAGAGACTTATTCTCCAGGTGTCCTCGACTGTACCGAAATGGATAAATTTAAAACTAATGCGAACAAGCATCTCGCTGCACGGCTTCCCATTTAGGATGCCCCTTAAAACTGTCACTCTTGTTCTCAGTAGATTACTACATCTATAATAGCAACTTACCTTGTTTCGGGTGAACTAAGTGAAACAGAATTGTTTTGCTATTTGTATGTTTCTCTTGTATATGTATAAACGTTATTTATACACCGAATAGGATGGCATTATTTACCTTCGCCAAGGAGCGTATATGTATTCGGGAACAGTTCGCACTGTTTGTGTACAGCTTGATGTCGACACGGATTGATTAATCGTCATCAAACTTATCGTATACCTTCGAACTGATTTCATTTTAAGAAACGCTCACTGTCAAAGTAACAGAGACGGTTACTAGTAAACTTTTTGCGAATTTTTTGTTCTCATAATCATAGTCACTCGCTAATTGTCCTATATTGTAGCTGATTAAGTCTTGAATTTCATACACGTGTATCATGACATTTGGCCTCTGAATGTTTCCTTATAAAGTCCAGTAACGCCTAAATTTTGTAGTAATTTAAACTTCAGACGTTGCATTAATAAATCTGCTCCTCTAACAAAGATGCGAAATGTCAGCGTGATTCGCAAAAGACAACAACTTTGGAGTTAGCACAGTTTCCATGCCATCATTTTTGGATTACTTTATACAGCATGGGGGAGTAAGCTCAACTAAGTATTCGACCTATCCTTTCGTTGTCATGCGGATGTATCAAGTGGCACGACTGAGTTACGTTTGTGCTTACAATTGTTTTCGAACTCGATTAACAAGATTTTAAATAAACTAAACTATATGACAGAATCAACATAAAAGACTTATAGATGTGACGGAATCAGACAAATCATTTCATCCTATCAATGTTATGCATGGCGAACTGAATTTCCAGACATATTCTGCTTGGTTGACTATAACGTTCGTAGAAATCATGAATACATGATGAAAGAGTTTACGTATTCTGCAGGGATTATTGGATTGTTTTAATCTAAAATAAGCCGTGTCACGAGCCATTAATCTCTTGTGACCAAATGACAAACATGTGCAAAGCCGTGGAGTGATTTGAGAAATATTCTCATTCATGCAAAATAACTTAGACGCATGTTGTTAATTCAGCAAAGCTTTTTCCACAGAAAATATTATAAAAATGTGATTACTAAATTTAATCGAAATTTATCAGCTATGTCATTTATTAAAAATTATCAAATCGCTTATTTGTTTTTTTATTTGAATGCTGTTGAACTTGTGGGTGCTTTATAAGTAAGCTCCCAGCATATTTCTTTATCTACCGTGAACAAGCGCGTATGCTACACACCTAACTTACAAAAACACACTCTCATTAACATTGAGATTTTCTGTGATCTTTAAAATGTAACAAGACAACAAATCACTCTGAGCGCTAAAGAATATATATGTATATCGAAATATTTGATAAAAGAGAAAACTAATTGTTTTACTTACTAAAAAGTATCGCTTATTTTTACTCTGATTGCTTAGATATATATATATATATATATTTCCACTATCAGTCTTGAGTTTCGCCCTACTTTGGGCTCATCAGTAGAACACATCCGAACTCAGGATTCGAAACCCGCGTCCCTTTCATGTTAGGCTCTGCAACTGAGCTACTGCACCACATACAAGAATGCTATTAACCAGACAACAGCGAAGACCGAATGGGGGATATACTTACTGTTTTGAACAAGAGGTGTAGTCATTCAACCACTTAGAACCCAGGCTTAATATATATATATATATATATATATGTATATATATATATTATATCTACGTATATAAAAGCAATGCCTAGTGTATGTGTGTTTTCTCCGTACACACATTCAGAGAATCTAGATTACATCTAAAAGTGTATTATTAGTGTGTAATGTAATCCGTGAAAGATAATTGAAGTATTCCCGCATCTCTAACTGAACCCCTTAAGGGACTATACGGCAGATATCTTCAGGCCTCGAGTTTTTCAGTTAGTTTTCATAAAGTGGCAATGTAATTATTTCAAAATGCTGAGTCATTACTTCGTGAACAATTTAATTTTGATTCCACTTAATTTTTTTTAAGCTCACTTTTTTTCGAATTTCATTGGGTAAGAAACTCAGAAAGCGTGGTTTTATTAGTGCTCTGGAGGCATTCATACTAATGTATGTTTTTGTTTCACCTTTTGCACACATTTTTTTTACTAGATAAGTATGCGTTAAGCAATTTTAAGTTCATACGTACGTTATCTCTTTTCACACACATTTAAAATCTATATAACGATAGCTTAAGCCATTTCATGTACATACGTAATTTATCACTTTTCACAGACATGAATATAAAAATGCACTACGGCATTTCATGTCCGTACGTCCAGTATCACCTTTAACAAGCATTTAACGTATATATAATAACACCCTAAGGCATGTTATTCTCGTACATACGTTATCACCTTCTACACCCATCACAACTTTATATAATATAACAATAATGAGCTTCTGTGGAGATAGTCTTTTGTAATCCTAGGGTTTCGCAATCACAAACCTCGCATCCTCTGATATAACAACTTCTGATATAACTGGCACTTATTCTGTGGTCGTGTGGGTCTGACTGACTGCATTAATAATAAATCAAAAATACCATGAATATAAAAAATGCCGCAATGAGCGAAAATTCAAACGGAAACTTTAAGATATTCAACTTAAAAGTGTATTATTATATAAAATGAACCTAGGAAGATAATTGAAGTGTATCTGAAATGTTAAATACACCATTAAGGCGGCTATGAGGAAAATCGTGTTGGGAGAGGGGAGCGAGTTTTATAGTTATTTTCTATCAAATGTTAATGTAATCATGTAATAATATAAAAATGCTTAGTCATTACTTTCGGAAATCATTTTAAGAATTCTATTTTTCGTTTCTTCAGGTCATTTTTCTTCGAATAGAGGTAAGTAAGTAACTCAACATTGGTGGTTTTAGTATTGCTCTGGAAGCATCTTAAATATTATTTTGATTGTTTCTCTAGCGCTCTGGAAACCTCCTAAAACAGTCGCAATAAATGTAAATGGCATATAGTAATCGAAACATGCTCAACGAATATAGCAGGCGGTTTAAACCAATCGTTGACCGAAGGAAAAAATGATCTGTATTTTACTAAATCGGCTTTGCCCGGAAGCCATATCAGTAATAATTCAGTATTTTATTTGATGAGTGATGGAAAGTAATCAGAATTGCTCAACATCATATACACCGCAGGTGTGTATTGTTTGCGTTGACCGGGTGTTATCAATAGTATCGATAGAGCAATACTACTTAAGGCAGGTGTTTTGAAACACCACATTGCACCGTATTTTGTTATACATTGTGTACCAGAATAGGTGATCCGTATTGCTCGTGAGTAAGTCTTAAACCTCCTAGATAGAACAAGTTATTGCAATAATACTTTACTACCCTTTCATTCGGAAGGAGAAAGTAACGACCGTTAACCGTGAATAACATTAAATAAACATAAGTTTCATTATATTATGAAGTGGGATACAAATAAGAAACTTAGTGTTTATCAAGTATGAATTTAAATCAATATAGATTATATTATTTTCTAAAGAAATACGTCGAGAATAATTTTCGTGTTTGCCGGTAGAAAGAAAATTTACAATTAAAGCTCAGGTGAAAAACATACCTTATTATTTTTTTTCCAATACATTTAAACACGAGAGAAAGATATCGGCTCGCCGCAGATGAAAGAGGAGTAGAGGAGGCAGATAGAGAGACTAGTTGTGCTAGATAGAGAGATAGAATGTGTAATATGAACAATGGTATGCACAATGGTATCCTCTTCTATTTTTCGTTATATATCCTATTACAAAACCCAGCTTCCCAAGATCACTACACATCTCTGATTCGATGCGTTGAGGAATGATGGAGATGAACTTTGAATCAAGTCGCAGCGGAAGCATGTATGCCCATATGCAGCAGAACATGTTCGTGTAAGTAAAACATTATACTAAAGTGCAGCTCTACTTGTTATTGATAAGTGTGTTTAAAAAACCGTAGCTCAATTAAACTAATATATATATATATATATATATATATATATATATAAAGCCACAACTTTACATAGCATATGTATATATACATATATGTATATATATATATTTATGTATATATATATATATGTATATATATATATATATGAAGCAACAACTCTACATAGCATACGTATATATACATATATGTATATATGTATGTAAATATACATGTATATATATATATGAAGCAACAACTCCACATAGCATATGTATATATACATATATGTATATATATATATTTATGTATATATATATATATATCTGTATATATATATATATATATATATATATATATATATATATATATATATATATACTTATACTTGTGGGGGGGTTTAATGCGTATGTCTATAAGGTGATATTTAATTTCAATAAATTATTACTATCTTCTCACGGATATTATCGTTTTACTCACGAAAATAACACATATGAAGTTCGTCCATGCTTCCCAGATAACTCGCAATCTCTCGTCTATTAGACCCTGCCAACATCAGACCCGAGACGATCACCTGATATGTAGAATTCCCTCAGTTTATTTTAAACGGTTTCAGTGTTTTATAGCCTTTAACCCTGATCAGCGTATACTTCTCAGCGGTAATTGTGTTCGTGTAACCACCGCTTATACGGGGAGTTTCTTCTCCCCCGTACAAGAGCGCGCACTTCCCGCAAGTTTCAGTGCCCATCAATCGACTAGAAGTGGGCATTATTTAATCATAAAATGTCTACTTGCGGTCATAAGACTCACTGAACCCGAATCTGATATTTGCGTTGCATTCCGACCCTCAGATCAATAATGACAGATTGCGGGGTGAGTTTTAGACATATTCTCTATGTGTTGGTTTCGTAGGAAGCAGGTGAAGAAAACACCGGACGTATTAACCGAGACGGCACAATGTTTGCCGCCGCACACACGGTGGGCGCTCTCCATGCGTTCATATTTATTGAGGTTTCGTGATGTCCGCCATCACAGTTACACGGATAGCGTAGATATGTTATTCTTCCCGTTTATGCAGATGTGATCTTCTTGCAAACCTCGGCCGCGTTATCGAATGTGAGACGGAAAACTTATTGTGTGTGCGTATTTGTATTTAGAATGTAATATGAATAAGTCATCGATGTTACTACTCAATTTCCTTCCTTATTAACATTCCTATGTGTATGCGTGGAATGCACTATCCAAATTCGAAGCAAATATCGATCAAATAAGTTTCAGTACCGTTTGTAATAAAAATATGAGATCAAGATATTGCTTAGAAAGCTATATAAATCGTACATTTGTTTTGTATTTAATTTACAATAGTGTGGATCAACACATTTACTGACTCGGAATAGTATTTCTGCTATATAATTTTGTTTTAACGCGTTTTCTTTTTCTTCACCAATATTGCTCGTCAAATCATTTTTTAAATCTCGGTTCTGTTAATAATGTCCACTTTTACAATCCCTAAGTATTAGAACTCAAAAGTTTTCAAATGACTGTCATTGCCGCTAAACTTGATATTTCAATACATTTCTTTATTTAGAGTATTCGCCTGTTTATATTACTTTTATTATTGACATTATAACTATTATTATTATTTCTATTATTGTTATTATTGCCATTCTAATAAATATTATTATTAGTAGTAGTAGTATAAGTAGTAGCATTGTTGTAGCATCATATGCTAAATATAATATTGTAAAAGTTGAGTCATTAGTTGTTTGAAATAAAGCAAACAAATTTAAACAAAACAAATTTACTCACGATTCCTTGATATTATGAAGACAATAGGAGAGCAGTAGATACATTGCCAATGTATTATGCTAAATAACTAAAACATGTATAATGATAACTACAAGCTAAATTCCAAGGTATTGAATAATGACCATCAATGCATATTTACCAGTAAAGTTTAACTTGTACGACCAAGTATTCAACAATGCACATGGCGCAATAGGAAATCTGACTTTAGCTTGAACAAGTTATCCATACTATCAAAAATCATTTCTTTATAACTTATGTCTTACAAATCAAATATATCCAATCACTTGCCATTAAAAATATTCATAAGTAATCAAACTGTGCTTATTCCATTCATCACGTTACAATCTCCTAATAATATACTATCTTATTTAACTGACAATTTATACATTTCATTTAAGTTGAATAGAATTTAGACTTAGTAAGTTATGCCTACTTAATACAAAAGACTGTTGGAAACTGTGTCATTTTGTTGCCGACTAACTTGCACAGCACGATTACACCAAAATGGGAATGAAGTCAGCGTACTAATAGTTATGTAAGTTTTCTCCTAAAACATTTCCCCCATTCTTAGTTTCTTTCGCCTCCTTACTACTATTCTCGTTATTACAAAATAGTCTGAAATATGCTTTAACACTAACATTTACTGCAACTACATATATATTCTCCCTACCGAAAAAGCTGATCCCAAACATTGGCGTCCGATAAGTTTTCTGACGCTCTTCACTAATAACATTGATTGTTTAATACCTCTTGCGATCGTTCTTCATTTTGAGGATGCGACATTTACTCGTTATACTGTAGATATCTTAAATGTGATTTCTGAAGGTATATTCCACACACTGGATGAAGCAAATAAGGCTTAGACTGTAGATCTAGGAATCCCCTAACCTTGTCTTAAAGTCTGGCATGAAGATCTCAGAAATATAAATTGAGCGTTATAAACATATTCGGATATTTTTAGCAAAGAAAAAAAACACTTAGGTTGTTTGTAATCACCATAAACCTAAAACCACCACATTAATCCGTGTGCCCCAGGAATGATAGATACTAAGGTCTATATTATTGCTGATCTTCATAAACGACCTCCTTGAATAATCCGGTATGAGATGAGTGTATATATTGATGACTTGATCATTATTCCGGTATCATTGCAATTCGAATAACAATACATTCATAACAATGGATGAATTCTTAGAATATGACACCCGCTTCGTAGTAGAATAGGGCAAGCAATGGCTGGGCACGTTAATGTTAAAACTGTAAGAAAAATGTCTAATCAACAATTGTCATTGTCAACAGCTCCATAGTCGCAATTCAAATATTAAAGCAACTCAGCCTGACATACTCATGAAACAGTGGATTTAATAATTCCATAGTTACTGTTTCCATGTGGGCTAAAGAGCAGGTAGGCTCGCTCGACATTACACGATAAATTCTCACATTTGCGTGTATCTTATATCTTCATAAACTGTCATCTGCCTGTGCATGGAGTAGTTTTACTACATCCAGGCTGGCGCACTAACCACTTTCCTCTCCAGCTTAAATAGGCTGCAAACACAATGTTAACCTGTTACATAATGGATCGATGCATATGATCGATTACATCGGCTAGTATGGATTTAGGAGCGAGTGCAACATCTTGACACCAAAATAAGGGGAACAAGTTCGCCTTCGGACAAAAAAAAATTAAATAAACTCACGCTGACCCTCCCTGATCCCTGATCTAACAGGTGCAGTGTGACCGGCTCAGAATCCCCATTGGAGGCAATTACGCCACAATCGTAAGAATGTGAACATAAATAAGCTTTTTAGTCAGTCCGTGTTTCGAGAGCGTGGTGCACGGATGCAAAAAAGAGAAACGCATGAAGTTCATTCCTAAAAAAGTAATAGTGAGTCTATAGTCGATTCCTTCCTACCCCTGTAACGAAATAACACTTAGATAGGAGGGGCAATTTGTCCTCTCTTTTAAAGTTAATAAATGTATAATCTATACAATAATGACGAAAACATCTCTCTCAAATAAAGACCATTAAAAATTGTATGCCGGACTCGGCTTTTTCTTCTCTGCATGTAATGTTTGTCATTACAGACCCTAGACGACCACGATGAGCGCGATGATGGCTACAGGGCGCGGATCACTATGACGCAGAAGACGGCGAAATGCAACACACCGCGACGGCGACATGCGTCAGAGTATAAAAAGAGAATAGTATATGAGTAAGTGACAATTAAATTAAAAAGAACGGATTCAAAGAACGACGACGTTACACACCTAATAAGTCCGGCACTGTTTGCGGAGTATATGTCGTATGTTTTAGTCTCGTAACTATGATTGTTTTACAAGTTTTTCACGGAATGTTCTCCAAGTAACATACTGTCTATAACTATGTGTGCCCAAACAAACGTTAATCTACAAGTTTTGTACCATAGGGTTCTGTTTTCTTCATCTTCTTCTTTTGGCTGGGTCATAGCTTGTATTCGCTATCAAGTAGCGCGCGTTCAAAGGAAAATAAATGTAGGCTTACATAAGTAAATCACAAGCGCAAATATATTCATTTTGTATTTTAATTGTTGGTAAAGAGCGTATGCGTGGTGTAATTGAGCACCGCGCCCACATCTGAGTAATGCCAGTCAGCGAAACTTTACTGTGATCAATTTACTGTCGAGACAAGTCATTGTTCACTTGAAGTCATCTAATCGCAACTCATCTCGATGTCAGTTTGGCGCGATCTGCCTCGTCTCCCCGAAGAACCGTTACCCAAACAGTTACAAGCGTTATATCATAACAAATGCATTGGTATAATATATACAAAACACTGGTCAAACTATTTATTGATATCTACTTTAAATACTGTTTATAATAAATGTTAAGCATTTATTTTTCTTTATTTTGGGTACAAAATCAGTGTACAACTAACAATACCCTAAGTGATGCTGACACTCAGAATCTCGGCCTCGAACTGCAGCAAGTCAACTGATTTCGTAACAACAGCGTGTACGAACTCATGATATGATTAATAAATAAACACTATGGTATTGTTCTGTAATCCGTCCGTTGATCTCCTCATTATTCTATTCCATTATCTCTCCCTTTTATTGTACAGTTGAAAGTTAGTTAGCAATGTGTAAACGAGAATGAAAGCGTCATGTTTTTCGCCGGTGAATATTAAAATATTTACTATTTTACTGCTTCTCGGTGATTTGTGTTTCACTATCAATAGTGATGACTGTGAAGGTGAACTCGTCTCTGCCTTTTTTTAAATTCATGACTAATAAAAAAATTTCAAAAAATCTTCACCGCCTTTTCTAAAATTCATTACTAATAAAAAAATAAAAAAAGTATCTGCACTAAATGGAAACTTAATGAAATCAATTGAAATTATTTCTCGCTGTAAAGCAACACGAATCAATATTTGTGCCGGATAAAGACACATTGTGTGTCATTTGTTAATGAAACTAAGAACATCGAGAAAATAGGAGGCACTTTTTTATTTTATACATATGATTTTTCTAAGTTCGACTATTGTCAGTTACCATCCCTGTATAAAGTGCAGTTTAAGCATAAATATCTTATTTTAAACGATAAGTAATGTGCGTGTGTGTGTGTGTAGGTGATTTTTTTCCGTATTTCGACCTCATTTTGTAGATACACAAATAAAGAAATAACTTCGAATAACCGTCACTCATATTCAATAATGGCAATAACGTATTCAGCATATTGGGTAGTAACGTCTAGAATGTAGGGACAAAACAATCGACACTAATCCGTTCCTATGTTGAAATAGCTTATGCATTTTACATTAACACCTGTTGAGTGTGTATTTGCTTGAGCTAGTAAACAACTACAATTACAAATATGCCGTGCGAATATGTAACTAAAACTTGATATGTACTAATTAAGCAGGGTTTATCTTTTGGTTTGGTTCTTAAAATCCGAACATGACATAAAACGATTTCATAAGATTTGGAATGGAATAAAATGTAAACGCAGTGGCATATGGGTTAAATCTATTATTACTACTAATCTGAGAAGAAATTTTTACAGTTATAACTCTTATTGTAACTATACTTTAAAAGAATTGTTATTTACAAATAACTTTATAACGTTCTATTGATTTTAAACCTGCGTCTGTGTCTACATTTAGCCATCAATTCATATCGTCTATTTAAATGTTATTGTCTTCGTATTTTAGTATTCTAAATTTTTTTTGAGGTAATTCTGTTTAACTGTTTGCAAGGGCGAATTTAATTTTGATGTGTGGGTGTTGTAGTATGTTGTGTAATTTATTGATACCCATCATGTGGGTTCTCAGAGGATACACCAATAATCTATGTATATTTTCAATAATGTTACGAAGAAAATGTTAATGTTCTGTCTATATATGTATTCTATCTTCTAAGTGTAAGGGGGGCATATGTTGGTGCCATTTTTATTCCGATTCTGTACCTACAATATTGATGCAGGTTTTATTATTGAATTCAAAAAACCAAATAATAAAAGAAATTGATCATCGTCTTACTCAAATTCCGGAAAACGCCAACGGCCGTTGTCGGGGATCTCTAGTTCTCTCCCACTCCTTAATTTATCTCTCTGTATATTTATTTTTGTCTGTCTGCATGTCTGGCTGTGTGTGTGTATGTCTGTAACTTTGTCTTATATATATATATATATATATATATATATATATGTATATATATATATATATATATATGCAAAATATAAATAGAATTGAGGATAAGCGAATCATCAAACTAACAAAAATATGAACTCAAACACATAAAAAAGCAACCGAGGATGGTTGCAACTGAAATGCCTTGGTAGCGCTTTTATATGTGGTTGATTTAATTTTTTGGTTAGTTTGTTAATTCGCTTTACCTCAATTCCATTTTGATCTTTCATCTTATTTAAAATGTTGTTTCTATTTTTCCTCATATATATATATATATATATATATATATATATATATATATATATATATATATATATATATTTGGGGGACTCTTTTTAGGGTTGCAGTTTTGTTGGGGGAAATTTTGGGAAAGCCGAGTTTTATAGAAACATTTAAAAGACAAACATTTGAAATATCTTTTTAAAAAAGAAGTAATATGCAAATGTGTGAGAAGAACGAAAAAGATGTTATATGATAAGCAAACCAAATAAAGAGAACATAAGCATCATTTCACAAGAGAGATGGTTTATATATGTAAAAAGCTGCAGTCTATAATGATCAGAACACATAGAATAATTGTTCAGTATTTGAGTGTCCTTGTTTAACAATAGGAATTCATTAGTTGAGATATCGAGGAAGTCTGATTCGATAATTAAAGGGCTGTGAATTATCCACGGATCTGAAAAATCATACTCAAACTTTCTCACTCAATTAGTTATTAAATGGGGGCAATAGTACTTAGTTTTCATATAAGAAAGTTAAGTGAGAAATGATAGAAGTATTAAAATAGCTAGGTGTATACATTTGTTTAAAATCAGTGTTAATCAGCAGACAACATTGAAAAGGAATTCATAGTGCGTGTGCGTTTGCGTGTGCATTAAGCTATGTGTATGTGTGGGTGCGTTAGTGTCAGTGTGGTGACGTGTGAGGCAGTAACAAAAAAAGCATTCTCAGCGTTCCAAGGCTGTCCGAGAGGGCGATTGGGGTAGGGAAATGACAATGTTAGCTCTCTAATAGATTTAGGCTAAACATGCTGTTGAAGGAAACATCTGGCCTTATATAGGGTTTAGGTGGCTCTCGAATGACAATTAATATGAATTCCGAAAAATCCGCTGATTGGTTCAATATATTACTATTTGTTTTTATTAATTCTGGCGGATTCCTGCGCAAAGCAGTGTGCGCAGAAACGAGTTTAAGCATTTTGTTTACTGGCACCGAAGTGTAAACCTCGCTCCTACAGACAAACACACACTCACACACACACACACATACACACACACATATATATATATATATATATATATACATATATATATATATAGAGAGAGATATATATATATATATATATATATATATGTATGGTACGTCAATGAAAATTAATAAGACCTGCAAATGGAAGCAAATCGATATCTTCTGTTGTTCAAAACAAGGAGCAGTTTAGTTGAAAGAGGGCAACACACCTGAGTGGAATCGTCGTCGTTGGATGTTTATACAGATTTCTCTGGATTTACCAGTATTTCTGAGCCCCACGTTTTTTTTTGTGGGATTTCGTTATTGGTGATTCCCATGCCCGTTCGAACTTTAAAATTTAAATTAAAACTCTTTCAAATTTGAAACTTTGACAGTCCTATCCTGTCAACTTATCAATCATAATTTTGCCTCTGATGATAAGATTTTAATCTTTGAAAAGCTTGGTTTAAGGAATGAAAAAGAAGAAAAATAAATGTTTTTTATTAACTAAACTGCTCCTTGTTTTGAACAACTGAAGATATCAATTTGTTTCCATTTGCAGGTCTTATTAATTTTCATTGACGTACCATATTTTTGCTCTATCCAGTATATTGAGCTTTCCTTATTTCACACATAGGTCTAACTCTCTAAAAGTTTACCTTTTATTTATAATTTACATATATATATATATATATATATATATATATATATATATATATATATATATATATATTTATTTTTAAATACAGATTTTAATCAGACATGGACCAGTGGTTTCTGACAAGAAACGGGTTGAATTCCCGATTCACGTCGTCTTCAGCATAGTCTGAAATAGTAAATGATTGAATTTCTTCAAAAAACATCTAACTGTTATGAAACGCTATGTACACATCATTTTGAAATGGAGAGCCGACGAGAAACGCTTAGGACAGAAAAGCCGTTAAAAGATTCTATATTTAGAAGTAAAGCAAGAAAGAAAGAAAGAAAGAAAGAAAGGAGTGGAAAAATAAAAAAATTCCTTTACACTTTATATATATATATATATATATATATATATATATATATATATATATATGTACATATATGTATATATATATATATATATATATATATATATATATATATATATATATATAGTATTTAGGCAGCATGTTTTGATTTAGGAAAACATTATTTAATAACACGGAGTGTTTTTCCTTGATAATAGTTTTTTTTAATTTTAAAAATTTTTTTAATGGTATATTTAATTGTTCGGTCAAAATGCTATATATACATTCTATGGGCTTCTTGTTCCATTATATTTTCTTTGAGGCGAGTACTTTCGATTGGATTCGTCAAATCATATTTAAGCGGTGTCTTAAAATATGTATGTACTGTTTATTTTTTATTAGCATGATGACCAGTAATTTACAATTTTAAAGGAGCGTCTATAATAATAAAACTAATTCTTGCATCGGTTACACTATTACAACACTTGCTCGAATACCAACCTTAAATATCTCTTATAATAGCTCCATTTGCCAACACCTAAAAAAACATAACTGCCCCCTTTCTCAATATAGACACACACTAGTAAACACTACTAATATAATACACCACGATACCAACACCGGAAGATTAAACATTTTAGAAGCCTTCCTTATTAAACTACTAAACACCCTCTAATCAATACTGTTTATTACGAAACTAGTCACATCATTTAAAATAGTCAGAATAATAGCGCGCTCAGAACGTAATTTAATTCTTAACGGTTAAGCAATTCCGTGTTTTAACCTTGCACGCTCTCATGTTGCATCTCAATATTCGTTCAAGTTGTAACTTACTAGCCGTTATAATGATAAAAACAATTAAAGAGTAAATACATAGTTTTTGAGAAACACAACTTGACACCGCCTCAAAATTATTTGACGAAATAAATCGAAATTACACGCAAAAACGGAAAGAAAATCGAACTTACATACAGCAATTTGATCGAACCATTAAATGGATCATTCTGAAAATTAAAATGATAAAAAGTATTATAAAGCAAAAAACACCTTGTGTTAGTTCATGATGTTTGCCTATATATATATATATATATATATATGTATATATATATATATATATGTATATATATATATATATATATATATATATACATACATACATATATATATATATATATATATATGTATATACTAAACACAAGCTTAATAGTTGGTGCTTATTTTCATTCACTTTTCATGGATGTAAGAATCATTTTTTTCCAAATCTTGAAGAACAATTTAAGAAAATAGCACACTATATACTAGATCGAGTTATTATCAATCATAATTACGACGTACCTAATAAATACTCAAGATATACAATGTATCGTATCAGCAGGATTGTAAATACGTTTTGTAAGTATACGTGTAGATGAAGATGATTTTTTTCAATTTTTTCACCTCGTCTTATAATTTCAAACAATATTTAAGTCAGGCAGGATAGATATCCATTAATATATATTGCTAAGAATATGTATTATCTCAATAGAATCTAAAATTGATTTTGATTTAAGTAAAATGTGAATTGATTGTCAATGTTTCATTTATAGAAACTCACCAATAGTGCGCACCGATAACTTAATCGAAGCGCAATTTCTACTTATTTTGCTTAAAGTTCGACAAGTCATCGATCTTATATGAAATAAGGTAGCTTTATTTTTAGCACATATTTTGTCGTGGTTGGCATTTCGGTTAACCAATCTCATTGTCAATAATCTATTTGCTAGAAAGATTATGTCCAAAAGCAATATATCATACATCAAGACGCAATAGTAAAGTATACAGGTGTATGTAAAGAACAGAAAAGTGTACGTGTTCCATATATGTTCTCAGAGTATATTCCATCAAATATCCATGTCACAGAAGCATATCTACACTATTTCACAGATACGGTGTATAAACTCGTGCAGAAAAAAACACTACTGATACATTTTCAAGAATATAATTAGATATATAAATGTGCAGATGTACTAGATTTGTAACAATATATAAAATAATTGTAAGTTACGCCAAATAAGATTAGCGAACCGAAAGGATTGCGTGAGATTTGATCGTATCAGTAATCCAGGGCTGAGTTGTTTTGACAGATCGTAAAAGTAGGTTAGTAATTTATGAAAATAACATTTATTTATTTTGTTTAGAGATAGTGTTAAAATAACCCCCAAATAGGAATATAATAAATAAGGTAAGCTGATCGGATAACAGGATGTGTTCACTTGATTGATTACTCTATTAATGAGTACTTTTAATGCACCCGCATACATAAAAGAAACATAGTCGGAGAGTAAGAAAGACAGTTCGACAAGGTAAAACAAACAAAGGAGACAGAGTGCTTCTTGTGTCATAACCAGTCAGCGAAAACACATCTAAATAATAGACGATGCAGTATCGAAATATATGCCGATTTTCAATCTTTTTTTATATGTCTCATGTTGACGACTTATACATAAAAAACACCAAAAACTATAATGTAAACATGGCACACATGCATGAACAGCAACCGCAGAGATACCCATGTTGGCTGCAGTATAGCCATTCTTATTTAGAATCCCTCTTAATCATATGAAATTCGACATCAACCAAAGGAATAGCTTAAGAAAAGTTACCTTACCCACATGTCAAACACTATTACAAAAGTAATAACGTATCATGTTTCATATCTAAAACCTATGTTGTGTTGTGTTAATCGCGTAAAATAAGAGAGAAGCACGGTCGCAAAAAAGAGATTGCAATCGTTACAACATAAATCTAACCACGATGAAGATAGTAGAACTGAATATCACATCCAAAGTGCCGACAAAAATACGATTAACGCGTGAATATATATCGACTAAGATCATCACCGATATTAATTTAAAGCAAATATAAACATGTATCCTGAAAAGTGTATTCATAAAGCCTACCTCTGATTTCATGTAATATCTCTTTCAATCGTGCAATTATTTTATTTTTCCGTATAGCGAAGACAGTAGTATCATGCATAGTTGGTAGTTTTAAGCATATACTTGATAAACACATGTATCACTTTCTGACAATCTTAAACAAATGTCTCTAAACATTCTATATGTGTACTCATTCGCAATTTAAATTACAAGTAAAGTAACGGATATCATTGAACGTCACAGTAATCAATATAGTGGAATAAGGATAGCCAATAATATATGTGTGATGTCCCTATCTAAACAAATTACTAGTCATTTGAAGCGTATTTCTTTTTTTTTAAATAAATCATGCGTATATGTATTTTTTGACAAACATTCTTAAGAAAAAAGCACTGTTCCTAAATACAGTAAAATGTTCTGTTAGTTAAGTGTAAAGCCACATATTAATATATATATATATATATATATATAAATATATATATATATATATGTGTGTGTGTGTATATATATAAATATGTATATATATATATATATATACATATATATATATATATATTATTCGTATGCAATTGTTGTTAAATTTCCTGTGAGACAATAATCGTAGCACAATTATTATAAATAATGCTACTATATGGTTCACAACTCTGAATTGTGAATGTTTATCATATTTAAACAACAACCAGAGATAACAAACGATATAAACACATACACTCTGTGGGTTTTTTCTGGAAAACAGTAACACTAGAAATGATAAATTAACGTCGTAATAGATGCAGTCTAGATAAATATTCTATGAATATCGGAAAAGCACGAACAAGAGGATATTTATACGGAAACCTACTGGTACATATGAGCTGGAAAACCCATGTGGTTTATGAATAATGGCGGGTGTCGAACAATGGAAAACATTTACTGACTAATAGCCTGTCTACAGAGCTTATCAAAAATATTAACCTAACAACGTAACAAAATAGATTACGACTCCCTTAAAAGCTGCGGTTCTCTTTCCGATGGACAAAAAGAAAAGAGATCAACAACATGCTATATATTTTTCAGAACACTCTAGAAAGAGAAACCCATCGAAAACAGGTCATAAGTATGCGATGTATTCTGCGAAAAAGAAATACGACACAACCTCTCAAACGTGGCTAATTCTAACGCTTAACGACGTTTAAAATATCATAGTATCAACTTCATTGAGAAAAAAGTAATCATAAATACTAGAATTAACAGATTCGGCACACCTCCCGGAAGGATTAAATATGCATCTTTCAGCGGCACTCAATAATGTAACTGCTGTTGGCTATAACAACTTCAGATATTACTCAGGGGATGCTATATGACAAGAGCTCTCGATAAGTACGTTTGCACTATTTAAAATGATAGAAGATATCACGTAAATGAATGGAAAGTATCAAGCTGCACATTCAGGACTCAGAGGGCAATTAAGGAATGTGAACATTAATAACGAGTTGTGCCTTCCGGAATATAATGAAACATATCCCAGAGAGATACAACTACAAAATAGGAATAAATGATATAATCACAAATACGTTGGCACTACACAAAAGACACTTTTTAAAATGAAAAACAGAAGAAAAAGCAGTGGCTAGGATAAAGGAAATAAGGTACTAATAGTAATGCATATAGTACTATAAGAGATGACGTTGATCGACTGAATGTACAAATTAATAACATGTATGGTAAGTAGTGAATATTTCGTAAACGACTCAATAACATCGCTAAAGAAATACATAACAAAACGGGCAGATATGTCCATTATTGTACTGATAGACAGTAAGAACATGGGAAATGCAGATAACAGTGAAACAAAAACAGCAATAAGAGTTCTTGAATCAGAAATACCGCAGTTTCTGCTTGGTAGTATAAGTAAAGAGAGAGTAAACATAAGCACGAATAGAATTAGATGTGAAATGGCACTTAAATAGATAAAATAAATCACTATGAATAACCGTAAAATACACAAAATGAGAACCAACTTCATAAAAGACAAGCGTAACCATAGAAAGGGAAACATAGAACGTAAGTATAAACCATAGTTTGGGCATACAGTAAAATGGGTTCCCAACATATGCAAACAAGCATGAATGGGATTAGAAGATGTGTCTATATATCACACTAACATAACATGTAGAAACATCTACCAGTATTAGTAAACTTTGATAGAAAAACAAAAGTACAAACAATCTAAAAATTGGGCATTCTAATAGACAAAAATAAACAAACTCATACTAGACATCGCTGTTCTAAAAAGGTATCATAAAATAAGGCATATGGAAGCAAAACAAACTAAATAAATAAGAAAAAACTGCCCAACGAGTCTGAGGGTCTTCAAACAGTGCACACTTGAGTTGATACCACTACATTCGAAGTACATACAAGAGTTACGAAAATACAGAAATTAGTACCGACAAGCCAATGAACAACGAAGGAAAGATCGGCACCATACATCTTGCGACATAAATGAAAACGGCTAGCATATAATACCACTTTTTTCATTACAGACCCCAAGTCACATAGAGAGATGACACTAGCCAAACACACGTAACATTAAAGTGTACTAAACAAGGACGACACACAACTCGAATAGACGCAGTATGTTTCGATTAAACCAAACAAACTCACACTACTAGCTATATATATTATATAGATAATGTCAACTGCCATACCTCCAAATAACGTTTTAAAACTAAAAATAACATACTTGCTTAGAGGACGAACAGAGAGAGGGTGAATTGCATCATACAAAGATAAAAGAAATACAGTTTTCAACGTATTTACATTTGGGATGACTAATTATCAATAACACCTTAGAGGAAACAGCCAGCCTGGATCAGCAATACAATACCGATAACAATTGTGCAAGACAATCGGGTTTGTAAAAAATAAAGAAGGGGGCGGAGCATTCTGTCATCTGGCTTGAATTGCTTTCACTCAGATTCCAGTGGAAAACCATTCTGCCTTACAAGCCAGAACAAACTTGTTTGAAACATGTAATTGAACAACAACAATAAAAAAAATATTTAAGAAACTATTGGAAAAATCATGAACTTCCGCATGAAACATTCTATGAAGATCATGTGTCGTGGCAGCATCAACATGATCACACTAATCAAAAAAAATTATCATTTAAACTAATACTGCGACAGAACAAGCATACTGCTGTTAAAGCACGCGTGACCCAAACGAGTGTTTGGTTCGGGTGTCTACGTTGTTTAATGAAAATAATTCCCAAGAAAGGCAATAATTAATGGTATAGCGAGTTCTGTGAACCCCTATTAAGAAAACTTAACATGTTTACGAGTGATTTAGTTATTTATAAAATATTGTTTTTGTGAAAGAGTAGTTTTCGCTCATATTATATAGTATGTTGCCAAGTATCATCAGGTACAATAGAATTTAATTTCCAAACGGTTGCAATAATTCAGAATAAAACTACAATAGCTAGACAAGCAGTCTAGACGTATCAGAAAATTAGTTTTAAAACTATTTTAAAAGACCAATTTCATTTAATATTTTCTAATTCAAATATCTATTAGCCAAAGATGCAATATTATAATCTTTTCATTTCTTTGAAATACACATACACACACCCACATCTTCCATTTTTCGCTCTCTTCACTATATATATATATATATATATATATATGTATATATATATATATATATATATGTATATATATATATATATATATATATATATATATATATATATATATATATATATATATATATGTACTATACTAATTTCCATTCAGTCTCATCTACAGAAATACATTTTCTAAGTGTAATACAATAAAGGAATTGATTGCTTTTCCACACATAGATAAGGAACAAAATATCATATACTGATTTCTCT
>OY744526.1:146529007-146581507 GCA_963556195.1 Sepiola atlantica
CTGAAGTTTTCAAAAATCAAGAAGCCCATACCTGGAGCTAACAATTGAAACTTATATCAGATACTTAGATATTAGAATATTCTAGTAAAATGTGCTTTTATTTCTCAAACGTTGAGCTAGTCACGAAGTTCCGAACATTACATGGCTATCTCCAATAGACAAGTTAACTATGTAATAGTATATTTTCTTGTGCTCTCTTTGTCTTACTATATTCCAGGACAAGAATAAATCTAGTCTGATAGAGAATGCAGGTGCATGGTGTTACTTGAAGTAACATCACTAGGAGAAGATGCACTATACTTCATATGAGCAGGTGTATAGCCGTCATGAGGGCATCTTATTAGTGCTGCGATTACTATATTATTTTAAATATTTTGTCAGGGTGTATTGTAGGGGTAAATATCTTCATGCAGGTTGTCCTGACAAACGTTTATACAGAGATACCGAAGAAACTCGAGGATAGTGTCTAGTAGATAATTCAAACTCCTCTGTCTAGTAGGTAATTCAAACTCCTCTGTCTTGTAAGTAATTCAATCTCCCCTGTCAAGTAGGTAATTCAATCTTACATATATATATATATATATATATATATATATATATATATATATATATATATATATATATATATATATTTGTTTTCATTTTACCTCGGTGGAAGCTCTCGGAAATCAAGTGCCCCTTTTCCTGGGATTATCACCTGATCTCTTCATAAGATACACAGATATATGGGTGTTCAATTAGAGGTCTCCTGTATTTCTCAAAAGTTGAGTTTATAAAGAAATGTAAAACAGTGATACTCCCATTCCTAATTGACCAGTTAACTATTTATAGTATACATATTATGTGGTATATGAGTCTTACCGGATTCTAGGACAATCATTTATCTGGTCTCGTGGAGTATCAAGCTAAGTGCTGTGACTAGAGGGCACACTACTTGTAGGAGGTGCAACATTCATCGAATGAGCAAGTGTAGCCCTTACAATGGGATCTGATTTGTGCTTCGAACGCTATGTTATTTTGAATATTTGATCAGGGTTTTCTTGTACAGGGTACGTATCTTCATGGCAGGTTATACTGACACAATCTTTTACAGTTAGACCGAAGACACTCGAGAATATTGTCTAGTAGGTAATTTCAACTCCCCAATGTGGGTCTATTTGTGTACTAAAATCACACGCGTTAAGCTACGTTACTTCTCTATTCAGAATAAAACACACCTTAAGTTTAGAAGTAAACACTTGATAAATTATCACTGAATCATAAGACTCCGTTTCTGTTCCTCATGTATATAGTAAGTAGCTGTATGGCCATTTGTTGTGAAAAATAATCGTTCCGATATCAGTTTAGTGTTGTGTGATACTCTTACGAAATACCAGTGACTGACTGAGTATGCCCCGGTTTTATTGATATGTATAAAAACCGGTTCATGTGAAGTGCGTTAGTTGATTCTGCTTAATTATCAAAAAAACAGTTTCAAAGTATGCATGAATCCACTCTCGAGACATAACGAGTGAAACGAAACTATTGTTCTATTAGCCGTACTTACAAGTTTCCTTCTGGATGTTCTATTATAAATGTGAGATAGATTGAAAAGCACCAGTCAAATTCATAGCTTAGTTAAGCAAAAATGCCTCAAAGGATTTTCATAACCGTAATAATTTTTGAATCTCAAAATAACGATTAATCATCTTTGAAAGCAAACACTTTTGCACCTGGCACTGCATTATACGTAGATACCTTCATACGTTATGCAAGCATTTAATGAAGTCTCTCTTTCTTAAATATTTAAACGTTTCCAAGAATGTCTATGTGATGTGTTGTTTGTTAATTGAGTCATAGTGTTTTCCTCGTTAAACGCGTAGATTTAATGGGTGTATCTAATTATAGAAGCATCGGAGCATCTCGATAAATAACATGTCCGTCACTCTGTTACGCTCAATTTTGAAATACTTTTCATTGATATGCGACGCTTAAGTTTAAAAGGTAATTATTATTTCTCTATCAAGCTTATATCAGAAAACATGTATTGCTTAGTGCACATATATATTGTACATCTCTTAAGAATACCTGTTCTTGTAAAAATGAAAATGTAAACGGTGTACCAATTACAGTTGATGACTGTGAACATGGCAGGTGTATTCAAGTCCATCTCATTACTATCAATCACCATTTAAGTTCCTGATCACTCCTGGAAGATAAACCCCTTCTTTGATTTTCTTCCACCGGGTTTCGTCTTTTGCTAGGCGTGTCCATGTAGGACTAAGTTGGCTTGTCTTCTGCTTCCGACGATCTTTATATGGTAAGGAAACCACAGAAGGCTACGAGCTGGAGCCTCTTATTATAGTGTTAATGGAATATAGGTTTTTTTATTATTGTTGCCATATTTGGGACCTATAGATAAATATTCCACATTGACCAACACAAAATTAGGAATCTAACATATTCCGCATTAAAGATGGAAATGACAATAATTTAGTAGAAACTAGGGTCGTTCAGCTTTTCGTAGATAACGAATCAGTTCTATAGTACTATTACGATGAATGTAAAGCCATATTAACTAAATCCAGCTTTCAAGTTAATTATATCGGAGATTAACCTCTCAAATATGTGTAAAGTAACTTACCTATAAATAATAACATTTGAAATTAAGGAAGTTCTGATTATTATGGTGCCTCTATGTACGTAAAAAACATGAATATAGATTCCCCTTTACAGAAACTAGGTCGGTAACTCTAGTGAGAAATGAAAAAAATAACTACTATTTACACTTTGTTCATTCATTGCTTGTTTAACCGCTGTGCTCTAAATTTCATTGTTTTAAATGTATTTGTTCACAATTATATCAGTTTTACAAAACCCTTGTTTGTTGGAGTGTAATTTGGCTCTAAGATAAAAAACATTCTTTACTGGGGCTAAAAAGTTAGTATGGCCTAAAAATGGAGACACATTTACCATCGCAGTAATGACGTATAATATTAAACCGATAATTTTAGTTGTACCGCCAGTTTTTCTTTGGATCAGACGACTAATGTATTCTAACATTGGTCTCGCCTAGTAATAACACAAAATAACCCCTGACAAAATGTCATGAGTAAACACTAACATATTTATTGCACTAAATGTATATATATATATATATATATATATATATATATATATATATATATGGTAAAATGAAAAAGGAAAACCAAAAAACTGGATGTTTTTTTATGTGTACATCAACGTTTCGTCTTTATTTATAAGACTTCATCAGGATGATGATATAGGGAAAAGATATCATGCAAGCACGGATACATGTAGGGTAGACATGTTGGGAAGAAAAATAAAATAAAATGAAAAATAATAGCAGCGTCTAAGCTGGACGTCCGTACTTGTTAGAGAATGAAAAATGAGTGGGAGAAAAAAGGGGAAGGGTGGAGGGAGCAAGGACTACTGTGGCTGGCGATGAGAGAAAGAGGTGGGGGATGAGCAGGGGTAAAATGGATGGCAGAGGGAGATTGGGGGAAAAGGGGGAGGGGGTGTCTGACCAGATGGCTGCGGTCGAGACCGAAGGGGAAGAGTGAGTTGGAACGTTTGTGTGTGTGGGGTGTGTGCAGGGAAATGGGGATGGGCAGAGAGGGAGGGGGGGGGGCTGTGATCTCGGTGGATGGGCGAAAGCCATAGTCCCAGAGAGCGTTTGAAGAAAATGAGGGAATTTAAGAAGAGGCATGGGAGAAAACGGATGAGAGGGGGAAGAGGGAGGATTTGTCGTGATAGGGTGTGAAATATTTGAAATATTTGGAAAATGATAGCAATGAGTGGGGGATTGGAGTGGGTGGGGGAGGGGGTGATTGAAAGGGTGGGTGAGGAATATATTTGAAATATTTGGAACATGAGAAAGTTTATTTGGACTGTAGTATTAAAAATGTGAGGGAAAGAAAAATGAGGAAAAAATAAGAGAAGATACAGGGAGAAAAGGGAAGGGTGTGGGTGAATGGAAGAGTGTCATGAGGTTAGAGATGAAAATAAAAGTTAGCCATGATCAGGCAAAAGACTTTGTTCAGTGAGGATGATCTTGCTTATTAAGGGTGATAGGTTAAAGAAACCATTTCGCTGCTTGATAGTAGTGGAGGATGTGATGAGTGCAGTTTCCAATAATCTTCGCCGAGATTTGTTGTGGATGTGTTTAGTGATTTTGGCTTGTTCAAATTTGAATGCATGACCATATTCTAGAGCATGGGAGAAAAGTGCACTAAGAGGGTTGTTGTTTTTTATATCCCTTTTATGTTCATTTAATCGTTTCTTTAATTCGCGTTGTGTTTCTCCCACGTAGAATTGATGGCAATCATTGCAAGGGACAGTGTATAAGCCGGCATGGGATGTGGGTGTTTTTTGGAAATGTCTGGATGTGTTTAAAGTTTGTTTTATGGATTGAGAAGTGGTTTGTACTATTGGAATGCCTAATTTGTTGAGCGTGTTGCATATGGATGTGTTATTGGAATGCGTGGGTAGGAGAAGGGGTCTGTCTATGAGAGAGGTGTTAGGGGTTTGATTTTTTTGTGTGGTGTTTCTGGAGAATATTTGGAAGGCTTTTTTCTTGGCATTTAATATGAAATGTGTGGGGTATTGCAATGTTTTTAGGGAATTAAAAATGTATTTTATTTCTTCATCTATGTGTGGGGGGCTACATATTCTAAGGGCGCGTAGGAAGAAGCCTATAATTATACCTGTTTTGATCTTGCTATGATGGTGGGAGTAGAAATGTATGTAGTCATTTTTGTGAGTGTTTTTGCGGTGTACCTTAAATTCTAGTTTATTGTTGGACTTAATTATAAGAGTATCAAGGAAGGGAATAGAGCCGTTTATTTCAGTCTCATGGGTGAATTTTATGGAGGGTTCTACTGTGTTATCCAAAACAGCAAATGGAAAACTCTAGGACGTCCGGAACTCATAAACAACCTCACCACCTATAAACTTTCCAACATAGAAACTGAAGCTCTCAGTTTCGGTTTAAAATTCGCCACTGGAATACACTCTAACACCACCACCAACACAGTTCTAAAAAATTACAGACACACTGACACAGATTTCACCAAAGGCTTCATTCAAGGCATAATCTCAACTACCACCACTCTCCCTAATGACCCCGTCTTACCCAAGAGATACATAGACACTCTTAAACACCTAGCTAACAACAACAATATACTCATATCACCATCTGACAAAGGAGGGGGCATAGTAATCATGGACAAAAATTCATATATCAAAAAAATATCTACTCTATTATCCGACGAAAACATATACACTAAAACTGACCAAAAAACTATAGATAAAAACATAGAACATTTTAACAAATCTTTCAAACACCTAATTAAGAACAACAAAAAATGGGCATCAAACATTGAGTATCACCCTATCATTCCCACATTATACGGGCTCCCCAAAACCCACAAACCTGACACCCCCATGCGTCCAATTGTATCAAGCATAGGTAGCACCACACACAAAATCGCACGGGCCATAGCTAACATCCTCACTCCACTAATGGGTACCATCAGTCCCTCCCACATAAAAAATTCAGGCGACCTTCTTAGCAGAATAAAAAACATCAACGTAGAAAATAAAAATATACACAGCCTAGATGTAACTTCGCTCTACACTAACGTACCTGTAAAAAAATGCCTACACTTACTTCACACACATATAAAGAAAACAAAAACCGACCTACCTTTTCCCCCCAACATTTTTATAGAAATAATTAGACTCATCACTGACATAACATATTTCCAATTTAACGAAGTATTCTACAAACAAAAATTTGGACTCCCCATGGGCAACCCCCTTAGCGGTGTATTGGCCTGCCTCTTTTTAGAATTCTTAGAATCCGGTCCTTTCAAATATAGACTACCTCCTAACATCGAATACTTTAGATACATAGATGATATTTTAATTTTCCTCCCCACAGACACACAAATCATTCATGTTAAGGATAAACTCAACACAGTAGAACCCTCCATAAAATTCACCCATGAGACTGAAATAAACGGCTCTATTCCCTTCCTTGATACTCTTATAATTAAGTCCAACAATAAACTAGAATTTAAGGTACACCGCAAAAACACTCACAAAAATGACTACATACATTTCTACTCCCACCATCATAGCAAGATCAAAACAGGTATAATTATAGGCTTCTTCCTACGCGCCCTTAGAATATGTAGCCCCCCACACATAGATGAAGAAATAAAATACATTTTTAATTCCCTAAAAACATTGCAATACCCCACACATTTCATATTAAATGCCAAGAAAAAAGCCTTCCAAATATTCTCCAGAAACACCACACAAAAAAATCAAACCCCTAACACCTCTCTCATAGACAGACCCCTTCTCCTACCCACGCATTCCAATAACACATCCATATGCAACACGCTCAACAAATTAGGCATTCCAATAGTACAAACCACTTCTCAATCCATAAAACAAACTTTAAACACATCCAGACATTTCCAAAAAACACCCACATCCCATGCCGGCTTATACACTGTCCCTTGCAATGATTGCCATCAATTCTACGTGGGAGAAACACAACGCGAATTAAAGAAACGATTAAATGAACATAAAAGGGATATAAAAAACAACAACCCTCTTAGTGCACTTTTCTCCCATGCTCTAGAATATGGTCATGCATTCAAATTTGAACAAGCCAAAATCACTAAACACATCCACAACAAATCTCGGCGAAGATTATTGGAAACTGCACTCATCACATCCTCCACTACTATCAAGCAGCGAAATGGTTTCTTTAACCTATCACCCTTAATAAGCAAGATCATCCTCACTGAACAAAGTCTTTTGCCTGATCATGGCTAACTTTTATTTTCATCTCTAACCTCATGACACTCTTCCATTCACCCACACCCTTCCCTTTTCTCCCTGTATCTTCTCTTATTTTTTCCTCATTTTTCTTTCCCTCACATTTTTAATACTACAGTCCAAATAAACTTTCTCATGTTCCAAATATTTCAAATATATTCCTCACCCACCCTTTCAATCACCCCCTCCCCCACCCACTCCAATCCCCCACTCATTGCTATCATTTTCCAAATATTTCAAATATTTCACACCCTATCACGACAAATCCTCCCTCTTCCCCCTCTCATCCGTTTTCTCCCATGCCTCTTCTTAAATTCCCTCATTTTCTTCAAACGCTCTCTGGGACTATGGCTTTCGCCCATCCACCGAGATCACAGCCCCCCCCCCTCCCTCTCTGCCCATCCCCATTTCCCTGCACACACCCCACACACACAAACGTTCCAACTCACTCTTCCCCTTCGGTCTCGACCGCAGCCATCTGGTCAGACACCCCCTCCCCCTTTTCCCCCAATCTCCCTCTGCCATCCATTTTACCCCTGCTCATCCCCCACCTCTTTCTCTCATCGCCAGCCACAGTAGTCCTTGCTCCCTCCACCCTTCCCCTTTTTTCTCCCACTCATTTTTCATTCTCTAACAAGTACGGACGTCCAGCTTAGACGCTGCTATTATTTTTCATTTTATTTTATTTTTCTTCCCAACATGTCTACCCTACATGTATCCGTGCTTGCATGATATCTTTTCCCTATATCATCATCCTGATGAAGTCTTATAAATAAAGACGAAACGTTGATGTACACATAAAAAAACATCCAGTTTTTTGGTTTTCCTTTTTCATTTTACCATCACGTCGGATTACCTTCATCCTTCTCTTCCCATATATATATATATATATATATATATATATAACATGATTTCAAATGAAAAGACTCAGAAAAATATAGATATCACTCTAAGCGATGGACAATACTTGTTCTCGGCTAACTACGATCACATCAGTTACTGCGACAAAGGTTACCCTACGTAACGCGATGCAATCATCATTTGATAACACACCCTTTTGCATTATAAAGACTATTAGGTTACTGGTATGCTACAACTCACAATTGATATACATTGACTCTTTCGGAAATAAACACGTAACCTTCTTTAGATTACGAATTGGCTTGGATTTCTTATAAGAAACACTGACAATGAAGATCTATATGTTTATCTACACCCTTGTTATGATCCTAAAATACAAAATGAAAATTTCAGAAACTTAATCTGTTAACCAATAGATGAACAGACATATAATAAATTAACACATGATTTTCTGTGGTGTAAATGAGGAAAAAAGAAGAGAAAACAAGAACGACCGACCGCGTTTTCGCGTGGCTTACCTCGTGTGAAGAAGAAGGAAACAAGAATGGCCGACTTGTTTCTTTAAATGCCTACAGGGTGACTACGAGGTATGCAAATGAGATGCTCCTGATTGGAAATGAAAGAGATAAAAGAGGAGTGATTGGGGGAGGAGGCAGAGGGAAGTTAGATTGCGAACAGAGAAGTTTGATCATAGGAGAAAAGTCGGATTCGTAGAGAGTGAAGAAAAACGTTGCAGAAATTCGTTTTCGGAGTGGATAGAAAGCGGAAGTACGGCCAGCAGTGTCACGTATACCACAAGCTATTTCGGCGCATCGAGCAAATTACCATGGCTGAGTGGTGACTGAGCACTCACATGCTGAGACCCTTTACTGGGGAGGGTGACCTGATTAAGTGGCTGGAGAAATTAAAGATGGTGGCGAAGCTGCAAAAGATAGAAGATGTGGTCACCCTGCTGCCGCTATACTTAGAGGGGGAAGCCCTCACGATTTACCAGCAGATGCGAGATGAAGACAAGGAAGACCTTGCCTCAGTGGAGCAAAGGCTGAAATCGGCCTTCGCTGAGGGCCCATTCGAAGCACTTGGTAAGCTTTCCAGTTTGAGGTGGACCGGCGAGTCGGTTGACGTCTTTGCGGCAGAGATCAGGAGACTGGCAGGGTTGGCTGGTTACGTGGGGAGGAGCCTGGAGATGACGGTAAAGCTGTACCTAGTTAACGGCTTCCCAGAGGAAATCTCTACGAACATGCAGAGAATCACTGGGATCCATACTATGGAAGTGGACGATCTCTTGGTTCACGCCAGAGTCCTAGTGAAAAATGTTAAAAGCCCAATCGTGGCTGCAGCTGTGGGTGGAAATATGTGCATGAGGCCTCACTTGAATGAGAGGCAGCCGGCGAGGCGACAGGAGGGGAGACCTGCAATCAAGTGCTTCCGGTGCCAGGGCCCTCATCTGATCAAGGACTGCAAAGAGCCGAGACCGGGGATCACGTGCTGCCGATGTGGACAAGTGGGGCACCTTAGCCGCTATTGTGTTGCTGCACGGCACCAGGGAAACGAGTGAAGGGGAGCTATTGCGCCAGTGGTTACCCCTTCTGTGCGGAGATGGCGCATGATGGAACGTTGCCTCGGTTACCGGTAGTAGTCAATGGGTAGAAAGCCATAGCCCTTGTCGACACAGGCTGTACTACAACGTTGTTAGCGAGGAATGTCGCTAGGTCATGGAGCGGAACGAGGACTATTAGGACCGTGGATGGCAGGGATGTAGAGGTGCCTAGGTGAGACGACAGCGGAAGTAATGGTGCAAGGGGTGTCCATTGGACTGCGAGCCTTAGTGTTGAATCATCTGGTCGGTGGTGTTGACGTGATTATAGGTATGAGTGCAATTAACCGACTGGGGGGCGCCACGTTACGAGGGAGCCAAGTGACGTTCGGACGTCTCGGCGCAGTGGGGATGGCAGGAGTGGAAGGTGATAGAACCATCAGAATACCAAAACCGGAGGTTTGCTGCATTGAGGACAAAGATTTCCTGGCAAAGTTTGATGGCGTGAGGTGGACGGTGGAATGGAAATGGATCTCCGGTCCCCCGAAACTACAGAATAAAGTGGGCTGCTACGAAAACACCCTGCGAGGAGAAATAAGAAAAGGATTTGAGGAAGAAGTGGAGAGGTGGATAAAAGAAGGAATTCTGAAACCGTGGACAGGGGAAGAAAAAGGAGTGTTGCCACTACTGGCGGTTGTTCAGCCTACGAAAAACAAGATTAGGCCCGTACTGGACTTCAGAGAATTGAACAGACACGTAGCCTGCCACACTGGAACGGGGATCGACGTATGTGAGGAGGTCATGAGGAAATGGAGAAGAATGGGACGGGCCACAAAAATTGTCGATCTGAAATCGGCATATCTGCAGATCCATGTAGATGAAAAACTCTGGCAGTACCAGCTGGTCCGGTACAAGGGGCGAGTGTATTGTCTGACGAGGTTAGGCTTTGGGCTGAGTTCAGCCCCCAAAATTATGACTGCCGTGCTGAAGACAGTGCTGAGCAAAGACTGTTCAGTGGAGGAGGCCACTAGTTCGTACATTGACGACATTCTGGTGGAGGAGGCAGAGGTGACAGCGGAGAAAGTAAGAAGCCATGTCGAGAAGTATGTGTTAACTGCAAAACCGGCGGAGGCCCTGGATGGAGGACGGGTGCTGGGGTTGAAACTAAGGCGAGATGGAAAAGAAAGCCTTGTCTTCGAACGAGGGAGTGTAATACCCGAAGTCGGATCTGAGCTGACGAAGCGAGAACTCTTCTCAGTCTGCGGGAGGCTGGTCGGGCACTATCCTATCGCTGGCTGGCTCAGGATAGCATGTAGTTTTATTAAACGACTAGCAGGCACTGCTGGCTGGGAGGGCCGTGTAACGAAGGGGGTTATGAACATGCTGCAAGAAATCATTGCGAGGGTGAGGAATGAGGACCCAGTGAAAGGGGACTGGTATGTCAGCAGCGGAGATGCGGGTGTGATTTGGTGCGATGCCAGTAACCTGGCGTTGGGCGTCGTACTAGAGATGGGAGGCGTAACTGTGGAGGATGCGGCATGGCTAAGAAAAACCAACGACTTCTCCCATATCAACGTAGCAGAACTAGATGCCGTTATGAAAGGACTCAATCTGGCCCTGAAGTGGGGATTGAAAATAATTGAAATTAAAACCGATTCGGCAACGGCAGCATCGTGGATTCGGTCGGCAGTAACTGGCGATAAGAGAGTTAAGACCAAAGGTGCTGCGGAAATGCTGATCAAGCGCAGACTCGGAGCGCTCGCCGATCTAATAGCGGAGTTCCAGTTAAGAGTATCTGTCGTGTTGGTCCCATCAGAAAAAAACAAGGCGGATTCGATGACACGCGTGAAGAAGGCCTGGCTGCAGGAGGGAAAGGAGGTCTCCTCGGTATGCTATGCAGGGGAAGAAGTCAAGGAGTCACACGAAATGCACCACTTTGGTCGGGAACGAACGTTATTCCTAGCCAGAGAGGTTTACCCGGAGACCACCGAGGAGGAGGTTAGGGAAGTGGTGGAGAACTGTCGAGAGTGCCAATCAATTGACCCTAGACCGTCCAGACACGAAACAGGACAGTTGCACGTTGCGGAGGACTGGAAGCGATTGGCTATTGATGTGACGCACTATCGCCACAAATTGTATCTCTCGATGGTCGACTGTGGACCGGGAAGGTTTGCCATCTGGAGAGAAATCAGGGCAGAAGCGGCATGGGCGATCGGAGGGGTCATCGAGGAGATATTTTTGGAGAGAGGGCCGGTTGAGGAACTCTTGATGGACAATGGGCCCGCTTTCCGATCTGAAGCCTTTAAAGGGGTATGCGATAAGTGGGGAGTAAGGCAATTTTTTAGAGCAGCGTATCGGCCGAGTGGCAACGGAATAGTGGAGAGGAATCATCGCACCATTAAAGCCGCTGCGGAAAAAAGCAACGTATCACCCATAGAGGCGGTGTTTTGGTACAACATCTCGCCAAAAACCAAACAAGACGAGACAACTGTCCCTCATAGGGCCGTTTTCACATATAAGTGGCGGCACCCGTGCAACAAAACAGCAGGAATCGAGAGTGAGGAAGCCACTATCAAAGTAGGTGAAGAGGTGTGGGTGAAACCCCCTAATGCTCAGTGTACCACTCGTTGGAAAAAAGGGGTCGTAACGGGATTGCGGTCGAAGAACAATGTGATGGTGAACGGCGTTCCCCGGCATATCCTAGACCTGCGTCGCATGACACTGCCGGTACGCAGTGAGGGCAGTAAAGAAGAGGAAATCGAGGGCCACCGAGAAGCAAATGATGCGACTCTACCTGACTTAGACCCACGTTGTAGTTCACCTGAAAATGTTAACCCCCAAGAAGTTGTTCCCCAGAGGCCTCGACGTGAGAGGAGGCGGCCTGCTTGGATGGAGGATTACGAAGTATCCTATTGATCTCGAAGATCAAGGGGGGCGTGTGGTGTAAATGAGGAAAAAAGAAGAGAAAACAAGAACGACCGACCGCGTTTTCGCGTGGCTTACCTCGTGTGAAGAAGAAAGAAACAAGAATGGCCGACTTGTTTCTTTAAATGCCTACAGGGTGACTACGAGGTATGCAAATGAGATGCTCCTGATTGGAAATGAAAGAGATAAAAGAGGAGTGATTGGGGGAGGAGGCAGAGGGAAGTTAGATTGCGAACAGAGAAGTTTGATCATAGGAGAAAAGTCGGATTCGTAGAGAGTGAAGAAAAACGTTGCAGAAATTCGTTTTCGGAGTGGATAGAAAGCGGAAGTACGGCCAGCAGTGTCACGTATACCACATTTTCGGTTTCAATAACATAGAATACTCATGTGAATGTGGTATTAATATTGTTTAAACAACACCAATTAAATTTGCAATTACATTTTCTATAACGTTAAGATACATTTAGGGACATTTTTGTAAAGAATTAGATGCTAATTACGTAGAATTATGAAAACATAACATTGTTAAAAATGTATGTTTTTAATGAATGGGTCCGATGGTCTTTGCACCAAGTAACTAGTATCCAGAATATAACCTTTAACAAATCATCGTTTGATTTATCAAAGTGTCTATGACATAACCGCGACTGAAGTGTGTTTCCTTTTTGTACAAAACTTCATTTACTAGCAATCCTAGTAAACGCTCGTGTAATATCATGCGGTGTTTGTCACATGAATACAAAATAGTAAATATAGCTAACGGTTGCGATTGCTCAATTTCACATGAATACAAAATAGTAAATATAGCTAACGGTTGCGATTGCTCAATTTCACATGAATACAAAATAGTAAATATAGCTAACGGTTGCGATTGCTCAATTTCACATGAATACAAAATAGTAAATATAGCTAACGGTTGCGATTGCTCAATTTCACATGAATACAAAATAGTAAATATAGCTAACGGTTGCGATTGCTCAATTTCACATGAATACAAAATAGTAAATATAGCTAACGGTTGCGATTGCTCAATTTCACATGAATACAAAATAGTAAATATAGCTAACGGTTGCGATTGCTCATTTTCACATGAATACAAAATAGTAAATATAGCTAACGGTTGCGATTGCTCAATTTCACATGAATACAAAATAGTAAATATAGCTAACGGTTGCGATTGCTCAATTTCTCTGTGCACCTTGTATATTTTATTTATAAAGCTTGTTGGATGTTTTGCTTATAATTTTCCCTGTTAACTCTCGGAATCGTACAATATTACATTGTAGTGAAGCAAATACGACAAGAGGCTGATTCAGATGCATTTTATATTTTCATCTAAATAAATATTCTGGTTATAAGGTCGCCATTTTACTCTTCATTATCATTTTAAACATTCAAATTTCCTATTGACATCTAAAATTAATTGTTGGATGCAGATCTTGCAGACTTTAAATTGTTTTGACCAACATTGAGAAGTAATACACATCTTGAAAAATATAGAAAATATATTCTTAAATTCTACCCATGTGTTAAATGTATAGCGATGTCTTAATTTTTCTGGTGCGTATTTCAAGGCCGCCAGATATGATGTAATCACTGATAATGCATTTGCACTTTGTAGGAAGCATGACGCTCCGCAAGTGTGGTGTTTTTTTCTAATAGTATTAGCATAGACCTCGCGAATATCTTAAAACATAACCAATTTTGCAAAGGCTTGCACGGGAATCGTTAACAGTTTTATCACGTGAATTAAAGCAATCGTACTTAGGTACGTACATAAAAGAACAAAAGATCGAAAAAAGAGAGATTCAACTGTAAATATTCATAAAGTTACTTAGACTTATTCTCTTCTACCTCAACGAATCTTTTCATTGTGCTTGGAATCTAGATACGTATTTTTTCAATTATGTTTCATAGAATTTTCCATAGAAAACTTATGAGTAATTTTTTTGATAATAATATCCATTATTTTCGTCAATCTGTCTAGACATACATTCGTTTTCACATGATATGAGTATATAAAACGAAAAAAAAGCATGATACATTTTAGCATAATAGTAAGTTCGCACGCAAAGCCTGCTCATAATAATGACAGCAAATGAATCCGATGAACTTTCATATTTACGTAGTGAAAAACTCTTCGTATTTTCTGAAAATGTATTCATTGTCAAACAAGGACATTTCTTAATTTATGTTTTATTTCTTGTTTTGTCGTGAAAAACTAGTCTCATTTTTAGTTTTTCAACGTGAAATATTTCTATGAAAAGAAACATACTAATACAATGCGCTTCTAACCCGAATATCGACAGTTGATGAGAAGAAATAATAAAGCAAAAAACAAACAAGTATTAGAATAGGAAAAACGTTCACAAAACAGAAAGAAACCAGATTCATGTAGAAAAAGTTAGTTCGAGCCAACAAGTGTCACAAGAACTTGTTTATTACCGTTCTATTATTATGGAAATGTTCTTAATTATGTACTATGAAGTAAACACTTTTGTTGTCCAATACTTCCTCAAACGTATGTCATCAGAATAAAAACATTTTTTCTCTACGCTTTGCATGTTTGTAATGACTGCGATAGATAAAATGAATGACCGCTTGCATGCAATCGACCGAACCGCACGCCGCCAGTTGATTGACCTCGCCTTGTATAGTTTGTATGCGGTGATATTAAGATTGTGACTTCCCTAGAATCGTAGAATGCGATACGAACCTTAGTACGCTTGGATGTGAACAAATAACTATATAGATCATTTTCGACGTTATGTATGCATATACTTTTTACTAGCTAATTGCCGGTACTATTTGATTGTGATGAACCTACTAAATGCCAGCAGATGTGTAATTTTTCGTTGTCACAAGTTTTATTCAAGTATACGTCCGCAACATTATGTTCAACAGGTGTGAGGTGTGGCATCAGAAGTGGGCTGCTCTCTCGGGTTGGTATACTGTTCTAGGGTGTCTTATGAACGCCATTATTCAAGGAGTCACCTTATCGCTTGAAGAAGAGGTTCGTTTATCACTAACCGATCGAGACGTCTCATAGAAGACAAACACGTTGCGCTCTAAAATATCTTAAATTTTTGTTTTTGTTTAACATATCTCGCCGAAAGAAGAAGACCACCACTGTAGACGTAAGGGGTTACTGATAATTAGTGCTCAGCGAGATGATTGTTTACATTACTTTTCAACCAATGCATGTCGGTACGATCGGGGAAACAGGGAGTAAGGAGAGAGTTACAGAGGCTGAAAACACGAGAAAAGAAGCTATTGGAGTAGAAGGCTCTCGGGCATCTGGGGACCCATACAAAACAAACTCTTTAAAACGTTGTATTCTTCCATTCGTTACACCCCCGGTGTGCGTATTATTTAATGTAATACACTTTGAAAAAAATTTTAATTTAATTTTTAAAGTTTTATTTTATTCGTATTTGGGTTCTATTGAACCCAAAAACGTAATACTAATTAAATAAGTAATTTAAACGAGATTTACTTTATTAACACCTGCATGCAGTGTATTATAGTAGTTTCTATTTCATTTAAGTATGACACAGCTATCTTAAAATAGGAACCCTCGATGTTTAATATTTATTTCGAATTCTTTATGTTACTTTTATCATCGCTTCATTTGAAATTTACATTTAATAACACGACATTCATGTGGCGTTTCAATGATGCTTAATAACAATTATTACCATATTTTCTCGTTTAGTTTTAAAAACTCAGGTGGTATAAAGACATGAGTATCATACATAAGGTAGCAATATAAAGGACGATAATAATAATAACTAATATACGCGCGCAGATAAAGTTTGAATTTTATACATTTTTGAATACTAATACGACCATATCGATGAGAAAATAAGTATTACTGTCTTTAGTAGAATAACTGAAATAATTATTTTTTAATCCTCTGATTTAATTCATTAAATATATATTCGGCAAACCACATTCCTATTTTCAACATTTGAAAAGACAGTCATAACAAAATCATGTGCATTCGTCAGGCTCTTTTTGTTGTACTGCTTTTCGCCGTTTATACAATTTTATTCTCGGTGATCTTCACATAACATGTGTAGTCTTCCGGATTGTTGGGCTTTATCAATCACAAAACCTATACTATACTGTGTCACTAGACAAATCGGCAAATAGATGAAATAATGTTGCATATAATACAATCTAAACACGTTAATACATTTTATATCAGTTCGGAATCCACGAGATTACCAGATACCTAAGAGGCAAACGGTCGATAAGTTGTGAAACTTGTAACTACTATATATTAGTCGAAAAGTACACACAATCTAAACAATTATAATAACACGAATATGTTGACTCAGAAATTGTGTAACAAAATATACATTCACGTAAGTATTGTAACTATGAGTTAATACGTTTTGTTTTAACAGCTCTCGTACAACGCTGTGTAATAAAATATAATTTAACCTGGATTAGATGTAAATATTATAGGAGTCGAATAAAGGCATTCGTATTTAGCAATAACACTGGTTTGATTAGCTAATCACCCGTCCAATATACTTTCATTCTTTATTTATTTCTTACCCCAAAATTAAAACGATGTACATGAATGACTGCCTTTTCATTTCAGTTTTAATTGTAAGCTGGTTCGATTAGATTTGAGTTCGAAAGAGAGCGAAATCGAAACATGTATTAACATATGTAGCCTATCATGTTTTTATAAATAAAATATTTTATACGAGTATATATATATATATATATACATATATATATATATATATATATATATATATATATATATATATATATGGGTGTGTGTTTAAATGCCATTACGTGAGAGTGTAACTCTCAGCATCATAATAAAGCTAATAGCTAAATTGGTTTTACAACCATGTATTCACCACACATTTTAGTTAATAGCACGGAAATAATACATTTCGAAAAGAATCCTTTTAATATTAGAAATATTTGAAGTTATCTTCATTAAAACCTTATAACCAAGAATTAAGAAAATTACGTATGTAACCAGTGAAAGCTTTTTAAAATGCTTAACGTAATACAATGTTGTCTTGTGACGCTAATTCTGGACTCGCACTATTTAAATTGTAAACCCTGAAATAATGGGAGACCGTTTTTTTAACGTCTACCTGACTTCACGTGTGCGTTTTTCTGCTATCTTTAGCATACTCTTTTTTCTCCAGCTTTTTCTTTATTTGATTTTTTTACCTCAAGATAGTTCGACAGACAATCGAAAACGTTCGTGATACATATGGAATATACATTATTTTTCATTAAACTTACGACTAAAAAGAAAAGTAGAGGGATTCTGTAATTGTTACTAATGTGTGCGTATATATATATATATATATATATATATATATATATATATATATATATATTTAAATATATATATTTATATATATACATTTTTTTTTTCTTTCCCATTTTTAACATTTAGCGCTTTTTTTCTCCCTCTTATTTGTTTGTTGCATGTTACTATTTCTTCCAAACGCATTTTTGTATGAATTTGAATTTTTCTGTTTTTAATTAAAGTTCACCAACTGATTGAAAATGGTCGTATTATAGACGACTGAAATATTTCGGAGAACTATACAGAATAAGTTTTTGAGTTTATTTTTGCTAGTTGTTAAATTGCTTATCCCTAATTCTATTTTTATGTTTACATTCTGTCCGAAACATTGTTTTATTTCCTCATATATATATATATATATATATATATATATATATATATATATATATATATATATATATATATATATATATATATATGTATGTATAAAACTAAACATCGCAAAAGTATGTCGGGCTACGTCTGAAAGAGAAATGCATGGTGCATTTCATTATCCAACATCAAATATATGCATAACAATACTTAGTTTAATTTAATTTCGTTTCCAATGTTCGGATAATTTTGTTCTCAAATGTACGGCATGAATAATCTAATTAAAATAGAATTTATTTGAATACTATCTCTATTGTGTTTTTACTAATAGGGCAGACAGCATAACTCACAAATTAGAATGTAAACTGGGGTGCATAGCTGTTATTGTTAAGTAATTATTTAGATGTAAGGCTGTATATGTTTTATGAGTTTTCCTTATAAACATGGTATATCTTGTGTAATACGTGTTTAACTAATCATATATACATATATATATATATATATATATATAAATCTAAATAATTACACTCCCTTTGTTTGTCTAAAAATGATAACAGATACATATAATTTATACGTTCGTTAGATAAGATCTTTCATAAAAAACAGGTTTCTGTGGGCATGTTTAAATAACAGTCTAACACTTTAAAACAGACACATATAACATTGATATTGCCCGAGGTGGGTAATGTTTAAATTTTAAACAAATATATATTCATTCTTTGACCCGAAACTGGAGCGAATTTTGTCATGGTAGTGATCTGTTTTCCGTCTACGAACTAAATAAGATATCTCTGATTTTATTTCACGGATGATATTCCTTACGCCGACACGTGTGTCTGTATGTCTAGAGAGAAGAATGGGCCAGACGGAGAAGAAAAATTGTTGCGGAAAAGAGGGAGCAAACAAAGCAAGTGTAAAGCGAGAAATAACACTTATGATACACATATGCGAGACTTTACCCCGGGCGACGCCGATTAGCCCTGCTTTCATGAAAAATGAAATATAATGTTGCTACTTAACTCGGTCTCCGTATAGAGCAATATTAAGGTAGTTACTGACTATATATATATATATATATATATATATATATATATATATATATATATATATATATACATGTATATATATATACATATATTTACATTATCTTCTATATAAAATTGAATGTATGTATGTTTGTGTGTTTGTTCATGTGTTTGTGTGTGTGTTTGTGTGTTTGCCTTATAAAAAAATGGTAGAGAATATAAATAAGATATAAAAGTGAATTCTTAGGTAAAATTCACAGAGTAAGTTGTATGGGCGTATTTCCGAATCTATAAACCCACCCCTTACGGGTCCATGGGGCATATTTTATCGGGGGGGAAGGGAGGCTTTTCAGTTTAATTACGTAATAATTAGAAATCACTTTTAATTTTATTTAATGTTTCTTAGCGTCAATTCTTTTTACATGGATGGGGGGTAATAAACTACGCCAAAGTCCGCCACTTGCCGCCACTAACCGCCACTGCCCGCCATTCTGTATGTACACAAATACATGTACATTTTATAACATCTTATATATTCAGTGTTGTCTTGCAAATAATACCTCAACTTCATAACACAATTCATGTTTTTTAATGAAATCTATTTGTTAGAGGATAACTAAGGAAGAACGATAACTCACGTTTAAAAACACAATTTAGGTTTGTTTTAAAAAGGTTAGAGAATATAGATAACCTATAAAAGTGTATTCTCATGTAAAATTCGCAGAGTAAAATGATGGGAGTATTGCCGGATCTCTACACCAACCCCTTACGGGTCTATGGGGCAAATTTTAACAGAGGGGCTCAGTTTCAGTTATGTTTCATTCTATTTTATATTAATTAGAAAATGCTGAGTCATATTTTAATTTAATTAAGTAATACTTTGCGATAACTTTTCATTCTATTTAACGTTTCTTAGCGTCAATTCTATTTACATGGGGGTGGGTAAGAAACTATGCGAAAGTCCGCCACTAGCCGCCACTGCCCGACACTCACATTTCCTAATATCTTATATATAAACAGTGTTTGGTGTTGTGCGGTAAATTATACCTCTAGTACATGAAACAATAAATGTTTTTTAATGAAATTTATTTGTTAGAGGATAGCTAAAGAAGAACGATAACTCACGTTTAAAAATAAATTACGGTTTGTTTAAGAAAGGTTAGGGAATATAGATAAGCTATACATGTGTATTCCTATGTAAAATTCACAGAGTAAGATAATTTATCTTCATCATATTCTGAAATAGGGGGCAGACCATCGGTATAGACCGGGCTATTTGTTCTACTCGGCATTGTTCGAGATCAGTATTTATTATTAACATTATTTTTCTTAATACTTTGATTTTAACGATACTTTTGGCAGTTCTGTGAAGACCTCCTTACTAACATTACAGTATTAAAAGATAAAGGGAGACATATAAAGAGACGGTTAGGGAGAGATAGAGGGTGGTAGAAGTTTTAACATAAAAATGTTACACATATCATTTAACTTCTATTTTTGATTGTCCCAAAGCAATACATGTAAGATTACACTATTACATTTAAAGCAGATAGCTCCGGGAAGAAATGAATTACATCATTATTAGTTTTTAACATATTTAAACAAGAGAAAAATCATATGAGAAAAGGAGAAATAGAGGGTTACATGAGGGAGAGGAATAATGGGGACAAGGGAAAGAGAGACGGCTAGAGAAAGAAGAGAGATTGAAGTTTTTATATAAAGATGTTAAACACACTCTTTAATTTGTACTACTTTGTTTTTTTTCATCGCCCCGGACAACGCCGGGGAGCCCTGCTAGTTTATAATATATATGCGTATGTGGTTGTGTGTGTGGGTGGCAGTCGTCACTATGAGTTTATTAATATTGCTATTTAAATTTTAACTTGAGTTTTTAAATTGTTATGAATATATTTTTTTTCAATTCGTGACAACAAATGTAACATATTTAAGTTAAAATAGTTCGACTAATAATAAATACGACGTAAGAAATCAAAATATCGAATGTGTCTTTGTCACACCGTCACACTATATGGCCGTCACTATAAATATATATATATATATATATATATATATATATATATAGTTTTAAAGGTTCATACTTGTTGTTTTTTTTAATTTTTTATAAGCATTCGTTTGAAATTTAGTAAAAAAGAAGTGTGGTAAATTAAATACCATCAAAGCTTGTTATAACTATTAGGTATGCTCACATATTGAATATGCCAACAAGTGGGAGATCGGAGACAAGATATTTTAAGCTAGATAAAAAACACTACTAACCTGATGTTTAAAAAAAATCGACGTATGAAGTAATTAAAGAACTGTGTTGATGTAAATATATGTTTTGGAATTTGTTAGATGAAGGTTGATAATTTGTAGAATTTTTAATAGTCAGACTACTGTTCTTATCTTGGGTGTGTTTATCACAACGTTTCGGCCGACTTTCTTCAGGTGTACTTTGTCGAACTTGAGAATTTTTCTGTCGAACTCGAGAATCTGGACGGAATTTCGGACGGAAGTATTCTCCAGTTCCATTTGTCATGACTGGGAAGAAGTCTTCAGTAATTTGCAATCCATCGTAACGTTGAGGATTGAACCTTCCACCTTCAGATGACTGTCACTTACAACTGAATTGTACTTAGAACAATATCCACTACGTAACGGGTCCTGCAGAAATCGGAGGTGACATCGGCTGAAATTGTGTAATAAAAACAGCCGGGATGAGAACAGTAGTCCATGTAAATGTATGGTTGCTGTAAATTTAGAAGGGTAAATAAGTTGTGGCTCTTTTTTCAGTGCATTGTGCATAAGTACAAATTACAGATTAATTTAAGGATGTTATGGATGTTATGCCAAGTGAAAGAAAATGAAACATCATAATATATTTACAAAAAAAAACAAATATAAATAATCGACTAAATAATGAAATCGATATGATTTTTTTAATTAAAAAAAAACTCGTATTAAAGACAAGATACGTATAATTGTTGGCTGCTACGTGTTTATAGTGAGCTTATTATTTTTAATGTGATATTTAAATTTTAACTTATTTATATTTCTGTTTTTTTCTAGAGATGTTTTTAATTAATAATTGTAAATTAAATTAATATTAATCAGTCTAACATATATTTTTATACAGCAAATGCGATTAAAATATTACTATTCTTTTGATGATTCTATAAGTATATTTAAAATAATGTTTCAATAAAAATAGTAAGCATGTTCGTAATGACATCAGGTTTCGTTTGTTTTGTCATTTGTGGAGATTTACCCATTTGCAATAGGAGCACCACTGATATTATGTGTTGAAAAGAATCAATTACTTTAAGCTTTTGATTTTACTCATAGGTAACACGTTATAACCTACATTTGATAGGCCGAAACAGTTTAAAAATATGAATCGGTTTTAGCCCACATTAACTAGATGTATAGCATAACTATCCAAGTCCTCAGATATAGAAACACAATTACTATTGTAAATTATAATAAATTAAAATGTTTGTTATATAAAACAGTATTTTAATGTGAAACTCAACCAATATAAACAGAGAACAATAACAAATCATTGTAAACTGATATCGAATATTGTAGCAGAATTATGACAGTTGGCCAGCTGCGGTCCATCAGGTAAACGGGCAGCGAGTAGCGAGCTGTATTTGTGTGGTGACTACATTGATAGGGAAGAGTTGCATGTAAGGCCAGGAACAATTAAAATACAAATAAGATATATCTCCATCCATACATGTGTTGGTTGTGCATTACAAACACTGCAATCATAGGAAATATAATTGCTACTTAAATCCCAAAGAAAGACAATATGTACAGGAATGCCAACTTAGTTGTTAATGGAAGCAGGGAATGCTGGAAATCTTGTTACTCAAACGCCCGTTAGAACGACATATTTTATTAGTAACATTTTACACATAACGGAGTGTGTAAGAACTTCTAGAAGCCTAAATGATACATTTGTATAGGCAGATACCAACCGACCTTGTCCAGTTGCAGAAACCATCTACAGTTATGTAGAATAGACAAACACTTCGGAAACGCAATTGGAAAAACAAACATAATATACTGCGACTGCTAGAATACACACACATACACAAACACACACACACACACACACATATATATATATATATATATATATATATATATATATATATATATATATATGATAATTTTATTTACACAGACATGTACAAAATCTGCGACACTGGCATGTCGATGTTATCGATCAACAGTTACTATAAACTGAGATCTCATCAGGGAGAGTTAGAATCCGATCTTAACCTCAGATCATATTTGGAGAGAATGAAGTGGAGGGATAGAGAAAAAAGAAGAAGAAAAGAAATTTAACATTTCAAAAATTAAAGTCGTTAAAAAATTAAAAATTAAAAATTAAAAAATCTAAGAAACAAAAACAGAAAACAAAAAATCTAAAATCTAGAATCAGAAACAAACAGGGCAAATAAATAAATATATAAATAAATAAAAATATAAGGTGGAAAGAGGAACAAATAATGATGAGGGGAGAGGGGGTGGGAAGGTAGACACATAGGGAAAAGAAGGAGAAAGAGAGAGCGTCTGTTGATTCAGATCGAGAGGGAAGGAGGGGTGGTAGACGTGCACGAATCAAGTGTCAAAAAACAGTCTAGTTTATAAATGTATTTTTCCAAGTGAACTGTAATATTGTGTATATGTGTGTATGCGTGCGGGCAAACTGGTCAGATGTGTCTGATTGTTGTGGTGGTGGGGCGGTGATCAAATGTGTGGCGATTCTGGGTTTAAATTGTCTTTATAATTTGTCTGGAGTTAATTTGCTTACTATGAATAAATAAATATATTCGTTAACTATAACAAGAATAGTAGTAGTAATAATAATAATAATAATAATAATAATAATAATAATAATAATAATAATAATAATAATAATAATAATAAGAAGAAGAAGAAGAATAGATACCCCTAATAATTGAGGTAAAATAATTAAAATAATAAATGAATGATAATAAAATAAATGTTAATAAAAATACTAAAAAACTAAAAAAAATATAACTAAAGAATAACGAGAAAATGCCGGCGTTATTAATTATTAATAATAATAATGATGATAATAATAATAATAATAATAATAATAATAATAATAATAATAATAATAATAATAATAATAATAATAATAATAATAATAGATACCCCTAATAATTGAGGTGAAATAATGAAAATAAGAATAAATGAAGTATAATACAAATACTAAAAAATATATAACTAAAAGAATAACTAGAAAATTCCGGCGTTATTAATTAATAATAATAATAATAATAATAATAATAATAATAATAATAATAATAATAATAATAATAATAATAATAATAATGATGGTAATAATAATAATAAAAATAGTAATAATAATAATAATAATAATAATAATAATAATAATAATAATAATAATAATAATAATAATAATAATAATAATAATAATAATAATAATAATGATGGTAATAATAATAATAAAAATAGTAATAATAATGTTACAGTACTGTAGGGCCCTATTATGCAAGGCACAGTAGGTTAACTAGTATCAAATAGCTAATTTTGTTATTGAAAAATAGGTTTTGTTTCTGGACTCAGAAGTGAGTTCAGAGAAGAGTTGGATCCAAGAATAGTCATAATAAATTTAGACACCTGACGTGACCTTTGAGTCAGAGATCAGAGTGAGTCGTTTTTGTCCCCATCTCGTGCGTGGGAATGATGATTACGTCACCACGGAGAACAAGAACTTAGCTTTTTAGAATCAGTCTGAGCTTAGAGGCGATACCGTTCAGACCGGGTACGAGCATGTAGCCGGCAAACTGGTAAGGCCCCGTTCTGGGAGAGCAGAAGATATCCCGAAAGGAACCAGAAAATAGCCGAAGTAGGAGAGAGTCGAAACCGGAATCCCCCTGACAGCAAGCGAACTAAGAAATAAGAAACTTGTGTGAAAATAAAGAAACTTGTATGAAATTTCCCTTCAAAAAATTCGTGTCTCGTGTATTCATTCTGTCTGAGACAGACCTCTTCCTTCGATCAAGACGACACAGCCAGCGAAGACCAGACGAATCACAGGCCAAAGAAGAGAACAGAAGATAAGGTAAACCTTGAGATTTATTTGAGAAGAACTTTTTAGGAACTTTAAGAAATATATAATGAACTTTCCGTGATTTGATGTAAGTCGAACTGAAGCGTTTATAAATGGTAAAAGAACTCTTTCGAGACTGTGAACAGTACGTTTTTATATGTGGAATAAGATTTATAAAAGTTATATGTGAACATTATGTTATTTGATGCCGAGAGCTTTAAGAGACGTGTCGCAATGGAACATTCGTTATTTGAAAAATAAGATCTGTAGGCGTGTATCGTTACAATAATAGTGGTCAATAATATTTAAGAATTTATAAAAATAATAGTTTAGGAAAGAAATAGAATAATATAGAAATATTAGGAATCCTAGGAGGTAGTGATTATCATAATAATATTAAATAATGATGAGATAATGTGTGCCGATATTATGATATGGTTAATGGTTGCAATAATGCTGATCATATAAAAATAGTGGTTTAACAGACAACAGTAATCAGAGTGGTAATCCCAGTAATCTTAACAATAGTAATGATGATAGTAACAAATTATAGAAGTAGTCATAATGGTGGCAATAATAGTAAAATGAAAACCGTATTAATAATAATAATAATAATAATAATAATAATATTAATAATAATAATAATAATAATAATAATAATAATAATAATAATAATAATAATAATAATAATAATAATAATAATAATAATAATAAAAATAAAAATGGCAGTGGAAGCAAAATCTGAGGTTAAGATCGGATTCTAACTCTACCTGATGAGATCTCAGTTCATAGTAACTGTTGATTATCGATCAACAGTTACTATAAACTGAGACATGCCAGTGTCGCAGATTTTGTACATGCCTGTGTAAATAACATTATCATATATAAAGCTCTATTTTGGTATTGAGCACTTTTTATAAACCCGGTTAAAATTCTCTGGATTACCACCCTGTGGATATTTTCACCTGGATTATTACCATTATTATATATATATACAGGCGTTGTAGAATTATACGGAAGTATTGCGTTTGCTGGTGTGTTATTTGGTATTCTTGATGCGTCAAAAAAGATTTCTGTCTCTGGTAGTAGCTGGTATATCATGCTTCCGAGTGTTCTTGATTCGTCCAACAATCAACCGATCTTGCCATTCGCAGTTGTCATCAGAAGTATATTGTGTATGTATAGTTCATATATATATATATATATATATATATATATATATATATATATATATATATATATATGTTTATATATATAGTAACAATTTGGCCACACAACAACAACTCTCTCAAGACGTCATATAATTCATCTATCGACATCAGCGCCAGTCAACGCAACATAACTTCATATAACAAACCACTACAGTCTACCGATATCCGATAAATACAAACAGCTAACACCAAAACCATACATAAAACACTAGAAGCTACATTTGTTCAAAAATCGACTGAATATAAACTAAATAGATTAAATACAGGTGAAAACGCATTAAACGCATTCCACTATTAAAACTAATGAATAATAAATACACAAATATAACATAATACATAAAATAAAATGTAAAAAGAATAAACAAACAAAAGTACCGAATCCAAAAACAAAAAATAAATAATAGACTCACTTACACTTCCCTTAATTTCTTCAACTCTGTCTCCCTATCCTCCTGATAACAACCTACAAGAAAACTGTAAACAAACAGAATTAGGCAAGTCTCCTTAAAAATAAAGAAATAAACTACTCCTGCTGACGACCGGGAAATTCGAAAGCGCTCACGTGATGGCTGACTAAAGAATACTCAGGAACATACTATACCGATTTGCACCAAAGATCAGAAAAATGAGCGATGCCTCGAGAGTACCACTAAAATATCAACAAACGTGGACATTCTGTATCATTCAATAGCTCCTGTTTAAATGATCACTTGATGCTTAAATATGTGTGTATGTATATATATATATATATATATATATATATATATATATATATATATATATATATATATAAGAAAATGAATTTAAACTTTTAAATATCTTTTCTTTTTTTTCCATTTCATTCTTTCTAAATATGATCTAAGGTTAAGATCGGATTGTAACTCTGCCTGATGAGATCTCATTTTATAATAGATGTTGATCGATAACATCGACATGCCAGTGTCTCAGAGTTTGTACATGTCTGTGTAAACAAAAATAATCATATATATATATATATATACATATATATATATATATATATATGCGCTTTTACATGTTTTTTAACGAAGAAAAAATCCGTTTACATTTCTGCAATATGTCTACTTTGTTTAGTTAACATATTGCAGACTTAATGCTGAATAATGTCTAATTTAAAAAGTGGTTCAGTGATACAGACGTGAAACATAAGTAAATAAACGTACCTAAAATCCTGAAATAAAATAAGGGGATGAGCAGCGGTTACAATTAAACTGTTACGCAAGTTTAAAGACAAAACAGTTTTTAAATCTTTGGTTCTATCGCATCTCGTCATTTACCAAATGTAGACACAATTAAGATATTATTTCGTAAAACGTTAAAGAATACACAACACTTAGCCCTTAAAGATTAATTTATTACTGGAATTGAGAATATCCTGATCATTACTTTAATTTAAGTAATAGCCCTCAGTAGTTATTAATGATAATCCAAATGCTAAGCGGCTGTTGACACAACACAGTGATTGATCGAAATAAGTGTATAGTACTAGAAATCTGCTATGAGGTTTTCTTTTTACTAAGAGTCCATAACACACAACCTGATTTTACCAATAATGGTTCACTGGTAGTTAATTGTGTGAGGATCCTTGTAAATAAAAAGTAAAAGGATAAAAAAATAAAATTAAAAAAAATGATAATACTTCTATTACTGCTATTACTACGAATAGTTATAATTAGTATTACTATTAGTGTTAATGTTATTACGTTGTAGTAACTATAATTTATTTGTACAGGAACACATCAGTGATTGTTTATTGATGATAACCGGTGCCGTTTCCTAAAGGATGTCTGAAGGCACGTGCCCCCATATATCTGGTACTTTCTACCTATTTCGATAACCATTGTAAATTGATTGGTGCTAAAGAAGCTTACTATTGCTTATTCGTTGCAATGACCATTGATATTTGGGTAGCAATAACTCTACCTTAAGTCACAATACTCTCTGCACTTTTCCAGCAAAGGGCTGGTGTGTGTTTTTTCTTACGGTCTGTCCATCCTCTTTTACCGGTAACGGCTATTTTGTATGTTATCAGCCGATGCGGATGACATCATTTGGTGGTGGTGGTGGTGGTGGTGGTGGTGGTGGTGGTGGTGGTGGTGGTGGTGGTGGTGGTGATGATTATGATGATGATGATGATGATGATGATGATGATGATGATGATGATGATGATGATGATGATGATGATGATGATGATGATGATGAAGTTGTGTATAAGAAGAAGAAGTAGATAGTGCACGCTGGCATCTTTGAAAAAATCGCATTCTCATCCGTCCATTGATATTCGGCTGACAGCGATCACATATAAAAAAATACGCTTTTAAAACCAGAATACAAAGAGATTGAGATATTCCAAAAGAAAATCCAACGGCGCATTCTAAAACTCAACGGAACAAAAAAAAGAGCATAGTTCATGTTAATTAGTTCACATAAATGCTATAGACATTTTTTTCAAGCGTGTCTTTCGGTAGGAACGAAAATTAATTTGAAGGGAATAAATTCTGACATTTTATTTTATGCATGCAAACTATTTCTCTCATACATGGTTAGGATGTAATGGTTTCTTTTTCATTTAGTGTGTTAATCAAAATGTATTTCTCAAAACTAATAAGAACAAAGAAAATAAATAATTGGAGTAGAAATTATATTATTATTATCAATCAATGTAATTTACGCGGTTAGTGATGAAGATTATTAAACTCAAGCTGAACACACCATCTGCCTTACCGACAGTCAACTAATCTCAAACAGAAATAGTGTGACGTCTTATATAAGATGCCTTTTATTAAATATGTGTGTGTACAGTTGAACATTGTATTTCTAACTTCAGCCTGGCAGACTATAACACCGACTGGCTGCAGTACTGAATCCATTCGAGTCAGGCTTGACCACATTTAAAATAAGATGCGGTGATAAAGTATGTGCGTTTAGCGAAGCAACTGAAGTTGAACACAACAAAGACACCTGTATTTAAAAGTTAAACGTAACAGGTCAGATGGACACACGAAGTTTTTTTTGTACAAGTCATTCCCACACATTGTTTTAACAGTCGGCAGAAGATATGACTTGCTTCTGTGAATAACAAGACGAATAGGGGAATGTTTTCAAACGCACGTTGACGGTGGGCCAAGTTGTTCTTTTTTTCGACGCATCACAGACTTCAGAAAATATGAGGCCTGTTCAAATATTGTGTAAAGATAGCTTTTTTCTAGATATACTACGTACTTATTATATCCGCGAGTTGAAGGATTAAAGTGTCCTTTTTAACCTTAGCGTGACCGATCTAAGAAAGTGTTATTTTTTAGTGAAGAGCGCCATATCTATTGAACGACGAAGACAGTTTAAATAGATGTATATATTAATATTCGAGCCTCAAATATAAACCCAATGCATGCACATCTACATCACGAGAAGATTTGGAAAATTGAAAAGAAAACAACAAATATAATAGTTAATAGTAAAAAATGAAGAACGCCTGCACTTTCATCATCATCATCATCATCATCATCATCATCATCATCATCATCATCATCATCATCATCATCATCATCAACAGCAGCGGCAGCAGCGGCAGCAGCGGCAGCAGCGGCAGCAGCATCATAAGCATAATCATCATCATCATTTTATTCCACATTCTTATTATTACATAAAGTCTGGGAGGTCTAAATGACTACTCATCAACAATTGCCCACTAGAAACAAGTCAGTCTGAAACAAGGTTTCCTAGATTTCCAGCACTCCCACTTTCTTCATTGTAAATCATGACCAAATTATTTTTCGTTATCGCACTAACAATTTGCAATTCATTTTTCGCTGGCAACATCAGCCGTTTTATTTTTGTAAGTTTGTGTGGTAATAACTCTCCATTACAAAGGTTCCATGATTATAACCACCCATCCCGTGGAGGGCTTGTTGGTCTTCTCCCTGTTTTCTTTCCACCGTTTGTTACCTTCTATGACCACTTTGCGTAGTACCAGTCGAAGCTGGCACCCCTCACACATGTGATTGTTTTTTTTTTAATTTGCAGGCGTATTATTATATGATTTCAGTTCTATTCCTCAGTTGTAATGTTCTTTCTATAATTATAGTTCTATTCCTCAGTTGTAATGTTCTTTCTATAATTATAGTTCTATTCCTCAGTTGTAATGTTCTTTCTATAATTATAGTTCTATTCCTCAGTTGTAATGTTCTTTCTATAATTATAGTTTTACCTTTGTGTTATTTTTTATCATTATTACTCGTCTTTATCTGGTATTTCTGTTTCTTTTTCGAATTTATTTTTCATAATATTCCACTCCTTTTATTCCAACGTAACTCCCCCTAAACACCCCACTCACGTACTCACTTACTCTGCTGTCATTACTACTCATAATTATATTTAGTATTTATCTTCTTCGCATTCTTTTTCTTTATATTATTCTCATGTTTATCATTCTTGTTAATGTATTTATTTTTATTCATTCTTTTCCTTGTACTTCGTGTCTTTTGTATTCTCATCCATCTTTTCCACATTTCTCGTATTTTTGATATAATTAATCTAATTATATATTCCTTTCATGCTTATAAACATCTGCTTATCCTCCTGTCTCCGTATTTTTCTCTATCGACCTTTTTATACAACTCGTGTATCCATCATCACAAACATTATGTTTCAGTCTCTTCTTTCTCTTATTCGTGTTCGACTGCTACTCCCTTATTTGCACTCATTACCATACTAGCTTCGTTATTTCTCATGGTATTCCCTTTATTATATTTATCTCCGACATTCTCGTGTTCTATCCTGACATTGTTCTTCTTTATCCCCCTTAAATTGTTGTTCATATAAAAGATCTGCATTTGAATATCAGCAACAAAGATTACTACTATGTGTTTTTTTTTAAATCGGTGTTAGTTCGTTTTTCAAACTTCTTTCGGTATCACTCTAGATTATTCTCCTCAAATAATGAATTGTGCAAAGCCCCTTGATAAGAAATAGTTTGATTAAAATACAAACCAATATAAATGAAAGCAGAAATAAAACATTGTGTTTTTTTAATGTAATTATATGCAATTAAGACAAGGGGACAATTAGAACAACGAAATCAAGCCAGATTTCATGAAAAGAAATCTCAGCAACCATGAATAAAAGAACAAAAGAGGAGCGTGCCATTTTTAGGATGCGGCTGATCAATCTGTGTATTGAGCGATGGAACATATATTTCAAAATGAAGTGATAAACTTTGATATATAAGTCGTAATAGTGAAACACTAACAAAATAGTTGAAATGTTAACATATATAGATTAAAGAAACGTCGCAAGATGGCAGACATGCTCTTTTTTAAATCTCAAACGTGATAAAACAAAAACAATAAAAACGCTTATTTACGCAACTGCAAAACGGGGTCACGCTGACGACAATATGTGTTCGACAGTGACACAGAAACGGAAAAGTTATTTTAAACTTAAGCATTATAAACCATCTGAAATGCTATTTAACTTTAAATGTGGCTGATGATCAAAATATAATTGTTACCCCAAACATGACAGACCGACTAATGGTCAAGGCTTCTTAAACGCCGTCTCAAAGTAAGCTGCCCCCGCGGTTTACCATACAAATGATATTTCCGCCAGAACCCTAACAAACCAACTGACCCACATTAGCACGTGTGTGCATCTGAAGTCGAATGGGTCTATTCTAGTTAAGTGTCGACAATGTATTTATACAACTAAAACGTGATCATACGGTGCACTGGCAGAGGTATACTCCCATAGGCAGACGAGGATGCACCAAAAAGTAAAAACCAAATATCGATCGGAATTTCTAAAAGTGAAATAGGAATTCATGAAAATGTCAAAGAGTGAAGGAAATTATTTTTAAATAAAACACGAACTCGGATTTAATAACAACACCGGAGAACGGATGCGAATTTAAAAATATAACGTACTAATCAGAATATTTTCGGGTAATTACTTTAAAATTACTTTATATTATAGAGTTATTCCTCTAACTTTAAATCTAAAACACGATATGTGCGCAAATACACACCTACCGCTAAGTCATATACATACACCGCCCCACACATATGTATATATATATATATATATATATATATATATATATATATATTTATCACTACACACCAGCTATATATTTTGTTTATTATGTGGTGTAGTTGAAAAAATTTGTTTCAATTTTTCTAATTAGCAATCATTTTTAATTAACTTTAACAGTTACCCTATCTTTGTATTAGTTAGTTTACTATTTATCTCGCCTCGTTCACTGTATGTTCATCAAAACTCTGTCTGTAACCATTTCGATACAGTGTGACGGTGTCTTTCTGCGTCGTCATATAACTATATTATGTGTGTCTATATACACCAGGAATATGGATGTTAATCAGATAAGAAAATAATAGGTATATTTTCTATATAACTTAAATACACACTACTGCCAAACACTACTAGAATTAAAGAGTGTTATTATTGTTGTTAATAATAATAATAATAATAATAATAATAATAATAATTATAATAATAATAATAATAATAATGATAATAATAATAATAATAATAATAATATCTATGTGAAAATAAGACAAATAATAATATAATCATTAATCCATGGGTCTTATAAGTATCTATTATAATTTCAAGTTTTTTTCTTAAGATAGGGATAGTTTTTTGTATGTTATTTTTCTGTTCTGTTTCTTGAATTTGCATTTGAATGTAAATGTACTTCACTTCTTCCCTGAATTCATCATGTAAATAGAGAAAGAAATTACATCCTCATGATACAAGGAACTTTACAAAGTATATATATATATATATATGTATGTATATATATATATATGTATATATATATACATATATATATATATATATATATATATATATATATATATATATATATGTGTGTGTGTGTAAATGCCCTTTCTTTTGTTATTGTCTCTTGGTGTGCGCATGATAGTATACGTGGTCATCCATGAAAATGAAACATACAGACTATTCTTTTGACAAATCACATATAAACTAAGCATAAGTATGGCGTTCCCATCTACATTAAAATACGAATAATGCTACCTAATAATAAAAAAAACAGTGTAATTAGAAGCACTATCTGAGACTCATGATTGGCAAGCGCTCTCTAGTTCGTAATCATGGGAACCCTTGTCATTATCCTGCGAATGTTGGCTCCCTTTATTTCAGGTGCAACGAGCTCACTGACCAATAAAAACAGATAAATTACAATACAGACACAACAATAAAAGCAGGAATTACAACACATCATAACTCATTCAAAAATGGACCACAAAATGGAGCAGATGTATTGGAATGCTACTAAAGAAACTATTAAGAAAACGTTCCGAAGGCGAATGAAAAATCTATGGGGAATGTCTATCGACTAGCATGCAACTGAACAAAGGTTTGCAGATTAAGAAAATATATTTTCAAAAGAGAGACGTTTTAAGAGCTGCAACTTAGTGTAATAAAACACATGTTAGATAGTGTAACAAATACAAGAACACCTACAGGTAAAACAAACTCAAAACATTAATACTGACATCGACGAGATTGAATACTAAAAATTCAATAAACTTAACTAGGAACAAGCAAAAGCAGTTGAAATCATCAAAGGATTGATGAAGGAGAAAAACACTGACATTGTAATGAACGAACATGGGTATAATTTAAAATAGCAAATAGGAAATATAATGGATACTACCCTAGATTTAAACATTTTAAGATATGCAGGGGAAAATCAGTAAGCTTGACACTGAAAATAGAAACAAATATTGACCGAAAACAATGGACCGAAAACACCTGTAATCAATGTGGAAAGTCAGATTCTCAAACTTGGTAAATAAACTAAAACTGTTAATATGATGAAAAGAACAAGAAACTTTGTAAAAGAGGAAATCTGACTCTCAAGGAAAAAACTAAATAAGAACTATGACTAACTTAAACAAAACATAGCAGCAAAATAAGAAATATTAAGAAGATGCCATTACAAATAAAACATGCACTTTGAAAATAATATACAGCCTGAAAATTATGAGCGAAGAACGTGCTGAAACTGAAACAGAAACAGAAATAAAGTAATGCTTATTACAACGGAAAGGTATATGGCAAACTGAAGAACACCGGACAACAACAAAATACATGCATACTGGTGGTAAAAAAACACGACATCCCACAAAGAGCTGATGCAAACACCGAAATGATATATCCACAAAACAAATGTAAAGAAACAACTACATTCATACGGAAATACTCCGAAAATGATCGATCAATAGCAACTACAGACCAAAAACCTGTTTACTAAGAACATGAAAACTCGCAAAAGAACAACTGATAGAAAAGATCTACCAATCCCTATAACGATCATGTACTTCTTTCTGAGGTACAAACATGGGTGACTAAAAAGAATAAAAGTGAGGCATATCCTGTTATTCATATATAACACTATATTAAAGCAGGTAAAAGGTAGGAAAAAGAACTACAAGAAATCCTACAACAGAACTCTTCAAACTAAAAGATTATTAATATTATAAAAAAAGAAATGCAAACATATCAGGGTGCACCCGTGTTCAATTGAAATATACAGAGACAACTTCTAATGGGAATTTCTATCGCCACTACTTTTTTGTCATAGCCATTACGCTACTCAACTAAATACTTGGGAAAGGTGATGTTGGATACAATTGTGAAGACACTGAACACAGAATAAATCACCTAATGTATATAGACGAGTTATTTGGAAAAAGCAAAAATAAACTGGAACAGCTGATAAACACTACCAGACTATTAAGCCACGACATTTAAATAGATTTAGAACTGAAAAGTTTGCACTTCTGGAGAGGGAAAAGGAAAAATGAAAAACAGGACACAAAGGAGGGCACAACCGAAACAATCATGATAGCTATTAAGAGTTTGGAGTTCCAGAAGTAGACAACATGAAATCTAAAGAAATAAAAGACAATATTGGAATTGAATACTTGAGAGGAATTAGGAAATTGTCAGAAACGTAATTATATAGTAGAAATCTAGTTACAGAAATACATACCTGGGCACTAAAACTAATAAGATACTCTGCGCCATTCCTAGATGGTGCAAATCAGAACATAGGAATCTTGACCATAAGAAGAGGCAACAAATCTACATTCACAAAGCACTACACCCGAAAGATGATATTGTATATTAAAAGGAACGAATCGGTAAGTGTACTGGCAAGTATAGACAACGTAGTGGAAGACACACACGATATTCGATGAAACATATAACCTTAAACACAGTGAGACTGATTTTCGAATCTAAAGACACTAGCAAAATGACCAATATAGGGGACAGAAAAAGCAGAAACAGAAAGACAAGAACGGAAAAGTTGGAAGAAAAACAGGTACATAAGCGATTCATAAGAATGACAAGAGAAAACATAGGAAATACATATGAAATTTGCTAAGAAAATGAAACTTTAAGAAGGAAAAGAAAATTGCAACTGATAGATGCACAGAACACTGAGATTAGAACAAACTAAATTAAAGCAACATAGATAACATACAGAGAAAGCGTAAATATAGACTTTGGGGCAAAGAGGAGAAGCAGTAAATCACATCAGTGATGGTAGCAAATTGCCCCAGAAAAATACGAAAACAGACACAAAGGTGTGTAGAACGCAATACATTGGAAACTATGCCAACTACTGAATTTATAACATAATTAAAAATGGTACGGATAAAAACCGTTAACATAATTTGAAAACAAAACCCACATAATCCTCTAAGACACGGAGGTGCACACAGATAAACTCATCTAAACAAAGAGGCCCGATGTTATAAGAGTAAACATGAAGAACAGAAACTCTCAAATTGTAGATATTGCTGTCTCAGCAAACAACAAAGTAAAAATCAAAGAGACGGAATGACGAAAACAAACACTGAACTTCTCAGAGAACTAGAAATAATGGAGGACATGAAGAAACTCAATATACTACTGATCGTAGGAGAACAAAAAAAATGCACACATAAAAACGTAACAGATTCGGAGAAATTGAAATAAAATCGAATACTGAGACTATACAACGGACAGCAATAATGAAAACTTGCCCCTATCCTCTCCAAACTCTGCAATAAATGTCTAGTTGAATCTTGCTTCCCCGATAGCTGGAAAATTGCCTCTGTGGTACCAGTCTACAAGAATTCTGGGAATAGAACCGATCCTCAGAACTATCGCCCAATCAGTCTGCTGCCGATCTTTGCTAAAATCTTTGAATCCATAATCAATCTAGCGATAGGTCGGCACTTAGTTAATGCTGAACTTCTTTCTGACCGCCAGTATGGATTTAGACAAGCACGATTTACTATAGACATCTTAACGGTCATCTCGGAACGCAAGTATGATACACTCGACAAGGCAGGAGAAGCTAGGGCAGTAGCGCTTGATATATCCAAGGCCTTTTACAAGGTATGGCATAAAGGGGTTCTCCTGAAATACGCTCATACGGTATAACTGGGCAATTACTTAATATAATTAGATCCTTCCTAGACAAAAGAAAAATCCAGGTTGTCCTCGATGGCCGTTCATCTAAGCAACATGACATAAATGCTGGTGTAACACAGGGATCTATCCTTGGACCCCTGTTGTTCCTGATCTATATAAACGATCTCCCTGATGACATAGAGTCTTACATTGGTTTATTTACTGATGACACACCCATGTTGGCAAAACCGATGCGATCATATCCGAGACAATGGCTGAATATTTAGAAAATTACCTCCAGGCTGTGGTGGATTAGGGTCATCAATGGCTGGTAACTTTAATGCCGCTAAGACAAAGCTCCTTTCCTTCAATAACTACAGGGGACCTTTTCAACCACCGATTGTCATGGCAAATAGCAGCCTACCTGAGAGTTCATCATTCAAACTCCTCGGCCTGACCTTCACAGGTAACATGAGTTTGAACAAATACATTGAAGACATTGCCAAGGCTGCCGCAAAGAAGGTTGCCTCCCTCTACCGTGCTAGTAAACTCCTCACACCTGACATAATCCTGTATCTCTACAAAGCCACCATCCGCCCTTGCATGGAGAATTGTTGTCACATCTGGGCTGATGCATCATCTACTAGTCTCTCCATTCGTGAAAAGGTCCAAAAACGAATCGCCAAACTTATATGACCCTCACTGTCAACCAAGCTTTAGACTCTGTCCATTCGCCGCGATGTAGCATCCCTGTGCTTGTTTTACAAATACTTCAATGGATTATGCTCCGATGGGTTGGCTACTCTGGAACCCCCTCGACGTAAATTCACTAGACCAACTCGACAATCAGCTAGGTCTCATTCATTCACTGTGGAGGTCCCCAGATGTCGGAGAGCCTTCTACTCAAGTAGCTTTTTTCCTCGTACTGATGGTCTCTGGAACTCTCTCCCTACCCCCTGTTTCCCCGACAGAACAGACATGCAGAAATTTAAAACTAATGTAAACAGACATCTCGCTGCGCAGATCCCAAGTTAGGTTGACCCCCTTTCCTTCTCCTCTTTTTCTTTCTCAGTAAACCCTTACGTCTACAGTGGCGGCCTGCCTTGTTTAGGGTGAACTATGTTAAAAAAACCAAAAAAAAACCTCATCGAATGCGAAATACAACCGACGTAAACTACGAACGCTAATCATCAACATGGAAATTACAACAGTAGTAACACAAAAACATGAAATGAACATCACATAGACCTAAGGGAACTGCATCTGCAATAAATCTTGTAAACTCCCCACTATTAAGTCGTTGTGAAGCACTTACCAGATCTCAACTGGAGAAGTGCGTTGGATACTGGGATCGGCTGAGAGCTTATTACCACTAATATGTCAAAGAAGACCAACGGCTCACGCCACCGATAAAACAATGTAAATCGGCTATTGTGATAACGCAAAGTCATTTGGAATAGTTATCGACACATGTTTAGAGTACTAGCAATCTTGGGAGACGTGTTGTCATCTATACTCCATGGAATACCAGCGTTATGATCAGTGAGTAATAGCTGATTATCGAACAGTGTGATAACTCTTACTAAGTAATGATAATTATGATGCAGAATTGAACTAACAGCTGGAGGTAAATGACTGAGATTAGATTTATAAGATGTATTTCCCAGGAAACTTTTTATTATTAATACCATTTATCATATAAAACAATACCTATATACGATCCTAGAAAGAAAAGTCTATAAACTTCATAGCCTATTAAGAAGAAGATCTAAAATCCTGGACCAGAAGAGTAGCAAACTAATGACAATTTACAAATTGTGTAATTCAAAGAGAGGATGATCAATATTTATATACCTCAATAACATAATGTAGGAGAATACTGCGTGCGATAATACTGCTGGAAAATACGTAGTTTTTGTAAAACTACGATAAATCTTTTAAATCCAGATATAACTCTATTTTATCCAAATATCGTGGTCCACCTTAAAGACTATATGCTTGGAATTAGGTTTCAAGCAATGATTTAATGGGAAACACTGTGTGAAGATTGCTAAAATATATATGTGCTTACGTTATAGTTACTATTCGATGAACCTATGTTTTATTTTTACAAAATACAGATTATATCGAGCAAACCGTGAAGTATTTGTTGCTCGGAGAAATGTCTAATATGGTGTTGCCACTCTCCCCTTATTTATTGGATGGCCGAGTAGGTTTAAATTCGAAAAAGAGTTTACGTATGGCATGATTAATAATCTTATGTGCGATCTTATTGTAAGCCGAAGGCAGAACATTCCGATGATAAATTTAATCTGCCGTATGACCCAGTAGGCTGCTTTCGGTTTAGTAGGCTATATGAAATCACTTACGTTGTCCGTGATTGCATGAACTGTAAATTTATTTGTGTTGACATTTTAGAAAATTTCGTATACGCCGATGTTGGCTGCAGGATGGTGTTTACGTGAGAGCGTCTGAGTTTTATTCTGTGCATTTTCTTTTTAATTTTTAGTTTAAAATCGGTGATGCTTTGGGAATCAATTACCATCGATCATTTGCTATAAATTCTGACCTTTTCAATGAACTCTGTTTTGCCTTCGAGCGACAGATTTGCAGAGCCATATCTCGAATGAAATTCAACGATTTTAGAACTAAATCGGCTCGATGTTTGATCTGACCTCTTTGTTTTCTAGCGTTACATGTAACATCTTAAAAGAATATCTGACGAGGTTGACTCTTCACACGTTGTTACCGTCCAAACAATCTCGCTTGATTATATATTTTCTTTTAATTTTGTAAATATTAGATTTTACCTAGTTTTCCAAATGGACAAATCGCGTTTAATTCTGTTCTCTTCACCTATTTAGATAGAGGTAAATAATAAATATCATGTATCACACCTTTTTTAAGTGTTTCTTTATTTGCGTATTACTTAGCTAATTCTTTCAAAGTACGTATCTTTATTAGTATTAACTATCTGTTATAAACATTGGAATAATAATTAATACTTTTCTAGAAGCTAAACTTATTAATATTAACAAAATGTTGAAACTAGGTATGCCCTTTTATTTTATTTGTTTTTAAAATTTGTATTTCATTAATTTAAAATGCATTAAGTATGTCTAATGTAAAGGTACTTATAAAGTCAAGGCGTAACTGTCATTTCGTATCGAACTATTTAATAAGGATATTATAAATACTGATCATAATTTAAATGAGACAACTTCTAATTTGACACGGTTTATCGTGTGATAATATAATTAACAAATAGCTATACAGGTATAAACTAATATTGAAGGCAATATTAATAGAAAATAAATCGATAGTTTAGGTTTCGTTTTAAAAACTGTGAGAAAAGTATAACTACAAATTATATAAAGAATCCAATTAAAAATATAATGCAAAAAAACAATAACAGCCAAATACACACCTACACAATATATATATATATATATATATATATATATATATATATATATATATATATATATATATATATACTAGACGTGTCGTGACCAGTAAGTTAATAAAGACTACCATGATGTATTTTACTTTAGTTTTATTCAAAATACTTTTTTATATGAGTAGATGGGCTTAGACTTTTCATTCCTTCTTCATTTATTAGCCAACCGCAGTGTTAAAAGCTAACATACACCTTAAAGACACCCAGTTCGTAGCCGTGTTTCCTTACTAGTACAATTAACGCCGTCTTTCTCTATCTCTCGGTCTCTCTCTCTCTCTCTCTCTCTCTCTCTCGGTCTCTCTCTCTCTCTCTCTCCCCCTGGGAAACTTGGGAAACATCGTTTCACTTAGTTTCACATGACTAGTCTCGGTCGAACTTAGTACCGTACAGGTAAGCCAGCTTATCTGATTGGTGATTCCGACTGGTAGTGCAGGAGCTTTAACTCTTAAGTTGCGCTAAGAACGGCTGATTCAGCAATAGCTGTATAACACCGTGTGTAACTGTATATGCTATGTCGCGCAGAGAAAAGGATCCGGAAATTATCATAATATCATTTTGTGACTCCACAACCCCCGTGGACCAAGTCCCGACTAATGGTCTTCTTATGTGAGCTAATTGCCACTAAACAGGCACCATATTTACCCTCCACTTGTATCTACAACCAAAATGACAAAATAAAAATACTCTCTTTTGGAAAGGAAATATCTAATTATATTAAATACCTGTCTAGTGATTCCATACCGAAATCATTTTTATGATAAGACCTTTCATGGCAAACGTTGTCAAATACTTTTTTTTCTTTTTTTAACACAGTTGACTCCAAACAATGCAAGCCGCCACTGTAGACGCAACAATACACTGAGAAAAACGTTGAAAGTTTGGCGGAGGGTCAACCTAAATGGGGATCTGCGCAGCAAGATGTCTGTTTACATTAGTTTTAAATTTCTTCATGTCAGTAACGTCAAGAAACCAGAGAACAGGGAGAGAGTTCAAGTGTCCAGCAGCACGAAGAAATAAGCTTTTGGAATAGAAGGCTTACCAACATCTGGGAACCTCCACAGTGTATGGATGGACTTTAGCAGATTGTCGGGTTGGTCTAGTGAATTTACGTCGTGGGGGTACCAGCGCCGCAATCTCATCACAGCACAATTCATTAATGTACTTGTAAAACAGGGACAACGAAGCAACATTGCGGTGATGGGACAGGGGCTGGGGCTTGGTAGATATTGAAGAACCTATCAAGTTGGCAACTCTTTTTTTTTACCTTGTCTAAGAAGGAGAGACTGATAAATTATGCACCAACCCAGATGTGGCAACAATACACCATGCATCAGCGGATGGTACTTTGGTAGAGATATAAAATAATGTCACGTGTGAGAAGTTTACTGGCAAGGTAGAGGGAGCCCACCTTCTTTGCAGCACCCTTGCCAATGTTTTCAATGTATTTATTCCAATTCATGTTATCTGTGAAAGTTAGGAGTTTAAATTATGCACTCTCAGGCAAGGTGCAATTTGCCATGCAAATCGGTGGTTGAAGAGGTTTATTGTAGTTATTGAAGGAAAGTACGTTTGTATTTGCGGCATTAAAAGTTACTATCTATTTTTAGCCCTTTTCCATTACAGACCGGAGGTCATTTTCTAAGGATTCTTCCATTGCCTCATATATGTGCGCGTCTGTTTTGCCGGCATGACGAGAGTAGAGCGTGGTGTCGTCAGCAACTATTCAAATCTCAGTCGCAATAACATCAGGGAAGTTATTTATGAGAATCAGGAACTATAAAGGTTCAAGAATAGATCCCCGTGGCTATACCACTATTTATGTCATGTTACTTTGAAGAACGCCGATCAGAAAAAACCTGTATCTTTCGTGTTGTTAGAAAGGATTTAATGATGTTAAATATTTGTCCAGTAATGCATGAGTATGTGTGTAGTTTTAGGAGAAGCCGTTCATGCCAGACCTTGTCAAAAGACTTTGATATATCGAGCGCTACCGCCCTAGCTTCACCTGTCTTGTCCAGTGTATGTTATATGCGTTCAGAGATAACCATTAGGAGATCTGCGGTTGATCGTGCTTGTCTGAATCCGCATTGATTATCAGAAAGCTAATCTAGGTGCCTGACTATCGCTAGATTGATTAATGATTCACTAATATCGAGAGTAGACTGATTAAGCTATAGCTTGGAGGATCGGTTCTATCTCTAGAATTATTGAAGACTGGTACAATAGAGCGAATTTTCCAACTATCAGGGAAACAGGATTCAGTAAGGCATTTGTTGTATAGTTTGGAGAGGACAAGGGCCAGCTCAACGGAGCATTTCTTTATTAATATTACTGGTATAAGATCATGCCCACAGACTTTGGAGGTGTCAACGTTATTAATGATGTATTTCTCTTGAGACGGGGTGATTACAAGGTTCTCAAGTGTGGCTTCAGTCTGCGATGGAAATTTATGGAGTTTTTTTTTGCCAAGTCTGAAGTAGAGTTTAAGGCGAAACGCTGGACAAGTAGTTCAGCGTTATCAGCTGCCGTGCAAACAACATCGTTGTGATTTGATAGCGGGGGAATTGCCCCTTGCCCATTGTTCATCCCACTATGGTATGTGTTCCTGAAATCACGTGTACCTAGTTTATGTGACTGAATGCGTTTTTGGGGTATCTCTGTATACCTTCTCTTTGCTTACTATCGATACTTTGCAATCATGTATTGCCTCTACAAATGTGTGTCTGTTCGCAGTTTACTTATGGCGGGCGAATTTTCGGAATGCCTTCTGCCTCTCAGCAATAGGAGCTGCACATCCTTAAGTGAACCATTGAGGAGAGTGGGGTTTGCTGAAGTATTTCCGCGTGGGGAATAGGCATCAATACCTGAGTTGACCCATTCAGTTAGCGTATTTGCACACTTATCAGCAGGGACTAAGAAGATTACACCCCATTACGCGTCGCTGATATGATCCCTGAAGGATTCAAAAGCAACGGTTCTTAAGCTTTTGGACAAGTGTTTTAAGTGATAAGTATCATTACCATCATTAAATCTATTAAACTGTAGAAGTGAAGTAGCAAAACGTTGCTTACACAGAAATACATTCACCTTAGGCTAACGATACACAAATAACAAAATAAACAAATAAGTAAGAAAAAATACTAAATAATTTAAAAAGTAAAACCTTAAATAGAAATGCCAAGAACTACGTGTTTAAATAAATTCACCCATTATATTGACACAACAAAGGAACAGGATGTACTCCCATCTATAGAAAACAGAACAATATCACAGTATATAGGAAGTACCACTAACAATACCATTGAAGAATATGATTTGTTAACTAGCTAGTCGTGTATATAAAAACACCCGACAAAAATAATTCCATGCATTTTAGCCTAAAGATTATCCCCCGGGGAAAACGCAGGAGACTCTGTGTAGATAATTGCCATGAATATTTTTTTATAGATTACTACCTAGCTCTACTTACGTATAGAGCATTGTTGATGTAAATACTGAAAATTGAGACATAATCAATTATATCTCTTTATAAAATTGTATGTGGATATAATGATATATATATATATAAATATATATATATATATATATTATATATATATATATATATATATATATATATATATATATATATATATATATATATATGTGTGTAAGTAATATCACTCTTTTAATGAACAATTTAGCGTTTCTTTAAATGTCATATCTTCGGGCGAATACTATTTTGGCAGAGTTAACCTGTTTTTCTTTTATTTACCCACTTTCAAATATTTGGGTTAAAATTGTTTTTTTCTTTTAAGAAAGTTCCTAGAATATTACCAATTTGTCATTGTAATTTTGTTAAAGTAGTCTTACATATGTTCTTTACATATTTCATTATGACAGGCCTTTGTCATCCTCTAAAACACGCCATGATAGTAACGGGTGTGTTCTGAAGTAACGATTATTAAACTACTAATGCCACTTTTCAAACATTGATTATATTCTAACCTTATATTTATTAGTAGGGCCGATTCAATAACTATGGTGTTTTAATCTAAATCTTTTATAACGAGTACATTTTAGTCGTGCGACACTTATAATTCATTGCTTATTGACATAGTAATACTATAATAAACATGAACGTTACGATATTTACATATATTACGTATCCCTGATATTATATTGCTAACGCCAATGATATTCACCACGAATTAGCATGCATTTAAACTAATTCAAAATATCAAATTATAATCTTATTTTAATAAATTATGTGAGATATGAAGTTATGAATTCTTCAGGAAATACATATTTATTAAAAATTTGAAACGGTACAGAGTAACATGTTTTTTAAAAAAAATTATCAACATAGTTCCCCCAAAAAGGAAAGGTGTAACTGTATTCGTAAGGGCTACTTACAATAGGGCTGAACGTTTTGACTGTCATAATTAATCGGGGGTGCCGCGAGATGCCTATTCACATTAGTTTTTAATTTTTAGTGCACTATCCCAAATGTGACGGCAATACTCTATGCATGACATATATTATCAGCTTTTCTGTCGAACTTACTACATTCTTTGGAATGTCTGTTCATGATTTTAGGTGTCCGACAATTATCAATTCAAGGCGGCAGTTGTATTCATCCTTGTAGAAATTAAATGATGACTGGGGCGTATGTTAAATAGTAGTTTTAAATTTAATGCGCTGTCAATAGAACAATTATTTTTTATCTTATTTGTATCACCAAATTATGGAGGCTATTTTGCAATAGAAAGTGATTGTCTAACAGTTTCATTAAAAATTTACAAAAGACGCGGCCATAATGAATAAACAGGAACAACCCTTATTATATATCTTATCCTGCTTTCCTATAATTTACTCGTGGGTGTGCTGTGAGTATATACAACTTTGCTTTTGAAATAGTTTTCGCGGAGTGTTTTCGTCCCTGTCCTACACAACAAATGCTATACTGAATCTTGTTTCCCTGATAGTTGGAAAATTACTTCTGTGGTACCAGACTTACAGAATTCTGGAGATAGAACTGATCTTCTAAACTACCGTCACATCAATCTACTCCCGATCTTTGCTAAAATCTTTGAATCATTAATCAATCTAGCTATATTCAGGCACCTAGTTGATGCTAAACTTCTTTCTGATCATCAATACTGATTCAGGCAAACACGATATAGTACATATATCTTAACGGCCATCTATGAACGCATATACCATACACTGGACAAGGCAAGTGAAGCTAGGGCGGTAGCGCTCGATATATCCTGTCTGGCATGAAGGGCTTCTCATAAAACTGCACTGATATGGTACTACTGGACAAATATTTAATAAAAAAATTTTTTTCTAACAAAACGAAAGATCCAGGTTGTACTCAATTGTTTTTATTCTAGGCAACATGGCATAAATGCTGGTGTACCCCACGGATCTATTCTTGGACAACTATTGTTTGTGATTTTCATAAATGGCCTCCCTGATGCCATTGCGACTGAGATAGAAGTTTCACTGACGCCACCACGCTCTACTCTCTTTATGTGGGAAAAACCGACGCGCACATATCTTAAACAATGGCTGAATCCTTAGAAAATGACGTCCAGTCTGTAATTGAATGGGGTCAAAAATAGATGATAACTTTTAATGCTGCGAAAACAAAGCTACTTTCCTTCAATAACTACAAGAAACCTCTTCAACCACCGATTGCTTTGACAAATAGCACCCTGCCTGAGAGTTCATCATTCAAACCCATCGCCCTAACTTTAACAAGTAACATGAATTGGAATAAATACATTGAAAAAATTGCCAGGTCTGTTGCAAAAAAGGTTGGCTTCTTCTACCGTGCCAGTAAACTTATCACACCTGACATTATCCTATACCTCTACAAAGCCACCATCCGCCCATCCATGGAGTATTGTTGCCACATCTGGGCTGGTGTATCATCCGCTAGTATCTTCCTCTTAGACAAGGTAACAAAAGGTCGCAAATTTGATTGGTTGTTCACTATCCACCAAGTTCCACCCCTATCCCATCGCCGCAATATTACTCGTTGTCCCTGTTTTACAAGTACTTCAATTGATTGTGCTCTGATGCGCTTGCTGCTCTGGTGCCCCCTACGTAGATTCACTAGACCAACCCGACAATCTGCCAAATCCCATCCATACACTGTGGAGGTCCCCAGATGCCGAAGAGCTTTCTACTCTAAAAGTGTATTTCCTCGTGCTGCTGGACTTTGGAACCACATCCCTGCTCACTGCTTTCCTGACGTTACTTACATGTAGAAATTTAAAACTAATGTGAAACAAATATCTCGCTGCGCTACTCCCAAAATAGGTTGCACCCCCCCCCCAAAAAAAAAGAAAAAACCTTCACCCTTTGTTTTCTCAGTAGCCCCTTAAGTCTACAGTCGCGGCCTGCCTTGTTTGGGGTGAACTATGTTAATAATATATATATATATATATTAAGTTCTATTCATGCGAAAAACTGACTTGGACATTCGACGAACATATACATATTTACACACGCCTCCGCAGGGTCTGGTCAGAACAAAGAGTTAGCACGGCTGGGCATCTCAGTTCCAACCTCTTGACCCGGCTTTTCCAAATCGGCCTGATGACATTTCTTGGGATGTAAGGAAAGTCCCCTTACGATCGATATCGGCTCAATGGGCACCCCTGTCACAATCGATAGTACAACACGCTGGGTGTTCCCCTGCTGCAAGTTCGCTTGACCACTTGACCCCACGGGCCACTGCACACGATACCGAGTCACACAATTCACCACACCCATCCATTAAATTCTTACAGAACACAGGGCAAAACAGAAAACGCCCATTTCAAAATGTTCATATTTCTTTTTCTGGTCAGCCATCTGATTTCTTTGTAAGATATGTCTCATCATACAATTCGACCGCGTCCGCTTTTTAACACGGACCAAAGCGACCCCTTAACTATCTACCCAAGATGATCCGTCCAATTTCCTATGCGCTGGCTCGCTGCACTTTGTTTATCCCTCCCAAGGGGGCTCACAATAACTTCAGGGCCAGCGACTCGCCTTCTAATATCCTACATCTAAGGGGTCCAACCTATTCCACATTGATCCCACCCCATCTTCCTAACTAATCCCGACATGTCCATCGCTCTGGTACCATATAAATTCGGCCCGGGACGAAACAAATTCCCTCACACGAACCTAATTTCACATTCATCCAGATCCATCACACCGCTGCGGTGCCCTCGTTGGCTACATCGACCCACTAAACAACAATGTCCCATACCGATGTGGTAACTCCGATGTCCCCCCAAAATATATCATGCCAATCTTTGTTCACACGCGTGTGGCACCGAAACAATTCTTTGTCCGCATAATCGAAAGCTCACCGGCTACCTCCACGAGTCACGCGTAGCGAACTTAACTCAATCGCATCCCGTTTATAATATAAGCGGCAATTGGAGAAAATAGCCCTTTACAGGGCCCCACATCGGACCCCCAACATTCTTACCGCACCGCCAAAGGTCAATCCTCCCATTCTAACTCCGTTTAATTGGCTGACCTCTACTTAATCTTAATTAGTTACTGTTCGTTATTTTTCTTTATATACTAATATTTAAATACGAGGAAAGCCAAAAAAACTAAAAAACAAAAAACAAAAAAATGTTTTCGGCCAACCCGAAAACAAGGAAAATTAATTCAATGAGTGTCTCTCTCGACGATCCATTTAAATCAAACTAAAAACATTCAAAACAATACAATTTGAGTGAAAACACCCCCCACCGAACACAACCAATACAAGAAATCAGTTCCTCCACCCACCGAATGCATTTTTTTAAAACATGGACAAAAAGTGTGCTGCTTGTGTGTTTGTGTGTAAATTCGGCACCGTCTCTTTTTTTCTTCTGTCTTTCTCTCCGTGTTTTGTTCTTTCTACAAAAGTTGAAACTCGCGTGTTTGCAATGGTACATTTTTCTGTCTTCTTTTCTTTTTTTATTACCTTAATTCTAAATTCATGTGTACGTGTGTCACTTATTATTATTATTATTATTATTATTATTATTATTATTATTATTATTATTATTATTATTATTATTATTATTATTATTATTTTTTTTTTTTGTCTCTATTCTAAAAATTATTACTTTTTTATATTTGATTTTGTGTGTTTGTTTGTTACATTTCTTTACGTTTTTTATTCCGTTTTGTTTCTATTCTTTCCACTGTTTTTAGTTTTACGGGACATCACGTCTTTTATTTTTCTTCTTTTTTTGCACTCAATAATTAAGACGCAGTCTCTCAAAACAAAACAACATTTTTTTCCTGTAAGAAAGTCTCGGTCACAGCAACCAAAAGGTATTAATTGCATAGCTCCCGACTTAGGCCGCGGCATTTCTCGTTTTGTATACTCGTCCCGGAACAGGCCGTGGCAGTTCTCGTTTAAACACTCGCCATTCTTTTAACACAAACAATCATATAGTTTGCATACCTTTAAATTCCTCGTACTCTCTCTTCTTTCATCGTCGCGTGGAAGGGTGTGCCGTCTAGTAGTTGAATTTTGCTTCTTTCTTTCTGCCGAAACATCGCCGCTACAGCAACACTTCATGACGGACTCGGAAGACATACAATCTTTTAAATGTAATTACTGTGTTATTTCAGGTGTTAGTTATTCATCGGCTTGGAGATATTCACCAACGTCAAGAGAGAGAGGAAATTACTGCTTTTGTAATTACTTATCAATTAAGTATTAACCATTCGTGGAAGATGGAAAGAGATATCTTGCTTGTAAGTTGCAGACTACATGGTAAAAATCACGTCTGATAGGTTCGCCTCCAAAACCCAGACTGCTAAAACTCGCTTCATACGAAAAACGAGTGACGTCTCGGATCCCTCAGCTTCGTACACAAAAGCCCGTGACGTCACCGAGCATCTATCGCCAGTGCGCATTGAGCCTTAATTTGAGGTCTCACCACGCGGTGATTCTGTCACGTCTGTTAGCTCCGACTGTGAGAACAGGCCCCATTCTTCACTCGACTGCACGGGCCCATCCGCATTAATTTGCGCAAGTCAAACCAACGACTACCAACTGTAGTTATAACGAAGGTCCAAAGAAACGCAAATCACTCTGTCCGTAGATCACAACGTCCTCTGTCAACTTCCAAAGCAGATCTTACCGTTCGTCACACGTGCACTTACTTTGCACCGACTCCTTTTAAGACGGTAAGAGACCCGCTTTTATTATACTGAGGCTCACCTAATTTGCATGCGTGCAACGTGACTTCGCGAGACTCTCCGTGAACCGTACGTAATAAACGTTCATGGACGCCATGTTGAATTCTTTTCTTTCATCCGCAGCGCACAGGACAGACAAACACGAGGACGTGTCGCAGGTAAGCCCCCTTCATGTTCGCCACACCAACAGATACGTTCATTCACATGAGGCCATTATCCAACAATATATACGACTAAAAAGACGAGCTGACCGGTTGCGAACCTCGTTCAACCAAGAACATCAGAATTAAGATTGAGACAGAAATATGCTATGGAAGTTATAGCGAGGGAAACGGGAACAACTCGAATCAAATACAAATAACATTGAGTCCGGGAATATTTTCTGTTTGCTTACAAATAGAATGTCGCAAATAATTAATGTAAATAGTTTCTACAATCTTACGATTAATAAGAGAGTACGGAATAAGTCAACACTAGAATAAGAGGCAGATAACCGGTTATTTATAGAATGAACGGCGATGGAAGACTGGTATGTATTATCAAAAACATGACTTGGTAATGTATTTGCCTGACGAATTGTTATAGGGACGTGCTGTTTGCACCGGGTGTCTAATTGTGTGTGACGTCTTCCCAACAGTGTGCAAACTGCATCTACATTGAAATAAATAAATACATAAGAGAATTATCATAGCAGGTGTGAGAAGATGGGGTTGTTTGAAAGAAAACGTTCGCGTATTCGAGGCAAAATACATTGGTTTGGTTAATCTATAACTTATGTCACCTAGTAAAGGTAAGCGAAGGTAAATTGTATCGTGTATTGCTTTCAATAGCATCTGCACATATGTTAATCGTCTCTACTAGTTTGAGTACAGGTAAAATAGCCTTGATATATTAAAGGAAACACATGCATTTGTCAGTATGGCAATCCATTTGTATGCAATCCGACAATTAGAATATATATTTAATACAAAATTAACTATAGCGTTCCCTAACATGTTGGAAAATAGTGAGAAGCCATTGGGCTACCATATGCTGTGAATACGTTATCCTTGGTATTATAAGTGTTTACGGTACCCAATCTTTATAGGTTTTTAAAAGACCATAAATGTATACCTATATATATATATATATATATATATATATATATATATATATATATATATATATACAATAAAAAGACAAAATACAACACAGAAATTCAATTATTTTAAGGGATACGTCTCGTAATGTGCAGCCCGTCCTTATAGTGATAAACGATATATATATATATATATATATATATATATATATATGTTATGAACATATATTTTCATAACCTACTATCTAGCTCTACTCACGTAGTAACTACTGAAACTTGATACATAAAAAAGATATGTCCTAATAACATTTTTGTATGCATGAAATAATAACAATTCTCTCTCTCTCTCTCTCTCTCTCTCTCTCTCTCTATATATATATATATATATATATATATATATATATATATATATATATATGTATATATATATATATGTGTGTGTGTGTGTGTGTGTGTGTGTGTGTGTGTGGGTGTTAAAAATGGCAAACGCCAAACAGGTTAAAGTGCATGGGAAAAACATAAACAAGACATTTTACCGGTTTCCTTTGTGTTAGCGAACGTCTTCATAAAAAGGGAAGATTTGGAAATAATTTTATTTTTAAAGGCACACATCCAACATCAACCTCAGGCTCGGATCTTATACCCTAAGCAGGCCTATAGCAAACATCGCACTAAAACAATATAATATATTACAACACTGCGACCCTGATTAAATATCTATATGAAAAAAAATGTTGAGATAAAAGCTAGTCTCATATCTTATCAGATCTTTTTAATAAATCTCACTCAAACTTGACCCTATTTAAGGATGTTTCTTACATGTATTTCATATCATATTACACTTTTAAAAAAACATTTTTCTTACAATAAGATATCATTTAGTTTTACTGTAAAATAGATTTTTTTAGACTGAACATTTAGGATTTACATTGCTTTGTAAAACTTAACATGAGACAAATTAGCAGACCTATGTCTGATATATTTCGATTAATTTGTGGGTGCTCGCGTTCGGTGTATCAATTTCATGCCCACTCCTATGTGGGGTTATCTTAGCTAGTTCATCAGTCGTATTTTCTCTTATCGCATTTACCCCTCCGCCTACCGCCTCCCCTATACTAGCTCAGTAGGTGTGAAAGTGAATAACAAAAAGAAAATAAATAAACATATAACACGTAGAATAAGAAACAGAGAAGAATGTGTCATCCACTTGTCATATTTCAATGTCACTAAAAGTCGTCTCATATGGTCCAATCGGATAATATTTTTCCTCTCCCATGTGGGGGCCTTTAAAAATAAAATTATTTCCAAATCTTCACTTTTTCTGAAGACGTTCGCTAACACGTACGAAACCGGTGAACTCTTTTGTTTTTGTTTTTCTCCTGCAACTTTACCTGTTTTTTCGTTTGTCATTTTTCACACATTTTGTCTACCACGGCATTTCATTTTCATAGCTTATCGTGTACCTTTCCCCTATATGTATATATATATATATATGTATATATATATATATAAATATATATATATATACATATATATATATATATATATATATATATACATATATATATATATATATATATATATATATATATATATATATATATGCGTGTGATGAAAATGGAAACATTTTTCGAAACGTAACGGGAAATAAACAAATTAAAACCACAATTATTTATGTATTCATCATCCTTTGTCTTTATTTCAATACTTCCTCGGAATGATTGATTTGAACATTTTATATTAAGTTCATATTAAATGCAAAGAAAAGAAGCCCTAAAATAGTTTCCATAATTAATAAGCCAAGTCTCTTACACTGGGAACGTGTCCTATAAATATATATATAGTTTCTTACCTTCATATGCCAATAATACAATAAGTTTCAATACTCTAAATGAAAACCGGCATTGGAAGCAACGTTAAATTTTCGAAAAGAAGCCCAAATGTAAGGTAGCCATATATGTTGTATCATTTAATACATGTCGTTTAAGGTACGTGGTTAAAGCTCAACAGGAACTAAAGCAAGGGTTTCGTTAAGATTAAAGAGATATTTGAAATAACAATTCTCTGAACTCGCTTTTCATCATGCAGCAAACCACC